>JAODHX010001197.1:2023367-2038184 GCA_027576295.1 Cossypha polioptera
GGGGGTGTGAGGTTTGGGGTGTGGGGGTGTCACCCCAGTGTGTAAATCACGTTCTGGGAGTGTTGAAGAGCCTCAGCTTTGTGTCACCGCTGCCACCACCCCGGTTTGTGTCACCTCCCGCTGTCCCCGGTCACTGCCACCCCCCGGGATGGCGGCTGGAGGGGATGGAGACCCGGGAACCGCCGGAATCCCGGAATTCCTGCTGGAATCCTCCCGGAGGTGTCGGAATTCCGAGGGGCGGTGCCCAGGGGTGGCACCTGTGTCCCTGTGGGATCCCGGGAATGGGGCGGGGACACTGCCCCGGTCCCTGTGGGATCCCCGGGAGCACGGCACAAATCCACCGCTTATCGTACCCCAAACCGCTCCTATTGATCCCCCACCACCCAGGGAAAAAAATAAATAAATAAATAAAATAATCCTCTTTCCCACAAATTCGCCTTGGAGGCGCTGGAGAGGCAAAGCCCGGCCTCGTGTCCTGGTGGGAATCCTCGGGAATTCCCGGGATGATCCCAGATTATCCCACCCGCAGCCCAGCCTGGGCTCATTGCACCTTTATTGGCTGCGCTTTGAAAAAAAAAGCGAAATGCAGGGGGGTTTTTTTTCTTCTTTTTTTTCTATTTTTTTTTCTTTTAGGCTGAGTTTGGTCTGGGCCTCCCCAGGCTGGGCTTGTCCCCCCCCAGCCCCCAACTAGGGACAAACTGGAGGGTCCGGGTGGCAGCCGGGGACCTGCTCCTGGAATTCTGCTCCTGGAATTCTGCTCCTTTCCTGCTCCTGAAATTTTGCTCCTTCCCTACTCCTGGAGTTCTATTCCTTCCCTACTCCTGGAATTCTGCTCCTTCCCCCTCCCCCAGCCTTCTCTCGGCTCCTCAATTTAATTTTCCAGCGGGAGCAGCCGCGGGATTCCCCCGGGATGCGGCACCGGGAGCGCTCCGGGCCGGGCGCTGGAGGAGGCGAACCCCGCCGTGCCGGGGGAGATTTGGGGGATCCCAGGGACGGAAAATCGGGATATTGCCCGGTGGATGCTCCTGGAAGCAGAAGCGGTTTCGCCTCCCAGCAAAACCCCGGCTGGGATTTGTGCTCTGACACTGGAATGCGCAGGGATGGAGGATGGAGATGAGCCCTGCGGGGTCTGGGGGGTCTCTGCCCCTCCGAGCCTTTTCAGAAAATGGGGAGTGGGGGAAGGAAACATTCCAGCCTGGCTGTTCCGCAGTGTCCCACACACGCAGCCGGCCCTCGGGAAAGCTCCGTGCGCGGCCGGGATCTGCAGGGAAAGCAAACAATGGCATCCCCAGGGACAACAATGGCCCATTGTCCTTTGAAGCCCGAACAATGAGACAATGGCCCTCAGTCCGCTCCCTCCATTCCCAGGCACGCCCCCCCCGGCCCGGGACCGCCTGGGGCCGGGGGCTCCCGCTGGCCCCGCGCAGCTCCGCGCTCGCCGCTCGCTGGTCCCTGGTCCCGCTCGGGGTGAGTCTCGGGGGTCCCCGCTCGCGTGGGGTGTGCCCGGCTGAGGAGGAGGAGGAGGAGGAGGAGGAGGAAGAGGAGGAGGAGGAGAAGGAGGTTTCCCTTCCATCCTCGGGGTTTTGGCGGCGGGGAGGGGATGGAAAAGTCCCGTCGGGTCACGCGGGCCGTGCCCGGAGAACAGCGGGGCTTTGTTGTCTCCGGGGGTGGCCACTTGTCAGCTCGCGCTGAAGGATTCCTGGGGAATCCGAATCCTCCTCCTCCTCCTCCTCGTGGCGCTGGGAACCAGCCCGCCCTGGAGCTGGCAGGGGGTGGGGGCAGGGGGTGCCCCCCACGCTGCGGGCTCTGGGGCACCCCGGGAGCTCAGAGCCGCTCCCCAGATGTCCCCAGGCCGCCTCCAGCCCCCCCGAGGAGCTTCGCTCTCGCTGTGGGGTGGGTGTGAATCCCTCCCTCTGTCCCCGCTGTCGCAGCCGGGGGACACCGCGGGCTGGCAGCGGGGGGGGGCGGGGTGGTGCCACCCCCAGGGTCCCTCCGGGAGGGCACAGGCGCGGCGGGGAGGCCGTGGAACTCTCCTTGTGCCTCCCAAAATCCAGGCGTGGTTCAGAGCCGGGGCTGTGCGGAGCCGGCACCGCCAGTCCCAGGGTCGGGATTGCCGGGATCCGCTCTGAGATCGCGGTGGCGCCGGGCCCGGTCACCTCTGCCACCCCCGTGTCCCTGTCAGCATCCTCGGCCGCTCCTCTGGGGCCACCTGGGCTCTCATTTGTTCTTCCCGGTGCTTTTTTGTCGCGGGGGTGGGGGACATGGGGACCTGGCTGTCCCCAGCAGCCTCCAGCGCCCCTTGCGGGCTTCCAGGACCCCCCAAAATCCCGCACCCTGCCCCCAACCCACGCTCCTGCCGGTACCTACGGGCAAACAAACGCACCTGAATAGGGAATGAATGGAGTGAGAAAAGAGCCCGGAGCACTTTGTGCTCGCAGCGAGCCGGGAACAATCGCTAAATACAAATCAGCGAGAGAAAAGGCAGAGAGAGAGAGAGAGAGAGACAAAAGCAAGAACGGCGGCACAAAGGAGAGGAATGAAATGGTAAAGTAAAGTCAAACAAAAAGGAGCCGGGCTGAGACAAAAGGAGGGAACAATATCCCCGAGGCAATAGGCTCCTGAACAATGGGGACAGTGACAGCGGCACAAAGACACACTGTTTGCAAGTAGACGTTATCTCACACAGCCACTGGCAGGCCTGGCCCTGGCGCTTCTATTTTCAGGGATGCTTTTGTGCTGCGCTGAACAATATTCCTTGCATGGCTGCAGATACAGAGATCAGGGTTGAGGTTTTTTTTGGTTTTTTTTTTTTTAGCCTTCCCGGTGCCAGCTCTGCCATCAAAACAGGTTGAGCCCTTTGGAGAACGAGCTGAGGGTGATTCGGTGACAATGCCAGGGGAGGTGGCACCGAATGTCACCAAGGGTGATTCAGTGACAATGCCAGGGGAGGTGGTGGCATCAGCCACGGCGCAGCGGGAGCCCCGGGGTTTTTAGGATGGACAATCCCGGGTTTATCGGGCCCGAGTTTGCATTTGAACAGCGTGGCCGCGGGAGCGGGCAGACCTGCGGGATGGGTTTTGCCGGCTCCTTTTGTTCGCAGCGCTTTGGTTTTTAAGCTCTGGAGCTGCTGGCTGGGCTGGGAGCCCTCGGGCGCAGCTGGCACCGCTCCCTGGCACCCCTCGGAAAAGTCACCCAGGCTCGGTGACACGGGGCGGTGGCACAGTTTGGGGGGGACAATGAGCGGGTCACGGCTCTGAGGAGGGGTGGGGATGTCCCTGGGGGTGTCCTGGCTGATCCTCGGCAGTGCCCAGCTCAGGTTTTGGCACTCCTGGAGCCATGGGGAGGGCGGGCGGGCAGCTCCCGATTTTCCTTGTGGGACTGGGGCCGGCTGGAAATGTTTGGGGATGCTCTGTGCCCTCCTGCTCCTGGTTTTCCTTGTGGGACTGGGGCCGGTTGGAAATGTTTGGGGCTGCTCTGTGCCCTCCTGCGTGTGCCCATCCCCGGGAATTCCTCACCCTTGGATGAGCCGCTCTCCCATGGAGAGCTCCGGCTGTGCCTGCGCCGATTTATGGGATCATGGAGGTGTCATTCAACTGTTTCCCAAAAAATCCTCCTCTGGAACATTCCCAGCTCTCTCCCACTGCCTGGCTCATGCAGGGTCAGAGTTCCCCCCACGGCACTTTTGGGATGTTTTAACAGCACCCAGACACGTCCTGATCCACCCCGACCTCTCATTTCACAATCCCACATCTCAGCCATCCCTTCCTGCAGCTCCTCTCCTTCTCCCCCCTCCGAAATCCACCCCCTCCTCCCACAGCAGCCCCTCCAAAACCCCGCGGACGTCAGCGGGTTACCAAAACCAGCGGGGACAGGAGAAATTGGGGTGTCGAGCAGCCGGGGCCGCCCCTATCGGGGCCGATCTCCTGCGCCGCCCAGTTCGAGCAGCTGGGCTCAGCTCCGGCTCGAACAAGCGGCGCTGCCTGATATCGATCACCTTATCTGGGGGCACATCCTGTTGCTATTTTGGCTGTTTCCTCCCCTCAACAGCTGGGGAGCAGCGCCAGCTGCTCGAAACCTGCGGCATGGGGGGTTTGGGGCGCCTGAAAGAGGATCCTGAGCTGGGTTTGGGGGTGGTGCGACATCTCAGCGGTGCCAGCGTCCCCTTCGGTGCCCGCTGCGAGCCGGAGGGCACGAGGGGGGCACGGGGGGGGTTTGGGGTGCTGAAATCAAAGCGAAGCCGCTCTCGGAGCCGTTCTGAGGAAAAAACGGCTCCCGAATCCCGGTATCTGATCTTGCGGCGGCCCCGCGCACGTGCCCGGCGCTGCCGCGCTCCTCGGGGCGCTTGTGGGACATTAAAGTCCTTGTCCCTTGTCCCCTCCAGCAGCAGCCACGGAGCTCCGTGCCGTGCCCGGGCTCGTCCATCCCAATTCCGACCGAATTCCCGTATCCAGAGGGTTCCTCGCCCCCCCTGGGTGATGGGAACAGGGACACATCGCCACCCCCCAGGAGTTTCACCCTCTCCATCCTCTCCTGGCATCCTAGGCTGGCGCTACCCTGGGTTCTGCAGTGCCAAAAATGACATTTAATCCCCCTGAAGTGATGATTTTGATTTTTTTGGGGGGAAACAAACGCACTCTTTGCTCCCAGCAACCCCCTGGGGGTTTCATCCTCCCTGTTGGGAATTTCTCCCAATTCTCCCCAAAAATCCAAATCCGGCTCTTCCTGGCTGGAATTTTTTTGCGGAGCCGGGAGTTCCTGGCTGCAATTAGCTGGTGTTTAAACCCTCGCTAACCCTTAACACCCTAATGACAGCCATAATGATGCTGCGCACATCCCGCAGCTAAAGATTACACTCGCTAATTAATTAAGCCCCGACCCCTCCTCCCCTTTCCCCACTTCCCTCGGCAGCCAGGAGAAGAAATCGCTGAGAGTCTCTTCAGAAAAAAGGACATAAAGGCAGGGAAATGCAGGCACCAAAACAAGACAAACGGGGATTTGGAGACAATCCGGGCCGCGTCCATGTGACCCGAGGAGTGGACGAGGCAGGAGAAAGGAGAAAAATGCCAAGAGCAGAGCGGCCAGGAGAGAAAAAACAAAAAAACCCAACAAAACCCAAAAACCCCAAGAGCCAGCTTAAAAACAAAACAAAAAAAAACAACCAAAAACCCAACCAAAAAAAAAAAAAACGGGGAAAGAAAAGCACCAAGATGAAGGGAGTGACAAAGCATCAAAGGGAAAAGAAACCAAAGGCGTCGGAACAAAGGACGAGCTGGAACAAAGCACCAAAGAGGGGGGAACAAAAGCACTAAATAGAAAACAAAGGCGGGGGGACAAGAAAAGCCCCTCAGAGGGGCTGAGCCGGCGGGGCCCGGCCCTGGGCCGTGGGTGGCAGCGGGTCCCCGGAGCCGGGCAGGGAGGGTGACAGCGCGGGGACAGCCCCAGTGTCGCCTTTGAAGCGACGGGCTCGGGCCCCGGGGGAGGTGGGGGCGCAGCTCGGCCCCCGCTGCCCCCTCCGGGCCCGCTGTGTGGTCCGGCCGGCCCCTCTGTCCCTCCCGCTGTCCCTCTGTCCCTCTGTCCCCTCTCTGTCCCTCTGTCCCTCTGTCCCTCCTCTGTCCCTCCTCTGTCCCTCTGTCCCTCCTCTGTCCCTCCTCTGTCCCTCCTCTGTCCCTCTGTCCCTCCCGCTGTCCCTCTGTCCCTCTGTCCCCTCTCTGTCCCTCTGTCCCTCCCGCTGTCCCTCTGTCCCTCTGTCCCCTCTCTGTCCCTCTGTCCCTCCCACTGTCCCTCTGTCCCCTCTCTGTCCCTCTGTCTCTCCCACTGTCCCTCTGTCCCTCCCACTGTCCCTCTGTCCCCTCTCTGTCCCTCTGTCCCTCCCGCTGTCCCTCTGTCCCTCTCCAGCTCAGCATCTCCCCCCGTGCCCCGCTGCCGCCCCTGCCCCGCGGGGCGGGCACGGCTGTGGTGCTGTGGGGACAGTGCCAGCCTGGCTGTGTCCCCTCCCGCGGTGGCTTTGCCTCGGTGCTGCGTGTGTGGCTGGGCTGGCCCCTGTCCCCCCCTGTCCCGGGGACAATCCTGGGTGAAAAAGCGGTCGGGAATTGAGCCCCGGAGGTGCCCGCTCCCCGTCTGGAGCTCGATGTCCCGGGCAGGGTCGGCCCAAGCGGTGTCGCACGCGGTGGGGACCCCCAGGGTGGGGCGCGCCAGAGTCCGACTGGAACTGGGGTGCTGGGAGGTGGAATTTGGGTTCTGGAAGGCGGAATTTTGGGTGCTGGCAGCTGGAATTGGGGTGCTGGAAGATGGAATTGGGGTGTCACCCCACCAGTTGATGGCACCTGAGGGCGGGTGGCAGTGACCTCCTGGGCAGTCACAGCGCCTTCACTGCATCGTTCTCACGGGTGGGACACAAGGCAGGGACGTGGGAATGGCCGAGGGGACACGGGAACGTCTGAGGGGACACGGGAACGTCTGAGGGGACACAGGGTTCTCCTGTTCCTGTGAGGACACAGCTGTGGGGACGTGGGACTGCGTGCGGGACCCTCCGAGGGTCCTGATGTGCTGTGGGGACGCGGGACTGGCTGAGGGGACACAGACTGGCTGAGGGGACACAGACTGGCTGTGGGACCCTCCGAGGGTCCTGATGAGCTGTGGGGACACGGGGATGTCTGAGGGGATACGGGACTGGCTGAGGGGACACAGACTGGCTGAGGGGACACGGACTGGCTGTGGGACCCTCCGAGGGTCCCGCGGTGCCGTTCCCATCCCGCCGCGCACTCAGCCCGTGCCCGTTCCCGGTGCCGAACAATGGCTCGGTTTCCGTGCCGGAAGCGGGGCCGGGTTTGTTCTGGCGGCGTTGCCCCCTCCGGCCGGTTCCGAGGGGCCCGGCCATTGTGTGCGGCCTTTCCGTGACTCAGTGCCGGGGCTCCTGCGGGCCGGGCGCCTCCAGCAGCCCCGGGCTCGGCCGCGCTGGCTCCGAGCGCTCCGGGCAGGGCGGGGGGCTTGGGAAAAGGAAGGCAGCGCTGGCCGTGCCTTTCCCCGGCGTGCCCCCTGCTCTGGGCCCGCTGCCGCCTCCCCTGCTGCCATTGTCCCGGCTTCCTGCTGCGGGGGAGGCAGCAGAGCTGCAGGAGCGAGGGGAGGCCCGGAGCTGAGGCCGGTGCCTCGCTCAGGTGCGGCCAGGTGGGAGCAGGAGCTGAGCTGGTCACCCTGTGAAAGGACAGGGACAGTGTCCGTGCCATCCTCTCCATCCTGGCAACTCATGGTCCTGGGGATGTCCAGCAGGTCCTGAGGATGGCTGGGAGGTCCTGAGAGTATCCAGCAGGATCTGAGAGTGTCCGGCAGGTCCTGGGGGTGACCAGAAGGTCCTGGGGGTGTCCAGCAGGATCTGAGAGTGTCCAGCAGGTCCTGGGGGTGACCAGAAGGTCCTGGGGGTGACCAGCAAGATCTGAGAGTGTCCAGCAGGTCCTGGAGATGCCCAGCAGGTTCTGGGGGTGTCCAGCATGTCCTGGGAGTGTCCAGCAGGATCTGAGAGTGTCCAGCAGGTCCTCGGAGTATCCAGCAGATCTGAGAGTGTCCAGCAGGTCCTGGAGATGCCCAGCAGGTCCCGGGGGTGCCCAGCAGGTCCTCGGGGTGCCCAGCAGGTCCTGGGGGTGTCCAGCAGGTCCTCGGGGTGCCCAGCAGGTCCCGGGGGTGCCCAGCAGGTCCTGGGAGTGCCCAGCAGGTCCCGGGGGTGCCCAGCAGGACCACGATGGGTGGGGGGCTCAGGGCCCGCAGTGTGGGTGGCACTGGGGGGACCCGACGGGACGGCCACCAGCCCCGGGGCCACTGGGGCCGGCGAGGAGGGAAAGGAAAGTGAAAGTCCGCTCCGGCCCGGCTGTTGCCATGGCGACCCCAACAAAGCTCCCGCTCCCTCTTTTTTTTTTTTTTTTTTTTTTTTTTGGGGTTTTTTTTTTTTTGTTTTTTTTTTTTGTTTTTTTTTTTTGGCTCCGTCGCGCGGGTTCCCGGCCCCTTTGGGAATTGTGTCCCTGCCCAGTTTGGAGACTGCGCCCCCCGTCCCCTCCCACCCCCGGAGTGGCTTTGGGGACACTCGGGGCTGCCCGTGCCAGGGGCGGCACTGGGACAAACTGGGACAACTGGGCAGGAGCTGCTTCTGGGCCCTGCCCCGTCCTCTCGGGCCTCAGTTTCTGCAGCTGGGAATGGGAACATGGGAATGTTACACTGGTTTTAATGGGAATGTTACACTGGTTTTAATGGGAATGTTACACTGGTTTCAATGGGAATATTTCATTGATTTCAATGGGAATATTTCACTGATTTTAGTGGAAATATTTCACTGGTTTTAATGGGAATATTTCACTGCTTTTAATGGGAATATTTCACTTCTTTTAGTGTGAATGTTTCACTGTGTTTAATGGGAATGTTTCACTGATTTCAGTAGGAATATTTCACTGTGTTTAATGGGAATGTTTCACTGATTTCAGTGGGAATATTTCACTGAACCCCTTTAGGGTTTGGGGTCTGTGGGTGCAGCCCACTTCCCCTATTTCCTGTTAAATCCTTGGACTGAGGATGGGAATTTATCCCAGGTCTCTGCTCTGCTCTTTCCCATCAATGGGGACAGGGAGAGGGCTGGGAGCAGGGAGTGGGTGCCCAAACCCCTCCAGAACCCCCAGCTCAGCGCACGGGGTGAGCAAACCCTAAATCCAAACCCCAAATCCCAGCAGCTCCATCTCTTCTCTCCCACCCTTGGGTGAAAAAAAAACAACAAAAAACCCCAAAACAAAACAAAAAAACCCCCCCCACACACACACACACAAAAAAACACAACAAAAACCAAACCAAAAAACACTTGGAAAAAAAAAAGAAATTCCCAGAGAAGAAAATAACGGTGTGGGGGAGGAAAGAGCCCGGAGTCAATGGGAACTTTCCCGGCTGCTGAAACATAAACAGCTCTTCCGTGTTGACACAACATTTTAAAGGTTTCACGGCAGGAAAAAAAAGGCTCCTTGTCAACACTGGCCAGCCCAAGCCACCCCCTCTCCCTCTCCAGCTGCAGCCTGGCTCCCCTGGGAGGGTTTGGGTTCCCTGGGGAATGTGGGTGATGGAATTCCCGGGAGCTGCTGGGGGGATGAGGCACGTGGGGCGCTGGGTTTGGGGTGTGGGGACATCCTGAGTGACCCCCAGGTAGGAAAATCCTTGAGGATCCAACAGAGCTCCCGGTTTTCCATCACAAAGTGTGTGGGAATGGTGTCCAGCTGTCCATCTGTCCAGCTGGGGGGCTGCCAGTTGTTCCCCTTGCTCCGGGCCAGCCTTGCCATGGGGCACACAAGGGGGTGGCTGCAAAAAAAAAACAAAACGGTTTAGCAGCACTTAATCCTTGAGTATTTTAATATCTAAAGGAATGATTCCATGGATTTTCCTTAAAATTATGATGTAGTTATGAAATTCATCCCTTTTGGGATTGGAAAAGGGGAAACCCTTTTGGGATTCCCAGCAGGCAAAGGTTGCACCTGGAGGAGCCTGGAGATGTTTTGGGGGGTTGTGATCAGCAAAACTCTTTGAAAATCCCAAACCTGAGAGTTTGGGAGCTCTGAGAGGCTCCAAGGGAGGTGCAGGTGAGCTCAGAGAGCCTCACCCTTGAGGTGTTTATAGGGCCGGGAGATGTTTGATTTGGGGCATCAGGAAGTTTCCACGCTGGCCACGAGCCGAGCTGGCAGGAACGGGAGTGGGAAGAATTCCCGAAGTGCGGCCACAATGGGACCGTTCCACTCGGGCTGCGATTCACAATGAGCCGGGCTGGGATCCAGGGAGAAGCTGTGCCAGGGCTGCGGGCACCATGGAGCCCCCTTTGTTCCCCACCTGCCCTGCCCAGGTGAGGTTTCCGCTTCTGCTCCCGCCTTTGCCCCCCAGGTACGATCAGGGAGCGTCTCACGGCCCCAGCCAGGGGCTCCTCGCCCGAGGTTCCTCGGGAATTTCTGGGATGGTGGAATTGAGCAGGGATTGGATTGCTCAGGGATTTTCAGGGAAAGGGGAGGTGGGGGATGAATCAGAGCAGTGAAGGAGCAAAACTTGGGGTGATTGAAAAGTTGGAAGCCGGTTTTGGGGGTCTGTCACTGGCGCGTTGTGATTTTGGGGATCCCTCCCGCCAATCCCGGGAATTTGGCTGGGCTCTCCAAAATCCAGGCACGGCTCCACCCCCAGCTGGGAGCGAGGGGAGTCCGGTCCGTGCTGGCCCCGGGGTGAGGGGCGGGGGGTCTCAAGGTGTCCCCCCAGACCCCTCCGAGTCTCGCCCAGCCTTTGGGGGTCTCGGGAGCTGCAGGGCAGAGCGTGGGAGCCGCCGGCGCTGTCACGCGCGGGTCCCCGGCGGGCGGGGGGTCTCGAGGGGAGGGGACGGGGACCAGGGGCCGCCCCGGAGCCGCTTGCTGGCTGGCTGGACCAGTGTCCCTCCTCCTCCTCCTCCTCCTACTCCTCCTCCTCCTCCTCCTCCTCCTCCTCCTCCTCCTCGCTCCCTCTCTCCGCCCGGCGCCGGGGCAGCTCCCACCGGAGGCGCTGGGGGCATGGAGCGGACCTGAGGCGGGCGCGGCGGCGGAGCCCGCACCGGCAGCACCGGGACTGGCACCGGGACTGGCACCGGGACTGGCACCGGCACCGGCAGCACCGGCGGCGGCGGCACCGGGGCTGAGCGCAGCAGCGCAGCGGAGCCGTGAGTGCGGCCGGGGGGCACCGACACAGCCCCGGGGTTCGGGGAACACCCTCGGGGTTCGGGGAACACCCTCAGGGGTCGGGGAATACCCTCGGGGGTCGCGGCCGGGAGACCCCACCGCGAGAACCCCCCAGAGCCCCTCGGCTCGAGGAGGAGAAGGGAAAAGGGGGAACGGGGCGCAGGGCCCGGCCCCGCCGCAAAGTTCGGGGCTGCGAACTCCGCTCCGAGCGCCCCCCGCAGCCCCGGGGAGCCGGCAGCGCAGGAGTTAATCCCGCACCCCCGGCCCGCAGCCCCACGGGGATTTTTGGCCCCGTCCCACCGCGAACCGCGGCTCCGGAGCTCAGCGGGTGATTTGGGGTCGGGGACAGCGGGACAGCCCCCCCAGCGCGGTCTGGGGGTGTCCCCGCGGTGTGAGGGACAGACGGACGCGCTGTGGTGGCTCGGACACAGCCCCGCGTGTCCTGGGGCTGGGGGCGAGCGGGGGGGACACGGCTGTGCCCTGCTGGGGCGGGTGAGGGTCCCGATGGTCGCCACCTCTTCATCCCCCATCCCTGTCCCTCATCCCTGTCCCCCATCTCTGTCCCCCATCCCTGTCCCCATCTCTGTCCCTCATCCCTGTCCCTCATCCCTGTCCTCCATCCCTGTCCCCCATCCCTGTCCCTTGTCCCCACCGCCCCACGGGACAGGTGACACTTCGGGACATCCCGCCCGCCCTTCCAGGTGTCCCGGCGGGGACAGGGGACGCCTGGTTTGGGGACACGGGACGCCTGGTTTGGGGACACGGGACGCCTGGTTTGGGGACACGGGACGCCTGGTTTGGGGACAGGGGACGCCTGGTTTGGGGACAGGATGGCTCCGGGCAGGAAATCTCGGCCGGTGCCACACGCGGGAGGTTCGAGAGGGACAAACACCGCGACACTGTCGCGATAGCGCACGACCAGAGAGAGAGTTTGGAAGCGGGGACAGCGCTAAACTCTGTCGCTTTGCTGGGACAAACCTTGTCACCGCCACAGCGACATTCCCGGAGCCGGGCTGGGATCATCACAGCGGGGATGGTCCTACAGGGATTGTGCGCTCAGATTTGGGGGGAATTCGGTTTTTTTTCACCCCTCGAGAGCTGCAAAATCTCATCACAGCGAGTTAAACCCAAAGTTTAGCGGCAAAGAGAAACGCGGGAGCGGCGCGGTCCTGCAGGAGAGGTTTGGAGGCGGAAAAGGAGAATAAACAGAAATCTTCGCCGGGTTCCACCTCTGATTAATGATTTCCAGGGGGTTGGTGCCAGGCAGCAATGATGCTGCCCGGGAAAAATCCGTGGTTGGAGTCCCGGTTCCGTCCCGCGGAGCACCTTGGGCTCGGGGAACACTTCACTCCCCAAGAAAAGCGGGAGTGATGGATTTGAGGAGTGAAAAAAAGGAGAATTAGCTCGGTTAATGTGATTTTTTCCCCCGTAGCACGGAGCCGATAAGGTCCCTCCCTCCCTCTCCTACCGAGCCGATAACTCCTGTTTGTAATTCGTGCAATTTCCTCCCGGTTCAATTTAATTTGGTGCAGGATCCATTCCGCTGACACTGATACAGTACTTTTTCCCCTCTTTCTTTTTTTTTCCTTTTTCTTTTTGAAACCCAGCGATTTTCAGAGGCTTTTGTGCTGTTAAAAATAGCAGCTGGCCTTTGACAACCGCGGGCAGGCTCAGGACAGTTTTTCTTGACACATTTTTCACCAACATCATCTGATTTGTGTCCCTCCCGTGGCAGAGTGGCACCAGAACCGCCACCTCTCCCTTCCCAGCAGAGCAGAAATCCTATTTTTTTTTTTTTAAATCCCTTTTTTCCTCTCTTGGAAAAGCTCAGCTCCTGTGTTGCTTTTTTTACTTCCACCCAAACCCTCCCTTCTCCCTAAATCTGTCTCACAGCGAAGTTTATCCCAGGCTGGGAGATGTCCTGAGGGGAATTTCTGGACTTTTTGTCTCCCTGCCGAAATGTCCATTATTCCGGGGGGGATCTGTGCCCTGGCAGCCTGGGAAGGGGGAGATGGAGCAGCTCGTAAAGTTGTTATGTGCTGGAGGGGTTTAAATTTCATTGATGGGCTGCAGGGGAAAGGTTTGTGTCCCCGGGAAGGGAGCATGGAAAAGCTGCTCTGTCAGTTGGATTATTTTTAATTTTGAGGTTTCCTGGCATCCCTAAGAAGGGGAGCACTTTAAAACCACTTTTTCAGCGAGATTATTTTTAATTTTGGGTTTTTCTGGGGTCTCCAGGAAACACAAATGCTCCCAGGAAGGGGAGCATGTTAAAAGCACGTTTTCAGTGGGATTATTATTAATTTTGGGGCTTGCTGGCATCCCTGGGAAGGGGAGCAAGTTAAAGCCACTCTTTCAGAGGGGTTATGATTAATTTTGAGTTTTTCTGGTGTCTCCAGGAAGGGGAGCATTTAAAAGCTGCTCTTTCAGTGGGGTTATTTTTAATATGGGGGTTTTGTGGGGTGTCTGGGAAGGAGAACATGTTAAAACTGCTTTTTCAGTGGGATTATTTTTAATTTTGGGTCTTGCTGGCATCCCTGGGAAGGGAAGCATTTTAAAGCCACTCTTCCAGTGGGATTATTTTTAATTTTGGGTTTTGCTGGGGTCCCTTGTGCTCAGCTGGGACTGGGACTCTCCAGGGCTGAGCAGCTGTGGGGTGAAGGTGGCTCTGGGGTGGTTTGAACCCCCCCAGGTGAGGATTTGGGGGGTCCAAAACCCCCCAAAAAAGGGTGAAGAGATCCAGGCTTGGCTGGAGGGGGTTGAGGCAGAGCATCCATGGGAGCTGGGATTGGGAATTTCCTGCTGAGGATGTGGGGTGGGAGAGGGGATCCCTGTGGGATGGAGGTGATGGGAATCTGTGGGATACAGGGGATGGGAATTTTTGGGATACAGGTGAAGAGAATCTTTGGGATACAGGGGATGGGAATTTTTGGGATACAGGTGATGGGAATCTTTGGGATACAGGTGATGGGAATCTTAGGGATACAGGGGATAGAAATTTTTGGAATGCACTGGGCTATGTGAAGGGAATCTCTGGAAGGAGATTCAGGTGAAGGGATTCCTTGGGATACAGGTGGAGGGAATCTTTGGGATACAAGCGATGGGAATCTTTGGGATGCACTGGGATGTGTGGAGGGAATCTCTGGGATGCAGGTTACAGGAATTTTTGGGATACAGATGACAGGAATCTCTGGGATGCAGGTGGGATGTGTGGAGGGAATCTCTGGGATGCACTGGGATGTGTGGAGGGAATCTCTGGGATGCAGGTAACAGGAATTTTTGGGATACAGATGACAGGAATCTCTGGGATGTGCAGAGGGAATCTCTGGGCTGTGCTGGGCTCTGGAAGCTGTGCCTGTCCCAACCCTCCTGGTGCTCAGCTCCGGGATCCCAACCCACAAACAGCAAACCCAAATGTTTTCAGGGACGTTGGGATGGCCACAGCCACTTTTGGGGGTCCCTCAGAGCTGACCCTGTGGGTTTGGGGGCTCAGGCTCGCTGTCCCCTCGGGGCTGTGGCCTCTTGGTGCCCCCAGCTCTGTCCAGAGCCCCGCTCCTGCTCACTCCAGCTTTCCCCCATTGTAAACATTCCCGGCTGCTTCGTGCCAGCCGGGCTTTGTGCCTGCACGTGGGATTGCAGAAATCCCAAAAAAAGCTTCCAAAAAAGCTTTGACCACCCAGGGAAGAACACCTTTACCACCCCCAGGGCCGTGCTGGCAGCGCCGCTCCTTCTGTCCCACCCTGCGAGCTCCAGCCGTGCGAGGGCAACACCCGCTGCTCATTTTCCTTAAAAATCCCATTTTTTGGAGCAGAATAACCCCCCCATGGCGGGGCAGTGGCTGCCCTGAGCCCGCCGTGCTGTGGAGGAGCCGCTGCCCTCTTTTGTTCTCTGCTCTGAGTGCAGGCTGAGGGCCAGGGGTGAGGAATTCCCCCTGCACAGAATCCCGGGGGGAATTAAGGCTGGAAAAGGACTTTGGGATCATGGAGCTCCTAAATCCGGCCCTGCCACGGCCAGCACCTCGTGTTCCCTGGGAAAAGAGTGGGGGGCCCGAGCTGCTGATTTTGGGGAGGCTGAGAAGCTCTGAGAGGGGCTGGGGGAGCTGGGGGAGCTGGGG
>JAODHX010001197.1:2038683-2049852 GCA_027576295.1 Cossypha polioptera
CTGTGGGGCTCAGGAGGAGCTCAGGGGCATCTGTGGGGCTCAGGAGGAGCTCAGGGGGATCTGTGGGGCTCAGGGGGATCTGTGGGGCTCAGGAGAAGCTCAGGGGGATCTGTGGGGCTCAGGGGGATCTGTGGGGCTCAGGAGGAGCTCAGGGGGGACTGTGGGGCTCAGGAGGAGCTGAGGACACCCGGCTGGGGCCGGAGGAGCCGCGGGGCTCGGCGCTGCTGGAGCACTCGGGCTCGGCGGGAGGCAGAGCTCCGAAACCCGCGCAGCCCCCGGGCCGGGCGTGCCCGGGATTGGGGTCCCTGCAGCACCCCCGAAATGCCCGGGCCGGGCTCTGCTGGGCCGGGCTCTGCTGGGCCGGGCTCTGCTGGGCTCTGCCCTCGCTTTTCCGGAGGATTTCTTCTGGGTTGGGGTTTCGTGGCGCTGCGGGGAGGGAGCTCCGAGCCGCGGAGAAGTTTTGTGCGATGCATCACCCGATTCCCACCCGGTTTTAACCCGGTCGGGAACACGCAGAAGGGAAATAAATTAGCGCAGCTTCTGACAGTTCTGCTGGGAAATATCTCCGTGTTTTTTACCCCATCCTGAGCCTTTCAGGGAGTCGCTGCAGGGGTGGGATCTGCTCCGGCCCCGCCGTGCCCCGGGTGCTGGGCAGTGCCCGGGCTCCCGCAGCTCGGGGAGTTACAGAGAGACAAAATTTCAAATATTTCAGCCCCAGCTCTCTTGGGTTTTTTGGCTGAATCTGTGTAACCCTTACCTCGGAGCAGCTTTTCCTGCTAAAAATTATGGGTTTGAGTTAAAAGCACTGGCAAAACATTTGGGGTGAAGTTGGCAGAACCCCCAGGAAACAATTTTGAACAATTTTTGGAGCTCCCCTCGCTCCTTCCTTCCCACTCTGTGTCCACCTGCTCCAGCCCCACGTGGAGCTGCTCCAACCCCAAAAATGGCTCTGCTCACCTTCATTCCTTCCATCCCCAAACACCCCAAATGTTTCTGCGAGTGCTTTTAGCTCAAATCCATCATTTTTAACGGGAAAAACTCCTCCCCTGAGGATTGCACCGAGGGGAAGCTCCTGCCCCTTCAGCCAAAGGATCCAAACTGGGAAGAGACGGGGCTGAAATATCTGAAATTTTGCCTCTCTACAATTTAATGCTCCATTCCCAGGTCTGAAATATTTGAAATTTTGTCTCTCCACCATTTAATGCTCCGTTCGCAGCCAGGCCATGTGATGGTTATAAAAGATGCAGGTGGTGGCTGCAGCCTCCTGCCACCTTTTCGCTGTCCCTTATCAGACAGAGACAAGATAAGAAGCCACCTGAGGACCCCCTGAGGGAGCCCAGTGAAATCTGTAATTGTTATTTTAATGCTGGTGCAGGCGGCTCACGCTGCTCATTGTTGGCTGGAAAGAGGAGAGGATATAAATTAAATATAGCCAAGGGAGCTGAAAGGCAGCATTTGATCCGCTCTGCTGTGGAAAAAGGGGCTGGCAGGAGCTGGGGACTTCAGAGAGGCAGGAGGAGAGGTTGGAAGGGAGAAATTCAGAATTTGGAAGGGAGAAATTCAGAAATTGGAGGGTAGAAATTAAGGATTTAGAAGGGACAAATTTGGAAGTTGGAAGGGAGGAATTTGGAAGTTAGAAGGTGGGAATTCAGGATTTGGAAAGGGAGGAATTCAGGATTTGGAAAGGGAGGAATTCAGGATTTGGAAGGGAGGAATTCAGGATTTGGAAAGGGAGGAATTCAGGATTTGGAAGGAAGGAATTCAGGATTTGGAAAGGGAGGAATTCAGGATTTGGAAGGGAGAAATTTGGAATCCAAAAGGGAGAAATTCAGACTTTGGAAGGGAGAAATTCATGGTGATGTTGCTGCTGTCTCAACCCTGCCCCCCAGAATTGAATGTTTTTTGGTGTTGGACAGTTCTGGGCTGCCACCACGGCTCTGTCCCAACAGTGCCACCAAACCAGTGCCAGTGCCACCCCTGCCACCCCCAGGGACGCTCGGGGTTGGGACGGCTCTGAGGAGAGGCTGGCACGAGAGGCTGGCACGTGTCACCCGAGGTGTCCCCACTGTGGTGACAGGGAGACAACTGCAACGGGGACTGGGGACACAGAGGGACACAGAGGTGGCTGGAGCAGGGATTGGGGACACAGAGGGACACAAAGGTGTGTGGGAGCTCCAGATTGGGCAGGAGGGTCACTGTCACTGTCACTGTCACTGTCCCCTTCAACAGCCCCGCGGGAGGAGCTGCTGTGGGGAGAGTTTGGAAAATCCTCTGCCCTGGCCCTGGGAATGGGAGAGCTGGGAATGGGAGAACTGGGAATGGCAGAACTGGGAATGGGAGAACTGGGAATGGCAGAACCAGGGAATGGCAGAGCCAGGAATGGCAGAACTGGGAATGGCAGAACCAGGGAATGGCAGAGCTGGGAATGGGAGAACTGGGAATGGGAGAACTGGGAATGGCAGAGTTGGGAATGGCAGAGTTGGGAATGGCAGAACCAGGGAATGGCAGAGTTGGGAATGGCAGAGTTGGGAATGGCAGAGCTGGGAATGGCAGAACCAGGGAATGGCAGAGTTGGGAATGGCAGAGCTGGGAATGGCAGAGTTGGGAATGGCAGAACCAGGGAATGGCAGAGTTGGGAATGGCAGAGCCGGGAATGGCAGAGCCGGGAATGGCAGAACCAGGGAATGGCAGAGCCGGGAATGGCAGAACCAGGGAATGGCAGAGTTGGGAATGGCAGATCCCGAGCAGGGCGGGCTCGGGGAATGCCAGAGCCCGGCCTTATCTCTGTGTGGAACAATGGAGGGCTCGGCCCTATTGTTCTGCTCGCGGTCCCCCGGGGCACGGGCTGGCTCAGGAGCGTGCCCGGATCCGCGGGCAGGGCCGGGCGGGGACACGGGGGGTGGCACGGGTGGCACGGACCCCTCGTGGCTGCCGCTCCAGCGATTCCCGCAGGGAGCCCTTTCCCGCTGCTTCTCCATGTGGATTTTTGGAGCAGGGAAGGTCCCCTGGAGAGCCCATCTGCAGGCTGGGCAGGGCAGAGCAGAATTTGCCGTTTTTTAGGGGCTCTTTTAGGGATTTGGGTTCTCGGGTCCTTCCTGCTACGTTTCCTCTGGTTTGTGGGTCCATCCTGGGAATTTGACTGGGGAAAATGCATTTTTGCACGTGGGATTTGTATGTTTTCCCAAAAAAAAACCCCCAAAAAACAAAAAAACTCATCCTGGGGGCTGGGCAAAGCTGGCACAGCCCAGGGAACAGGCACAGGAGCCCAGGACCCCTCGGACTGCAAGCACAGCCCCAAAATCCCCCCCAAATCCTTTTGTTCTCCCACAGCCAGCAGCACATCCCAGTTTCTTGGGACCAGGCTGGGATGGGCACCTGGAGGCTGGAGCTGCCAATTCCCACTGCTCAGGGAACCCAGAAGAATTTGGGATAGAGCAGGGAGGTGACACAAGTGCCACCAGCACCACAAACCCCCCACATACTGTGGGGACCCCAGTTTGATTCCCTGTCCCAAATGGGGCGGGTTGGCAGCTTCTGGTCCATGCTGGGTTTTTGTTGTGCAGTGAAAACAACCCCAAAATCCTCGTTCCCAAATCCCTCTGCTCTCCCAGCTCCCACCTGGGAGCTGAATTTGCTGGGTTTTAATTCCTCCAAATCCAACAGGGAGAGGAGGGGTGAGGCCCAAACCCATCCCACTGGGACTGGGGTGATTTGGAGGTCGCTGCTCTCAAATCCCTTTGGATCCTGCACCCAGAGTTGGGATGTCCCAAACCCTAAACCCCGGGGGTGTCTTCCTAAGCTGAAATAGTGACCAAAAAATGACAAAAGAGTGACAAAAATGGCTCCTGCAGTTTCTCGGAAGCGCCGCCGGATGCTCTGCGTCACCCAAGGTGGGGGGTGAGCTCAGGAACCCAAACCCACACCCCAAACCAGGGCAAACAGCACCAAAACCCAAAAAAACCCTGGCTGAGGGGGAAATGGGGCCAGAACTGCTCTGCTCTGCTCAGGGGGCTTCATCCAAACCCATCCAAACCCATCCATCCCTGAGTCCTGTGAGATGAGACCGCCAGGAACGGAGCCAGGGCTGCCTTGGGGAGGGTTTTTGGGGCAGGAGATGATTTGGGGACAAGAGACGATTTGGGGAGCAGGAGATCGTTTGGGGATAGGAGATGATTTTGGGGCAGGAGATGATTTTGGGGGACGGAAGGTGATTTGGGGACAGGAGATGATTATGGGGCAGGTAAGTGGTACCTTTTCCCTCAGATGAAGATTCCTGATGTTTCCTGGGGCAGCTCCCAGGAAAAAACCCGTTACTGGAACGTGAAGCAACCCCAACATCTGGAGCTCTCTGTGCCCTGAATTTGGGCAAATTTAGGGATGGTGTCCATGTCCCCTCCATGTCCCCCTTTGTCCCCCCATGTGACGATCTGGGCCCCTTTGTTGCAGCTCAGGATGCTGAGCGCAGGCACCCCAAAGGTTTCCGGGGCGCTGCCGGCTGCGGCTGTGGGGCGGAAACGCCGCCCCATAAGATTTTGGGGTGTGATTAGGGGTTTGGGTGCTGCAGGTGACAGGCCCCAGGGCTGGCTCTGAGCACCCTTGGGTGCTCCTGGGTGTGCCCAGCAATCCTGGGAAACACGAGGAGGGATTGGTGCCCACAAATGGGAAAACCTGGAAAAGGAAGGGATTAGTGGAAGGTGGAAAATGCCATAAAAAAAATCCCTTAAAGGATGGGGTGTTGTTGGCAGGAATGGATCCCCAAAACCTGGAAAAAGAAGGGAATTATTGGAAGGTGTAAAATTCCATTAAAGCTGAAGAGCGGGGCCTTTATGGATGTGGGTTTTGACAAGGGATGGACACCCCAAACTCCTGGAAAAATACGGAATTATTGGAAGGTTTAAAATTCCATAAAAACTCAAGGATGTGGAGTTCCTGACTGGAATGAACTTCCCAAAAGCCTAGAAAAAGAAGGAATTATTGGAGGGTGTAAAATGCCATGAAAACTCAACAATGGTGGGTTATGGACTGGGATGGACCCAAACCAGCACCAAGTTCTGCACATCCCAACACCACCATGGATTCCCCATGGAAAAAGGGTTTGGGAAGGTGGGAGGTGCAGGGCAGGTGGGTGAGCCCCACTTTGGGGATTTTTTTCCAACCAGGAAAAGGGCTGGATGTGTTGGCCTTCCCTCCCTCAGGCAATACCAAAATCTGGTTTAAATTCTGATTTAGATTCTGGTTTAAAGTCAGGTTTAAATTCTGATTTAAAGTCAGGTTTAAATTCTGATTTAAAGTCAGGTTTCAAGTCTCGTTTAAAATTTCGTTTGCGCTCAACACCTCGGCCGAGCCCCCCCTCCCAGGCTGTGCCTGGAAACTCTGAGTGGCAGAAGTGACACAAAAACGCCGCCGAGATCGGGCGCCCCGATAAACCCGCGGGCGCTGCGGGGCGAGGGCAGGGCGGCACTGCCAGGGCGAGGAGGGACCCGTGCCAGGCTCTGGGTGAGTTCTCCCCATCCTCCTCCTAAATTTTTCTTTATTTTTCCGTGTTTCGTCATTTTTTCTGTTTAATTCCCGCCATCGATGGCGCGGGGAGAGTCGGTTCCGTTGGGGAGGGATGTTGGGGATGATGTTGAGGTTCTGTTGGGGATGTCCTGGAGGGTTTTTGGGATTTCTGCTCTAGAGATTTCTGCTGGATCCCAAAGATCTGGAGCTCCCCCCACACCCCTCTGTGGGTCACAACCTCGCTGGGTATTGGGGTAAAGGCTCAACATCCGCAGTCCAGGGAGGTTTTTGCATCTAAAATATCCTTTTAGATTTGTTTCTAATGAGGAAAAAAAGGGAAAAAAGGGATAAATCCCCATTTTTCAGAGTGACAGGGTTCTCTCTATTAGAGGGAATGCTTTGGGGTTTTGTAGGATTTTAATGCAGGAGGATGAGAAGGGAAGAGGAAAAGGGGGCAAAAAAAAAAAGATTTTGCTTTTTCCTAATGGTTTAGACCTGTGATTTTCTGCGAAGGGGACTTGCTGCTTTCAGACTTCTCCCCACCATCCCTGCCCTTGATTTCCCTCTCCTGAGCATCCCCTTTCCCCAAAGATCCTTGCAGCCCCATAAAAATCCCCTGGACATAAACCCTGCAGAGCCGGAGGTGCCACAAGGATCCTTTTCCTTATGGATTTCTCTCCTGCAGTGGAGGAACCAACCCAAAGCTCCTGTCTGGTCTGGAGGCCAGGAAATGGGAATGACCAGTGCTGGTCCCATCACGTGGCTCCTCCTGGGATTGTTCCCGGGACTGGGGGGGATTTAACGGGGTTGGAAATAATTCCAGCGGAGTTTCCTCCGCTTCCCTGATGAGATCATTCCCGGCTCATAAATCCCGCGGCCAGGAAGTTCCACCTGAGGTTCAGGCGGATTTTTTTTTTCCCCTCCCCTCCTCTTTCAAATCCTCCCTACGGCAAAAGGAAAAATGTGTTTGGGATGTGGCTGTGAACAGGGTGGCCCCGGGCCAGGGGACGCCCAGGGAAGGATCCGGCTGCTTCCAGGGATTGGGATTTATTTGGGTAATTATGGATCTCCTGGCTGGGTTTTGTCACACAGGCTCGTGGGAGGCAGAATTCCTCGATTTGGGGTTGGGAAGGAAATTAGAGTTGTTTTGGATATCCTAAAGGATAAATCCCTTTGGAGTACTGGGAAAGCAGAGGAAGATGGAAATTCTCCATCTGCAGGGACACTGGGATGTGTCCCAGAGCTCTGGGATGGATCCAACGGATCCTGGTGCCCACAGGGGATGTGTGGGGCATGGATCCTGATCCCAGTGATGTGTGGGGCATGGATCCTGATCCCAGTGATGTGTGGGGCATGGATCCAATTAATCCCAATGATTTGTGGGGTTTGGATCCAACGGATCCTGGTGCCCACCTGGAATGTGTGGGGCATGGATCCCAATCCCTGTGCCCACAGGGAATGTGTGGGGGTTGACTTATCAAGCTTTGTTGGGGGCTTTGTTTTCCCATTCCCACCCACCGGGATCCTGCTGGACACCGGAAGGTCAAACCCCAAGGAGATGAGTTGGATTTGGCCAAGAGGGACAATCCCATGGGAAATCAGGAGCAGAGCTGCTGAGAGCAGAGCCTGACCTGAAGTTTAGTCCTCATCTCATTTCCTGGGACCCCAGGGTCTCCTGGGATTCATAGGGGTTGGAAAATATCCCTGATAGAGAATAGAGCACCCCATGGAGCCTCCCAGATCCTCCTGTTCCCCTTGGCCCTGCCTGGGGATTCTTCTTTTCCTCCCTGCCTTGCATTTGAGAGAGTTTAGGGATGAATCCCTGTAAGTTTTGGACAGTGGGATTGATTTGATTTAACCCCAAAACCCTACTGGAATTCATCAGGGAATTCAGTAATAACTCTGGATATGGCCTGGACGCCTTTGGAAGGAGCAGGCTGAGATTTTTTTTGGGATAGAATTGGTAAAAATGGTTGTAATTTCTTTAGGATTCAACCTTCCGTGGGTTCCCTGGAGACCTGGATTGCTCCGTTCCATTTTGAAATATTTAAAATTGATGCTCCCCCCAAAAAAACCCCCATAATGTGGCTGTGCTGAGACAATTCCAGGGGTGAGGAGGTGACATCCCCCCATGGGGACACCAGGATGGAGAGGGGACCTGCTGGAAGGGGGGTGGCACAAGCAGAGGGGTGGCCCCCACTCCTTCCTGTGCCTGTTCCCGGGAGTTTCCGTGATGCTGGTGCTGTCACTGGAGCGTCACCGCTGTGCCCTGACCCCGTGGGGACATTTCCGGATGTTTCCGGAGCCCGTTTGTCCTTTGGGGAAGGAGAAATCGCCTTCAGGGTGGGGGATGGACAAATCCCTGGCTGGTTTGGGTGGCCAGCAGCAAACCCCAGCTCCTGCTCACCCCAAAAGTCTTGTCAGGATGGAAAGGGGTGTTTGGGGTCTGGGGGTCTCTTTGGGGTGGGGATTTTCCATTGGGCACTGCCAGGCAGTTCCCATCCTGCTCCTGCAGCCCCTCGGAGCATCCCCATCCCCAAATCCCCCGTGCCCACCAAAAATCTCCCATCTCAGCGTGGTTTTTTCAGCTTTTCCAGTGCCCTGAGCTCACAGGGCAGGGGAGCTTTGGGTTTTTCTGCTGCTGAGCACAGGTGAGGTGTTGAGAACGCGGAGGCGGCCGAGGATTGGGCTGAGCCCAAATTTGGAGCGTTTCCTCTGCTGCTTCATGGGGCAGTGGGGTGGGGACAGAGCCCTGACAGGGGACACGTGCTGAGAGCAGTGACATGTGGAGCTGTGGCTCTCACGTGGTACTGGTGCAATTTCTGGGGCTGGAAATGCTAATCCCGTTGCTTTTTGGGGTTAAATTTCTTTTTTTCCAGAACCAGCAAACCCTGTGGGTCTCACATGATGCTGGTGCCATTTCTGACTCTAAAAACCCTCATCCCATTGTCTTTTGGGGTTAAAAAATCATTTTTCAGAGCCAGCACCTTGGGGACACAGCCCTGGCAGGGGACACGTGCTGAGACCAGTGACATGCAGAGCTGCGGCTCTCACATGGTGCTGGTGGCACTTCTGAGTCTAAAAACTCTCATCCAGTTGTCCCTTTTGGGGTTAAAAAAACAATTTTCCAGAACCAGCAAACCCTGTTGGTCTCACATGGTGCTGGTGGCACTTGTGAGTCTAAAAACTCTCATCCAGTTGCCTGTTTGGGTTAAAAAAATAATTTTTCAGAACCAGCAAACCTTGTTGGTCTCACATGGTGCCGGTGGCATTTCTGAGTCTAAAAACCCTCATCCAGTTGCCTATTTGGGTTAAAAAAATGATTTTTCAGAACCAGCAAACCCTGTTGGTCTCACATGGTACTGGTGCCATCTCTGGGGCTGAAAACGCTCATCACGTTGCCTTTTGGGGTTAATTTTTTTTTTTTTTTTTGGTAGAACCATCAAACCCTCTGGGTCTCACATGGTGCTGATGGCATTTCTGAGTCTAAAAACCCTCATCCAGTTGCCCCTTTTGGGATTAAAATACCATTTTTCAGAACCAGCAGACCCTGTGGGTCTTACATGATGCCGGTGGCATTTCTGAGTCTAAAACGCTCATCCTGTTGCCTATTGGGGTTAAAACCCGATTTTTCAGACCCTGGGGTCCTGCATTTCCTCATCCACGTTTTTCCCCCCTCCACATTCCACCTCCCCCACCTGCCATTCCCAGGGAATGTCCCTCCCATCCCGGGATGCTCTGGATCCCCAGGGACATCACTGCAACTCCGTGAACTTCCCCCAGGCAGGGCCATCGGCCACCCCTGGCCATCCCGGGCACAGCAGAGCAAACATCCATTCTTCTCTCTTGGAAGACACCCGGGGCGGAAAGGCTTGGAAGCGGCTCCGGGAGGACATTCCAAGTCTGGCAGGAAAACGGTCTGGCAGGAGATGGGCCATTGTCTGTGCCGGTGGCCGGCCGGGATTCCTCAGGTCCTGCCTGCAAGAGGAAAATCTCCCTGTGCGTCTTTATTTTTTCCTCGGCCCCCTCCCAGGGGTGTCGGGGCTGCTGCTCGTGCCGGCGTTGCTCTTTTGGTGTTTCCTCCTCAGATTTTTCCCTGCTTGGCCCCGGTTTTCTGGGTTGTGTTGGCGGGATGAGGTTTTTTTTTTTGGGATGATTGGGCACCACGTTGGGCTGCTGAAAGGAAAAGTCGGGGATGGAGAGCTTTGGGAGGGAGGAGAGCAAAAACTCCAAGAGTTGGGACAACCTGATGGGCAGGGGAGGGCAGGGTCATACTGAAAATTTGGGTCCCCCCAAATTGAGGGGCAGAATGAGGCAGGAGTGATGTGACACAGGGTGAGGGGTCCTGGTGACTCTTGGATCGCCAAGATCCTGAAGTGCCAGGATCTCGGTGTCTCTTGATCTCCACATCTCTTATATCCCCAAATTCCTGCAGTTCTGGAATCTCGTTGCCCCTTTGAATTCCCAAACTCCTGCAGTGCCGGGATCTTGGTGTCTCTTGGATCCCAAATTCCTGCAGTGCTGGGATCTCCATATCTCTTGGATCCCCAGGCTCCTGCAGTGTAGGAATCTTAACAATTTTTGGATCTCCAAATTCCTGCAGTGCCGGGATCTCAACATCTGGATCCCAAACTCCTGCAGTGTGCAAATCTCAGCATTTCTTGGATCCCAAATCTCCTGCAATGCTGGGATCTCAACATCTGCATCCCAAGCTTCTGCAGTGCTGGGATCTCTAGGATTCTCAGCTCTGCAGGATCTCCACATCTCCTGGATCTCCAAATTCCTACAGTGCTGGAATCTCAATATCTGGACCCAAACTCCTGAATTGCCAGGATCTCAACATCTCCTGGATCTCAATCTCCTGAAGTGCCAGGATTTTGGCATCTCTTGGATCCCAATCTCCCGCAGTGCCGGGATTTTGGCATCTCTGGGATCCCCAAACCTGTGCCAGGCAGGGTGGGGGTTTTCTGGCACCTCAGCCCCTTTTCCCGGCCCCAGGAGTGCTCCGCACAAGCGGGGCCGATAGGATCAGCCTGGCTGGCGGGCAGGAAGGGTGGCACGGCCACCGGGAGAATTGCAGGACGTGCCGTTCACGGGTACGAACCGGGGAATAAAACCTGTCACCGTCCCCAAAACCCCGGAGTTGCCAGGCTGGGATTGGGAGGAAAGGTGAAATATGGGAATTTCAGGGCTTTGCTGCTTGTAGGATAAGCTCCCCAAAAAGCTCTGAGGCAAGGGAGCATCCCATGAGGATTTGGGATCTGTTTCCATCCTCCGGGCTGGCACTTTCCATCCCAGCCCCGTTCCCTCCCTTCCTCCCCGCCCTGGATTAAATGGGGAACATTAAAACCCAAGAAGATCCCTTTCAGTGCTGGTGCCAGGGCGATTGTTCCGTGCCCATTGTGTGCCCCAGGCAGCCCCGGAGCCCCCACCTGAGACCCGCCTGGAATGAGATAAGGACGCGTTTTCCCCTTTTTCCCTTTTTTTTTGTTTTCTCGGCAGAGTGGATAATAAACCCTCAATGAGGTCTCTTTCAAACACGGCCCTATTAAAGCGCTGGCCCCATTTGAAGAGTAAATTTCCAGTGGCACCGGGAGGTGAAGCACAATGAGAACGGGACCTGCGGGAGGGGTGGGATTTAGGATTTTCTGCCTGTCTCAAACTGAAGGC
>JAODHX010001197.1:2055007-2066377 GCA_027576295.1 Cossypha polioptera
ACCTTAGTACAGCCCCAAAAACCCCTTCAGTCCTTGGTACCGCCCCAAAAATCTATCCAAACCTTGGTACAGCCCCAAAAACTCCCTCCAAACCTTCGTACAGCCCTAAAAATCTATCCAAACCCTGGTACAGCCCCAAAACCACTGCCAAACCCTAATACAGTCCCAAAAATCTATTGAAACCCTGGTACAGCCCCAAAAACACTGTCAGACCCTAAAACAGTCCCCAAAACCCCTCCAAACCCTGGTCTGGGGGTTTGGGGACAGCTCCTCACCCTCCATCTCCTCCTCCTCAGGAGACCTCGCAGCCGCTGAACCTGACGGCCAAACCCAAAGGTTCCGAGCTCCCCAGTGCCTCCAGTTCTCCCAGTTTGAAGATGAGCGGCTGCCAGTCCCTGACACCGAGCCACGGGGCCACCAGGGAGCTGCAGGCCAGCCCGTCCAACCTCCCCCTGGGTGCGCTCCCAAGTGCCCTTCGCATTTTGGGGGGGACAAGGGACATCCCTGCCGCTCCCAGGGGTGACCTGGGTGACACTCTGGGCTATGCCACCCCTCGGGGCGTGGATGTGGTGGTTAGGGTGGGGTCAGTGCCCAGGGGGTCAGCAGGGCACTTATGGGTGCCCAAGGGGTCAGTGGGGTGACCACTGGCACTGACGGTGCCCAAGGGGTCAGTGGGGTGACCACTGGCAGTGATGGGTGCCCATGGGAGTGGGTGCTCTGAGTGGTCAGTGGAGTGACCACTGGCACTGATGGGTGCCCAAGTGGCCAATGAGGTGGCTGTGGGCACTGATGGGTGCCCATAGGAGTGGCTGCTGTGAGTGGTCAGTGGGGTGACCACTGGCACTGACGGTGCCCAAGGGGCCAATGAGGTGACCGTTGGCATTGATGGGTGTCCAAGGGGTCAGTGGGGTGACCACTGGAACTGGTGGTTACCCAAGGAGGTGGGTGCTCTGGGGGTCAGTGGGTCTGCTGGCACTGACAGTGCCCGAGGGGTCAGCAGAGTGACCGCTGGCACTGACAGTGCCCAAGGGGTCAGCAGAGTGACCGCTGGCACTAACAGTGCCCAGGGGGTCAGTAGAGTGACCGCGGGCACTGACGGTGCAGAGGGGTCAGCAGAGTGACCGCTGGCACTGACAGTGCCCGAGGGGTCAGCAGAGTGACCGCTGGCACTGACGGTGCAGAGGGGTCAGCAGAGTGACCGCGGGCACTGATGGTGAAGAGGGGTCAGCAGAGTGACCGCTGGCACTGACAGTGCCCAGGGGGTCAGCAGAGTGACCGCTGGCACTGACAGTGTCCGAGGGTCAGCAGAGTGACCGCTGGCACCGATGGTGCCCGAGGGGTCAGCAGAGTGACCGCTGGCACTGACGGTGCCCAAGGGGTCAGCAGAGTGACCGCTGGCACTGACAGTGCCCGAGGGTCAGCAGAGTGACCGCTGGCACTGACGGTGCCCGTGCCCTGCCAGGGTTCCTGGGAGAGGGCGATGCCATCACCAAAGCCATCCACGACGCGCGGCAGCTGCTGCACGGCCACGGCGCCTCTATGGAGGGGTCCCTGAGCAGCCCCTACCGCAAGGTGAGGGTCACTGTCCCCTGCGCCACCCCGGTGTCACCGCTGTCCCCAGCTGGGGCTGCTCCTGACCCTCTGTCCTGCAGGAGCCCGTCGGGGTGGATGCGTCCCCGGGGAAGGAGCGGATGGAGGAGGCGCCCGGGCACCGGCTGGACGAGGCTCTGCTGAGCTGTGACGTGGATGGTGAGCACGAGGGAGAGCTGAGCTGAGCCTGGCTCTGCTCTGGCTTAACTGAACCCAGCTCTGCTCTGAGCCCGGCTCTGCTCTGAACCCGGCTCTGCTCTGGCTTAACTGAGCCCGGCTCTGCTCTGAGCCCAGCTCTGCTCTGGCTTAACTGAGCCCGGCTCTGCTCTGAGCCCGGCTCTGCTCTGAACCCGGCTCTGCTCTGGCTTAACTGAGCCCAGCTCTGCTCTAAGCCCGGCTCTGCTCTGAGCCCGGCTCTGTTTCAGCTTAACTGAGCCCAGCTATGCTCTGAGCCCGGCTCTTCTCCAGCCCCTTTGAGTCCGTCTCTGCTCAGGCCCCACTGAGCCCAGCTCTGCTCCAGCTCCACTGTGCCCAGCTCTGCTCCGGCTGCACTGAGCCTAGCTCTTCTCCAGCCCCACTGAGCCCAGCTCTTCTCCAGCCCCACTGAGCCCGGCTCTGCTCTGGCTCAGGCTCATCCCCTGTGCCCCTCGCAGGCTCCCGGCACTTCCCGGAGTCCAGGAACAACAACCACATCAAGCGGCCCATGAACGCCTTCATGGTGTGGGCCAAGGACGAGCGCAGGAAGATCCTGCAGGCGTTCCCGGACATGCACAACTCCAGCATCAGCAAGATCCTGGGTGAGATCCCGGGGCTGGATCCCTGGAGGGATGGGAATGAGATCCTGGGGCTGGATCCCTCTGCATTCCCTGGAGGGATGGGAATGGGAACAAGATTTTGGGGCAGGGCCCCTCTGCATCGCCGTGGAGGGACCTCCCAGACCTGGGGAAGGTCAGGGAACCTGGGGGGATGAATCCCAGAAAGGAAAGTCAGGGAATGAGGGAATTAACCCCTGGAGGTGCCTGGGGATGGTCAGGGAATGAGGGGATGAATTCCTGGAGGGAAAGTCAGGGAATGAGAGGATGAATCCCTGGAAATGCTCAGAGAAGGTCAGGGAAGCTGTTCCTGATATTCTGGGAGAACCAGCTGCAGCACATAGCTGTAAATCCAGGTGCTATCCCCACAAGGAATGCCATTAATTAACAGCACTCATTCATTAATCAACCACCAGCACCAATTAATCTGGGGATGGGTTTATCACGTCACTCAGGCAGGGTGTGAGGACGCTCTGCTCCTTCCCCACGCAGGATCCCGCTGGAAATCCATGTCCAACCAGGAGAAGCAGCCCTACTACGAGGAGCAGGCGCGGCTGAGCCGGCAGCACCTGGAGAAGTACCCGGATTACAAATACAAACCCCGGCCCAAGCGCACCTGCATCGTGGAGGGCAAGCGGCTGCGCGTGGGCGAGTACAAGGCGCTGATGAGGAACCGGCGCCAGGACGCCAGGCAGGGATATTTGATCGGGTAATTAATTGATGATCGGGTAATTAATTGATAAGGGATGCGCGGTGTGCCCTGCCTGCGGGATCTGAGGGGGGTGATGGGGTGGGGCTCACCTGGTGACATGAGTGTGGCCTCACCTGGTCACCCTGGGATTTGTGCCCATGGTGACCAGGTAACATTGGTGGGTGTTCACCTGGTGACATGGATGTTTACCTGGTCCCCATGGGCTTTATGCCCACCTGGTGACATGGGTGGGGCCTCACCTGGTCACCATGGGGTTTGTGCCTACCTGGTGTCCGTGGATGTTCACCTGGTGACATTGGGTTTGTGCCTGCCTGGTGACATTGGTGTTCATCTGGTGACATTGGGGGGTCTCACCTGATGACATGGGTGGGTATTCACCTGGTCACCATGGGGTTTGTGCCCACCTGGTGCCTATGGGCTTTGTGCCTACCTGGCTTTATTGAGGTGCTCACCTGGTTCCCATGGGGTTTGTGCTCATCTGCACCAGTGGGGTGGGGCTTACCTGGTGCCTGTGGGGTTGGTGCCCACCTTGTGCCCATGAGCTTGGTGCTCACCTGATGCCCATGGGTCTTGTGCCCATGGGGTTGGTGCTCACCTGATGTCGATGAGGTGAGAGCCCACCTCGTACCCATGGGCCTCGTGCCCACCCGATGTTTATGGAGTTGATGCCCACCTGTCCCCCACAGAATGCCCCCCCAGGTGGCCGAGGGACCCCCCTGACCCCTCACTGCCCTCTCACTGCCCACCCCCGTGTCCCACAGGCCGCAGGGCAGCCAGGTGCCCCCCAGCTCCTCGGACGTGCTGTACCCACGGCCGGTGGGCGTCCAGCTGCCGCCGCCCCTGCTGGAGCATTACCTGCCCCGCGGCGTGGACCCCACCATGCCCGTCATCGTCAACACCCGCAGCCTCAAGGACGGCGACGCCGGCGACGACGGGCACTCGGTGGCCGAGGGGGACATGTACCGCTACAGCGAGGACGAGGACTCGGAGGGCGAGGACAAGAGCGACGGCGAGCTGGTGGTGCTGACGGACTGAGGGGGACAGGGACAGCGGGGCTGGCTGCCACACGAGCCACTGAGCCCCGGGAGAGCTGCCCACCCCCACAGGGCTCCCACCAGGGTGGGCACCTGGAATTTTGGGTGGTGAGGACTGGCTTGGTCTTGCTTTGGTGGCACGTGGAGCTGAGGCCACCGAGCCTGGAGATTTGGTGACACGGCTGCTGCGCTGTCACCCCTGAGGGGGTGCAGGGAACCTCCAGAGCATCTCTCAGCCCTGCAGCACCTGCAGAGAGCCTCACCTGCTGGGCACGGACTGGGGACACGGGGTGGGGACACGGGGTGGGGACACGCTCGTCCCTCCTCTATCCTGGTGTGACCTCCCTGCCGCGCTTCCCGCTCGCTCTTTGGAGCCTGCCAGGAATTCCCACCGAGCCAATTTTAGCTCCAGCCTGGCCCCGGCTCCAGCCAAGGGCTCCTTGAGGCCCTTTGTGCTCCCGGCAGCTCTGGCCCACTTTGGGAATAAAGCAGGGGCTGTTCCTGCCAGCCCCACTGGGAGGGGATGTGCCCGACTGTCCCTGGGCACCTGGACCTGAAGTTTGGGCTCCACCTGAGCCCTGCAGGGTGACAGGGAAGGAGCAATAATGGCCCTTAGGGAAAAAAAAGAAATACTGGGAAAAATGAGCTTGCTCTGGTTAGAGCCTGTTCTGGAGGGGTTGGGGTGAGGTGTGGCTGTGAGAGTCTCCAGGTGAGAGTTAGGGGTGTCCAGGTGAGAGTTAAGGGTGTCCAGGTGACATTTTGAGGTGTCCAGGTGTGTTTGTGCAGTGTCCAGCTGTGCACACACAGTGTCCAGATGTGCGTGTGCAGTGTCCAGGTGTGCATGTGCGGTGTCCAGGGATGTGTGTCCAGTGTCCAGCCGTGCACACTCACTGTCCAGCTGTGCACACACACTGTCCAGCCGTGCACACACACTGTCCAGCTGTGCACACTCACTGTCCAGCCGTGCACACACACTGTCCAGCTGTGCACACTCACTGTCCAGCTGTGCACACTCAATGTCCAGCTGTGCTCAGCCGCTCTCTCCCTGCCCGTGTCCTTCTCATTCCCTCCGTGCGCGGGGCTCCGGCACCTCCCTGTGGCAGCAGCCGGGAACGGGCTCCGAGCCTGGGACACCGTGGGGACAGTGACAGGGCTGGGGACACTGAGGGGACAGTGACAGGGCTGGGGACACTGCAAGGACAGTGACAGGGCTGGGGACACCGCGGGGACAGTGACAGTGCTGGGGACACCATGGGAGCCGCGGCCACCAGGGCTCGAGGCTGCACAAAGCAGGCACCAGCTTCTGTCCCCTTGTCCCTCTGTCCCCTTGTCCCCAACCCGGGGTGGGGATCCGAAGTTCAGCAGCATCAGCACCCCAGTGCTGGGGACACTGCCATGGGGACACTGCCTTGGGGACATCCCAGGGGACATCTCTCCTCCTCTCCTGCCCTGTGTCAGTGCTTTATTTATTCCCAACTCCCTGTGCTGGGGTCCCTGGGGAGGGACAGAGATCCTTGGGGAAGGACAGGGGGTCACAGGGGAGGGGTCCCAGCTCCAGGGCTGGGCTGGGCTGTGCTGCAGAGAGACTGGAAGCAGATGTGTCCCCTCCCCATAGCTGCAGCTCTTCCTGTCTCTCTTCCATTTATTTTTCTTTTCTTTCTTTTTTTTTTTTTTTTTATTTTTGGTTGTTGTTTTGTTTTTTAAAGATTGTAAATATAGATAGAGCTTTATTTTGTTAATAAGACAATGAGTAACTTAACCTGTATATTTCACATCCCTGTTTACAATCGTTCCTCCCCCTGTCCCTTGGCACAATAAAAGTGACTTTTTGGAGCAAAGAACGGGGCCTGGGCTTCACCAGATTGGGGTTGGGTGGGGACATCTCCAGGTATGGAAGGGACAGAAGCACCCCCAGACCCCGGGGGTGCTGCCCTTGCTCCAGCACAGGCCCCCCCAGATCCACCACCCCCAAATTCCAGCTACCAGCAGCTTTTATTTTGCACCAACAGCAGCGCTGGGTCCAAATGGGGGAGGTCCCTGTGCCCAGACAAGGGACTGTCACCTTGTCCCCACAGCCAGGACAGGGACACAGAGCTCTGGGGGAGGTCCCTGTGCCCAGACAAGGGACTGTCACCTTGTCCCCACAGCCAGGACGGGGACACAGAGCTCTGATTGAGCTGGACGGGGCTCAGCAGCGCAGGGGGGTGAAGCTGTGCCCGGTCCTGGAGAGGGACAGCTCCTCCCGGGGGTGGGGACACGGCCAAGGGAGGAGGACAGCGGTGGGGACAGGCAGGACCGACCCCTTGGACCCCCCTGGACCCCCCTGGACCCTCCTGGACCCCCCTGGACCTCCCTGACCCTGGGGGAGAGGGCGAAGGCAGAGCTGGGAAGCTGCTCCGGCAGCACAGGGGGTGGCGGGGGGGAAGCCACCAAGATAAGGGGGTCAGTGAGGACAGGGAGGGGGACAGTGGGGACACCCAGGGGTGGCTGTGGGGACACCCAGCGCCCCACTGGTGCCAGACCCTCGTGGCTCCCGTGCCCTGCCCCTTCCCCTGCACTCCCACCCCTCTCGGCAAAGGGTCCCGGTGCTGCTGTGGGGGTGGCACTCCGGTGGCACCCAGCAGGGCAGGAGGGGACAGAGGGCACAGCAAAATGACAGGGCAGCTGTGGGGGCTCCTGAGCAGACGGGGTGACCCCGTGCCCCCCTCGGGGACAGCGCAGGGGCTGCGGGGCGGTGCCGGCAGGGCGGGACCCGCCGGGCAGCGGGGCCGAGCGGGGCTCGGCTTTAAGGCGATGCTGAGGCTCCCTCGCCTGGGTGGGGCCTCGCCGGGGCCGTGGTCCTCTCCAGCATCTCATGGTCCAGTCTCGGGGGTGTCCAGGCTCTCCTGGGAGCGGTGGTGGCCGGGGCAGGGCTCCTCTCGGCCCCAGGGGTGAGGGGGCTGCGAGGGCACGGCCAGGACAGCAGAGCTCGGGGTGGCGCCTATTTGGGGACCTGCAGGGCTGCGACCACCGGCTTCATCTTGAAGTATTGTTTAAACCTTAGCTTTGCATATCTGGAAAAGGGAGAAGGGACAGCTCTGGGCCACTGTATCCCCAGGGACTGCTGGGATCCACCCTGGAATCCTCTCCAGGAACCTCCCATGGGACCACTGGGATCCTCCCCAGGATCCTCCCCAAGGACCACCAGGATCCTCCCCAGGGACCACTGAGATCCTCCACGGGATCCTTCACAGGATCCTCCCTGGGATTTTCCTCAGGATTCTCCCCAGGGACCACTGAGATCCTCCTGCTCCTCTCATTTCCCATTGGGAGCAAGCGAGGTGGACTCACCTTAAGAAATTAAAGTCTATGGTCGAGTATTTATCCTGGATCAGGCCCCAGCACGCCCAGAGGAAATGGGATGCCTGCAATGGGCACAACAAGGATCAGGGAATGTGGGGCAGAGACACTCGTGGGACAGAGACATCGTGGGACAGAGACACTCGTGGGACAGAGATACACATGGGACAGAGACACTCCTGGGACAGAGACACTCGTGCCTCTCCTGGCTGGGGCCGGAATTCCCAGGGCTGTGACAAGGACAGGACACAGTGGGACTGGCCCACACTGGGATTTTTGTCCCCTGCAGAGGCTGATCCCAAGGGATGGCAGCAGGTTGGATGCTGAACGTGGGTTCCCACCCCCTGTGCTGCCCTCCTGGCAGCTCCAGCCAGGAAAACAGAGGATATTTCACCTGAAATTTCCAGAACATCAGCTGGAGCCACCCCTGGCAGTTTCCAAAGAGGATTTCCTCACCCCAGGCGGTGTCTGACCCCTCTGAAGGGCTGCCCAAGGCCGTGGCTGTGGGACACACGCTGTCCCCTGCTGTCCCCAGCACACCCCTGTGACCTTGCCCAGGGGCTCAGAGCCCCTGAGGCACTGCCAGACCCTGTGGCACAGCCTGTCCCCAATGTCCCCAAGCTCCCAGGCTGGCACCTGCAGCCCCATGCTCGCCAGGTGAGCTGGAAGCCCAAGAGCAGAGGAAAACTCATCCCCTGGGCTGTTTTCAGCCCTGGAGCGAGGTGGGCTCCTTCCAGCTCCACACTCACCAAGGAGAACTTGTTCACTTGCACGTAGAGAGTTTCCAGCTCCTCCTCGGACACCTGGGTGTCCCCTGGGTGCCCCTGGGTGAGCTCCTTGTAGGCCTGCAGGTAGGAGTGCAGCCACTGCAGCTGCATCTCCTTGCTGGGGTAGAGGCCATAATCCACCTCCTTCACACCTGGGGGGACATTGGGGACACAGGGGACATTGGGGACACGGGGGGGACAGGGAGGGATTGGATTCTCCACAGCAAAGCAAGGAGAGCACAGCCCCACCCAGGCACAAAGCAAGGATCAGCCTCGGGGTGAGGAGCCAGGAGTGGCACCCCAGGGACATCCCAGTGCCCACGACCAGCAGAGACCCCGCTCTGAGCATGGGCACCCCCATTTCCTGCTGTAGGATTTGGGGTGTGGCTCCCTTCTCCATCCCAGGCATGGGGAGACTCCATTTCCCACCATGGGATTGGGGATTCGACTCCCTCCTCCATCCTCAGGGATCAGGAAACCCCAGGACAGCCTCATTTTCCACCCTGGAACTGGGAATAAAACTCCCTCCTCCATCCCAGGAATGGGAGACCCCATTTCCCAACATGGGAGTGGGAATAAAGCTCCCTCCTCCATCTCCAGTAACAGGGACACCCCATTTCCCAGTAGGGAGCTGGGGATTCAACTCCCTCCTTCATCCCCAGAGATGTGAAAACCTCACTTCCCACCCCAGGACTGGGATTTTAACTGCCTCCTCCACCCCCAGGGATGAGGAGACCCCATTTCCCACCATGGGACAAGGGATTCAACTCCCTCCTCCATTCCAGAGATGAAGACACCCCATTTCCCACCCCAAGACTGGGAATAAAATCCTCTCCTCCACCCCTCAGTAACAGAGACACCCCATTTCCCAACACGTGACTGGGAATAAAACTCCCTCCTCCATACCAGAGATGTGAAGACCCCATTTCCCACTTGGCATTGGAAATACAACTCCCTCCTCCATCCCAGTAACAGAACACCCCATTTCCCACTTGGGATTGGGGATACAACTCCCTCCTCCACCTTCCAGTAGCAGGAACACCCCATTTCCCAGTATGGAGGTGGGGATTTAGCTCCCTTCTCTATCCCAGAGATGTCGAGGTCCCGTTTCCCACTTGGGACTGGGGATTTAACTCCCTCCTCCACCCCCAGTTTGGGGACAGCCCAGGGCAGTTTGGGGACAGCCCAGGCCGGTTTGGGGACACCCCAGGGCAGGGCTGGGGGTCGCTTTGGAGCCCTCAGAGGTTCCCATCCCATCCTGACCTGCGAACTCGTTGAAGTGGTTGCCGATGTCGAAGGCCTGGTAGTTGTAGCCCGTGTACTCGTAGTCGATGAAGCGAACGCGCTCTGCGGGGACAGCGGCTGTCAGGAGGGGCGTGGGGGACAGAGTGACACCCCGGGGGTGGCCGAGGGACACGCACAGACCTCGTGTGCTGTCGTAGATGATGTTCTTGCACAGGAGGTCGTTGTGGCACAGCACCACGGGCGAGCCCAGCTGCGACAGCGTCTCCTGCATCCAGGCCAGCTCCTGCTGCAGCGCCGCGGGGCCGGGCACGTCCTGCGGGAGGCTGCCGGGGACAAGGGGACACAAGGGACAAAAGGGACAGGGTAGCATCGCTGCTGCTCTTGGGAGCCTCCCTGGGGTTCAGGGCTGGCTTTTCCCTGGCTTCCAGCGCTTCCCTGGGGGTTCAGGGGCAGAATTGCATTTCCCTGAGGGCTCCCAGGCAGAATTTCCCTGACTTCCAACATTTCCCTGGGGCTCGGGCAGAATTTTGCTTCCCTGGGGGCTCAGGGACAGAATTTTCCAGTTTCCAGTGTTTCCCTGGGGCTCAGAGGATAAATTTCATTTCCCTAGGGGTTCAGGGGCAGAATTTCCCCAGTTTCCAGTGCTTCCCTGGGGTCTCAGGGGCAGACTTTCCCCAGTTTCCAGTGCTTCCCTGGGGGCTCAGGGGCAGAATTTCCCCAGTTTCCAGTGCTTCCCTGGGGGCTCAGGGGCAGAATTTCTCTGGGTTCCAATGCTTCCTTAGGGGTTCTGGTGTTTCCCCGGTTTCCAGTGCTTTCCTGGGGGCTCAGGGGCAGAATTTCATTTCCCTGGGGGTTCAAGGGCAGAATTTCTCTGGCTTCCAGTGCTTCCCTGGGGGTTCAGGGGTGGCGTTTCCCCAGTTTCCAGCATTTCCCTGGGGGCTCAGGGGCAGAATTCCCCCAATTTCCCTCTCATGCCTCATGAACAACCCCATTAACAACACGGAGCAAAGGCTGTTTTTGGGGTGGGGGCCAGCTTTGGTACCCAGGCAGACACCACACCTCAGCCTCAGCGCATCCCTCGTCCCCAAAAACCCCCAGGCCCAACCCCCAAACCCACCCAGGCCACCCCCAGCGCTCCCTCCTAAGAGCAGCCAGCGAATCCCCGGGGCCAAGGGGATGTTTTGGACTCTGGTAACCTCAGGAGCGGCTTCCAAGAAGAGAGCTCGTTAATGATTGCCTAATTGGCTGCGCTCAAGGCGCAGGTTGGGTAAAGTCTGCCCGTGCTGAGAAAAGCTCGGCTGCCAGGGTTAATGATTGCCTGATTGCCCTGCCCGGGGTTCATTCACCTCCTCCACCTCTTGGGGCTGCCCAAAGCCTTCCCAGACACCTCAACGCTCACCTGCTGTGCCCCAAAAAATGCTGGAGAGTGGGAACTGGGTGTTTTAATCTAGGCTGGGTTTCTAGACTTCATCATCAGCTCAGCGGGGTTTGAGTTTGGGTTTATTCTGGGCTTGGATTCCCAGGAGGAGGAGGAGGAGAAGGAGGATGGTTACAGCAGTGGGAGCTGTGGCTCCAGCTGGATCCTGCCTGGATGCTGCACAGACACATCCCAGAGCTCCAAAAAAGCTGAAATCCTCCCCAAACTGGCAGCAGGAAGGGGCTGGAGCTGCTCCCGGGGCTCTGAGAGGGTTCCAGCCCCAAACCCACCTCAAATCCTGAGGGATCCAGCCCCAATCCCACCCCAGATCCCTCAGGGATCCAGCCCCAAACCCAGCCCAGATCTCTCAGAGATCCAGCCCCAAACCCAGCCCAGATCCTGAGGGATCGAGCCCCAAACCCAACCCAGATCTCTCAGAGATCCAGCCCCAATC
>JAODHX010001197.1:2099425-2126228 GCA_027576295.1 Cossypha polioptera
ATCCCCCTAGCGTCCCCTGTGCTGTCCCCTGTGCCACCCCACGCCGTCCCCACCCGCTCAGGACTCACCACCTTGTATGAGGAGGGGGTTTTGGTGCTGGGGGGGTCGGGCTGGGGGCCGGGCAGCTGCTGGGGGCTGGGGAGCTGCAGGCTGCGCCGCTTCTCCTTCATGGAGCCGCTCTGGTGCCGCTTCATGCGGTCGATCTGCTCCTCCACGCTCATCTTCACCTTGGCGTCGGTGGCGAACACGGCGCTCTTGGGTCTCTCCTGGGGACATGGCCAGCCCTGAGGTCACCCCCTGGTGGCCGGCCACATCCTCCCAGTGCCACACCCCTCTGCAGGGAGCCGCTGGGATGTCACACCGGGATGTCACTCCCAGGAGTAGGGAAGGTGCTGAAGTCACCCTGGGGGTCTCCAGGAGGTGGATGGTGACACATGGAGCCACACAGCCACAGGCTGCTGTCCCCAGGCTGCAGCAGAGCTCCCCTTGGCTCACCCAGCCCCCCCAGCCGAGCCCCCAGCCCCTCCAGCCCAGCCCTACCCGGGAGCTGAGCCCGTTGGCCAGGCCGTTCCTCCTGGGCACCGCCTCGTCCTCTGCCGGAGACTTGGTCCTGGGGGGGACGATTCCCACTGCGGGGACACCACAGCGCCAGGGTGAGAAGGGGCAGGGTCCCAGTGCCACCCCTGTGTCCTGCCAGGTGTCCCAGTGCCACACCCAGGTGCTGCTGGGTGTCCCAGTGCCACCCCCAGATCCTGCCAGGTGTCCCAGTGCCACCCCTGTGTCCTGCCAGGTGTCCCAGTGCCACCCCTGCGTCCTGCCAGGTGTCCCAGTGCCACCCCCGGGTCCTGTTGGGTGTCCCCAGTGCCACCCCCGGGTCCTGCCGGGTGTCCCAGTGCCACCCCCAGGTCCTGTTGGGTGTCCCCAGTGCCACCCCCGGGTCCTGCCGGGTGTCCCCAGTGCCATACCCTTGTTCAGAGCCGCTTGTTTGTCCCCGTCCTGCTCCGTCCGGCTCTGCGGGAGCCCCTCGGGCGCGGGGCCGGGGGGGCTGGGCCGGGGGGGCTCCTTCTTGCTCTGCTCGAAGCCTGGTTTGGGCTGTGGAGGGGGGAAAAGGGCCCCAGTGAGCCCCAGTTCTGCCTGAGGGCCACACTCTGCCTGGGGACACCCGCTGCTCTTGGGGTGCAAGAGATCAGGGACACACGGACAGGGGACAGTCACTGCTCTTAGGGTGATGGATAATGGACACACAGACAGTGGCCAGGTGGGACCAGAGCACCTCAAATCTGTGGGGAGAGCGGCTGAGGGAGCTCTGCTCTTGTCCCTGCTCTGTCCCCTCCTGTCAGGGCTGGGCAGTCACTGCTGTCCCCATAGGATGGGACAAAGGTTCCCACAGGGTGACAACCCCTGCACAGCCCCCAGAAGCTGGGGACAGGGACAGGGACATCCTGGCTCTATGCACACCCTGTGCCACAAAGGGGCAGGAGAGTCAGCAAAGGGACATTCTTGGGGTCCTTCCCCTCTTGTATCCCATGGGAACAGCCCAGGAACTGCTGGAGTGACAGAGGGGTGTGACAACAGGCCCAGCAATGCAGTGTGTCCCACAAAATGCACCCTGACACCCCTGTGTCACACACAGCCACCACTGTGCCACCCATGGCAGCTGGAAGTGCCACCTGCGCTGGCACCGTGTCCCTTCCTGGCTCAGCACAGCCACGGCCACACATCCCCAGCCCTGGCTGCGAGGACACTCGTGTCACCTGTGTCCCCACACACGGCCGAGGTGTCACCATGAATTCCCCAAATCCAGGTTTTCCCTGGAGCTGCGGGCTAGGAGCCTGCCAGTGCCACGTGGGGAGCGGTGACACTAAAGGACAGTGACAGAGGCAAGGGCAGAGCAAAGCAGAGAGGACAACCAGGGACAGCCTCTCCAGGAGGAGGAGGAGGAGGAGGGGACAATCCCTGTCCTGAGCACGCACAGGGCGTGGCAACCTGCTGGGGACACGAGGAGTGTGGCACAAGTGCCACCTCCACGATGTCCCCGTGGATTTGGGGCGGGCAGCTCTGGCTCCTGCCTCATCCCAGCTCCTTCCACGCCACGAGGAGGAGGAGGAGGAGGAGGAGGAGGAGGAGGAGGAGGAGGGCGGCGGTGCCCCGCAGGGTTCTGTACCTGTCCCCGCTTGGCCTCTCCAGCGCCTTGGTGCCAGGAAGGGGAGGCGGGGTAGGGCCAGAGGCGGCTCTCGCTGGGGAGCGGAGGAACGGCCGGAGGAGACTCCAGGGGAACGTAGGACTTGGGGAGGGGAGGTCGAGGCGGGCCCGGTTCCTGGGGCGGGCAGGAGCGGGAGGCGTGAGAGCAGAGAGGGAACAGAGAGTTAGAGAAGAGAGAGAGAAAAAGAAACACGGCGGGAGCGGCCTGGAGAAAGGGATGGAGGAGGGAGTGACGCCGGGGTGTCTCTCTTGGTGTTCCACATCCTGCTGCTCATCCCCAGGGCCAGGCAGGGCTGGGGGGATGCCCAAATGCAGGATTCTGACAGCCCTTGGAATTGCTTCTGTCCAGCCAGCGGGGCTGGGGAGTCCCCAAATCCTGCCCTAAATAAATGTCCTGTGTGTGAAGGTGACAGCAGCCCTGGGTGAGGGCACTCAGAGCAGCCCTGGTGGCACCAGGAGCCAAAAGCTGGAGGTCAGCAACTCCCATCCCACAGCCCTGCAAGGACCTCGGACCCCAAAGTCACCAGGTGTCACCAGAGTCACCAAAATGGTGCCCCCAGGCAGAGCCACGAGGGGAGGCAGCTCCATGGGTGCCCAGCAGCTCGCCGTCCCCTGCTGGTGACAAAGAGGGGACAGCCAGGGACACTGACCTCGCCGGGGCCCGGCTTGGTGGGCGATCCCTGGGAGCCAGAGATGAGGGAGAAGGGGCTCAGGGGGCTGGTGAGGCTGGCAGAGCTCAGGGGGCTGGCGGGGCTGTTGGAGCTGTACGTGCCCGAGGGGCCCAGGGCCACTGTGGAGAAGAGCAGGAATGAGATCATTAGAAGATAATGATAAGATAATAACGAGGGTCTTCATCTCCCTGAGCCCACACCCCCCTCTCACCTCTGTGCTTGGCGGTGTCAGTGCCACGGGAGGGGTTGTTCTTCCTCAGCCCCTCCATCACGTCCTGGATCCGCCAGATCTCCTTCTGGATCTGCCGGTTCAGCATCTCGTTCTGGAATGGGGGAAAGGCAGAGCTCAGGGGGGCTCGGGGACATCAGTGCCAGCCCCAAACTGAGCCATAGGAACTGACTGAGGCTGAGCCAGCACCACCAGGGTTTTTATCCCTGATCTGCTCCCCAGGACCCCACCTGGGCTGGGGACAGCTGGGGGGACTCTGGGCTGCCAAGTGCCCACAGTGGCCAAAAATGGACATGAGGGCTGGGCACGGAGAACCCACTGATGGGGGCAGAGGGGGTTTCATCTCCATGGGGACACCAGGGATGGCAGGGGACCTGGATGTCCAGGTTAAAGGTAGCAGGGGACCCTCTCACCTGGACGTCCAGGTTCAGGGTGGCAGGGGACACACACACACCTGGATTTCCAGGTTAAAGGTGACAGGGGACACAAACACACCTGGATGTCGAGGTTAAAGGTGGCAGGGGACACACATCTGGATGTCCAGGTTAAAGGTAGCAGGGGACCCTCTCACCTGGATGTCCAGGTTCAGGGTGACAGGGGACACTCTCACCTGGATGTCCAGGTTCAGCTGCTCCCAGAGGTCATCGTGCAGGGTGGACACCTCGCTCTCCAGGCTCTCGTACTCGGCTGTGCTGTTTGCCAGGGCCTGAGGGGACAGTGGGGGGGATCAGGGGGGTCCTTGCCACCCAGCACAGCCCCCCGAGCTGGGGAGGCAGTGGCAGCAGTGGGGACAAACCCTGAGGTGCCCAGGGCACGGCAGAGACAGAACCAGGAGCTGAGGTGGCACCTGGAGGGTGCCTGATTTGCTTTGTCCCCAGGGAGGGACTTCAGCCCCCAGCCAGCCAAGGGGAACTCCCTGATTGTTTTCCATCCAGAGAGGGACAAAAGGGACCCGAATCCCCCCATTACCGTGCTGGCCTGGGACAGCTCCACCCGGATGTTGATGAGCTGGTTCTGCAGCGATTCCTTCTTGTGCAGCAGCTTCTCGGGGTAGGCGGGCTGGCTGCCGAACATCTCCAGCTCCTGGTGCGTCCCCATCAGGGCACTCTCCAGGCTCTCCTGCGGGGACAGACGGAGCTCTGAGGTCCTGGCTGCTCAATAAAGCACAGGGAGTGCCACAGCCTCGCCCTCAGCTCAGGAATGTCCCCAAGCTGCGGCTGCTGCATCCCTGGAAGTGCCCAAAGCCAGGTGGAGAACCTGGGATAGTGGCCCAGAGGTGGAACGAGATGTTTTTAATGTCCCTTCAACCAGGGATGGCAGGGGACACACACACACCTGGATGTCCAGGTTCAGGGTGACAGGGGACACACACACACCTGGATGTCCAGGTTGAACCCAAACCCTCCCATGGTGACATCACTTCCTCACCATGCAGGTGCCACCACCAGGTCCCCATGTGGCCATCTGAGGTGCCACCACTTTCTCAGGTGCCACCATGTACCTTCTCAGGTGCCACCACGTACCTTCTCAGCCCGGAGCTGCTGCACCAGCCTCTCCTGCTCCCGCAGCACCTTGTTCTGCTCGCAGAGCTTCCCCAGCAGCTTCTGTGCCAGGCAGGAAGAGACGGGGGGGAGAGGATGAGCAGGATGAGAATCCCACCGGGATGCAGCCAGGACTGGTGGGGTTGGTGGGATTTATGGCCCTGGTGGAGGGGAGGGGGTTTCCAACCTCCTGCCGTCATTGCAGGGACTTGAGGGTGACATGGGACAAACTGGGACCTAAACTCAGGGCGAGATTTATCCCTGAGGAGCACAAAACCACCGGCACAGCCCTGCCTGCAGGGACAGGGGACGCAGAGAGGGGACAGGAGTGGCTCTTACATCGGTGTCCTGCTCGCTGATCTTGTAGGGGTGCAGGGTGTCCCTGTAGGGCTCCGGGAACGGCGTCACCTGCAAGCAGAGCGAGGGGTGAGCCCGAAATCCCCCCGGGACGCGCAGGGAAGGGGAGGCAGCTCCCAGCCCCTCTCTCCCATCCCTGCGAGCCGGGAAAAGGAGACCAGAGCCGAGCCCCATCAGCCGGGAGTCACTGGGATGAAGTCACAACCTCTCCCTGTTCATTCCCATTCCATTCGTGAATCATTAAGCGCCAGTGTTCCAGCGGCAGGGAAAACAAAGGCCGCGCGATTGAGCTGTAATTCCACCTCGGCGGAGTGGGAGCACCTATAAATCAGCAGCTGTTGCGGCAGCAGGGCCTGTTTACCCCCGCCCGGCTTCTCCGTGAGTCATTTTCCTTTCCTGGAAATCTCAATTACTAATGGGACCTTCGGCAATTAACTGCCTCCCAGAGCTGGAGATGAAAGGCACGAGATAGGAAGGAGGGGATCATTATTGCTAGAAAGCAGAGAGGGTGCTTTGGAGCCATTTAAAACTCCAGGATGATGCAAATGGATCCGGATCTGGGAAATGCCCGCGGGGCTGGAGGCAAAGCCGGGTGGGTCGGGAGCCCGGCCAGCCGGAGGAGCATCCCGGGAGCTCCCGGTTCACCCTCCAGCACATCCCTGCTGGCAGCAGATGGAAACAGGAAAATCCTTTTTTGTTGGAAAATGCCATGCAGGAAGTGCCCAGGGCAGCACAGCCCGGGGTGGGTGGCATCGCCATGTGACACTGCAGGGATGTCCCAGTGCTGGGGACAGAAGGAGCCTCCGGGGTGGAAAGGCCGTTCCCTGTCCCTGTTACAGGAATTATTCCCTTGGTTTAAGAGCTGTATTCCTGTCACCCCACTCAATCTCCCTGAAAAACAAGGGCGAGCCAAGCCCCGCGCGTTCGAGAATCCCCGGAGCAGCTCCGTCCCCAAGAGTCCCCGGGATGGTTCTGTCCCCAAAAATCCCCGGGACAGCTCGGTCCGAAAGTCCTGGGGCACAGCTCCATCCCCGAGAATTCCCGGGACAGCTCTGTCCCCAAGAGTCCCCAGAGCAGCTCGGTCCCCAAGATACCCGGGGACAGTTCTGTTCCCAAGAGTTCCGAGAGCAGCTCCGTCCCCGAGAGTCCTCGGTACAGCTCCGTCCCCAAAAATCCCCGGAGGCAGCTCAATCTGAGAGTTCTGGGGGCACCTCAGTCCCCAAGAATCCCTGGAGCAGCTCCGTCCCCGAGAATCCCCCGGGACAGCTCCGTCCCCAAAAATCCCCGGGCAGCTCCATCCCCGAGAATCCCTGGAGCAGCTCCGCCCCCAAGAATCCCCCGGGACAGCTCCGTCCCCACCTCGCGCTGCCAGCACGAGGATTTGCCGGCCCGGAATGACTCATGGATGGATTAGCAAAGCCTGGGATGGAGCAGCGGGTCCCCCGAGAGCGAGATGTGCCGGATGCCGCGGCTGCTGAGCGAGTGGCGATGGCAGGAGGTGACCCCGGGTGGCAGGAGGTGACCCCGGGCGGGGCCTGGTGGCCGGAGCCTTACTTGCATGTAGAGCTGGGCCCTAGGGGGGGAGGTCTCCACCATCCTGTTCACCATAGTGATGAGGGTCTCGCTCTCGCTCATCTGCGGCACACAGGGAAGGAAAGGGCACAGGTCAGGGGGACACGCGCCTGTGCCAGCGGTGACCGGGCCAGGAGCCCTCAGGATGCCAAATGCCACCTCCTGAGGTGGCCCAGGTGCTCCAGCTGTGGCCCAGTGCTGCTGTTGCTCCTTTAAGTGCGTTTTTTTGGGGGGCAAATACGGATAAAACAGAGCCAGCTCGGAGCAGATGGCACAGACAGACACGAGCTCGGACAGGACGGCAGCAGCGTGGCCGGCACACAGACGGACACACGGACAGGCCCTGGCACTGCCCACAGCTCCGTGCCCAGCTGGGCTGGCATGGCCCTGCAAACGAACCCTGGGTGCTGGGGAGGTGACTGAAAGCTGGGGTTGGGGACAGCAGCGTCCCCTTGTCCGGGTGGCACCGGGAGTGGCACATCCCTGCTGACCAACACGGTTTGGGCAGCTCTGTGCCACTCCACGGGGACAGGACTGTCCCCATCCAGCTGTGGCACCTCAGTGCCAGGTGACAAAGCCACTCAAGCACCGGAGCTCCGAGCCAGCTCCTCCCAGAGCCCTCAGCCCTGAGCTGGGCACTCCGGGGAAGCCCTGGCACCGCTGAAATCCAAAGGGTGACAACACTTTGTCACCAAACCAGGACCCAAACCCTGCTGGGGCTGCAGTGGGGAGAAGGAGAGAGAAAACAGAGCAGGAGGATGTTTGAAGAGAGGCCCTTGACAGCGTCACTCCAAATCAGCCTCTCCAGAGGCCGCAGGAAGAGGAGGAGGAGGAGATGCCAAAACCTTTTTAGGGAGCGTTTTAAGGAGCCACAGAGAGGCTGCAGGGCTCTGAGACAGCGCAGGGAGCTTTTATTGCAGAGAGAGCTCCTGGCCCCGCTCCAGGGCAGACACAGATCCTGGCCACGGTGGATTTGCAGCCAAATGGGATAGAGCCCAGGAGCAGCTCCCTCCGTGCCAGCCTGGCCCTGGCTGTGGCTGCCTGGACACATCCCTGCAGCTCTCCCAGCTGTATCCCCCTCCCCACGCTCCTGCCATGAAGTCACTGCAGTTTTCCCCCGAAAAATCGCTGGTAAAATCATGGTTTTCCTCTAAAAACCCCACACAAAATCATGGTTTTCCTCTAAGGTTTTCCTCAAAAAAAAGTCCCAGCAAAATCAGGATTTTCCTCCAAGGTTTTCCTCAAAAAAACCCAGGCAAAACCAGGATTTTCCTCCAAAAACCCCACACAAAATCATGGCTTTCCTCCAAGGTTTTCATCAAAAAAACCCCTGGCAAAATCAGGATTTTCCTCCAAAAACCCCTGGCAAAATCAGGGTTTTCCTCCAAGATTTTCCTCCAAAAATCGCTGGTAAAATCAGGGTTTTCCTCTAAAGTTTTCCTCCAAAAACCCTGGTAAAATCATGTTTTTCCTCCAAGGTTTTCCTCAAAAAGAGCCTGGCACAACCAGGGTTGTTTCCTCCAAAACCCCCTGTCAAAATTAGAGTTTTCCTCTAAAAACCCTGTCAAAATTAGGGTTTCCTCCAGAAACCACTGGCGAAATCAAGATTTTCCTCTAAAAATTCCTGGCAAAATCATGGTTTTCCTCCCAGGTATTCCTCCAAGGTTTTCCTCCAAAAACCCTGGTGAAATCAAGATTTTCCTCCAAAAACCTCATTCAAAATTAGGGTTTTCCTCCAAAACCACCTGAGTGCTGCTGGGTTTTGAGCCCACCTGCACCAAACCTTTCACCCCCGAGGTGCCACCACATCACCGTGACCACTGTCCCCACTGTCACCTGCCACCCCTGGCACAGGGGACACCCTGGGCACCCCTGGGGACACCGTGCAGGTGTCCAACACCAACCTGGGGTGTCCCAGACCCTCTGCACCCCCTGAGCTCCAGGACAACACCCAGAGCTCCCAGAAACATTGGAATCCACCCCAAAACCCCCGAAACTCCCCCCAAAAAAACAGAGGCACTGCTTCGGTTTGGGGTGGGACTTTTCCACCGAGCGATGAGCGGCGCTACGGATGCGGAGGATGGAAGAAGCAAAACCAAAAAAAAGACAAACTGGTGCTGCTGGGATGCTGCTGGGATGGCGGGAGGGGTGAGGATGGATGGCAGCAGGGGACAGGGACACGCGGCGGGGACGAGAAGCAGCCGGTGAGGTGAGGCTGGCAGCCAGCTCCGCCTACCTGCTGGTCCAAATATTCTAGGTTTCTTTGCAACTGAAGGTCTAAAAGTTCATCCTACCAGGAACCAGCAGGCAAGAAACGAGCAGCAAAACACATAAAAGAAGAAGCAAAGCGGTTAGGGGGTAGCCTATGGAATTCCTGGGTTGGGAATGTGCCCTGCGGGCCCTGGGCAGCTGCTTTCTTATTTTTCTTATTTTTCTATTTTTCTTTTTTTCCCGGGGAGACCCTGCCTCCGGCTGCGGGGATGGATGGCCAGCATGGGTGGGCTGTGGTGAAATTCAGGTTTCTCCCTCCTCTGGCGGTCCCGTGCCAGGGTTTTGGGATCTGCAGGGACCTCCTGGTGTCACCCCCAGTTCCAGGAGGGGACACGAGGCAGGAGAACAAAGCAGCTGTGGCCAGATGTGAGGAAGCAGAGCGGGAGAGGTTTGGGGAGTGCCAGCCCCAGCCAGGAACCACCCTGGGGGTCCGAGGGTGTCCCGTTGCTGCAGAGGGCCCATCCCACACGGATTTCCTTCGGGAATGGCCGGGAGGGACCGGAGACACCAGTGGAAGGCCCAGCTCTGACTCTGCCCCTGGAGGGCACTGGTGCCACCTGAGTGAGGCCCCCCCAAACCACCCCATGTCCCCGGGGAGGGGTCTGTGCACCCCCAGGTCACAGGGTCACCCCCAGGGGACAGCGGGTACGTACCATCTTGTCGTGGATGGTGGGGGACGCTGGGAAGGGGTACGGGTACACCCCGGCCGGGACGGGCCGCCTGTCACCCAGGTAATCGTACTGCGGAGAGAGGGGACCCCCACCCCAAAATCAGGGACACGGGACAGGAGGAGAAAGCACAGGAGAGGGACAGGGGCATCAGTGATCCCTCTTGGGAGCACATCTGGGGTGGCTCTGAGCACCACATCCCATCCCATGGATCCCATGGATCCCATGGATCCCATCCCATCCCATCCCATGGATCCCATCTCATGGATCCCATCCCATCCCATCCCATCCCACAAACCCAACCAGGGAATCTCGGCAGGATGGCTACAGGGATCCCAAACCCACCCTCTGCTCGGTGTCACTTTGATGCCAGGCCATGAACACAGAGGTGTCACGGCCACACCCCTGCCCCACCTCCCCTCCCCGCCCCTCAGGTGCCCACCTTGGGCGAGCTGATGGACCTGCGCATCACGAAGGTGGCGGGGTCAGCGTAAATCTCATCCCCTCGGGGCGGCAGCCGCTCGAAGCGGGCGCTGGGCGAGCGCACGGGCGAGTAAACCCTGCCCTGGCCGTAGGAGCCCTGGCTGGGCGAGCGCGGCACCGAGCGCGAGCGCGGCTGCAGCGACATCCTCCGCAGCGAGCCCGAGGCCGCCTCCACCTCGTCCAGGTAGCTGGGCGGCCTGGCGGGCGACGGCAGCCACAGCGGCACGTCCTGGCGGCCGAAGGCGGCGGGGAAGGGGCCCCCGTTGCGGAAGGAGTGGCGCTTGTCCTCCAGCGCCCAGGCGGGGCTGACGCGCTCGAAGGCGGGCATGGAGCAGATGCTGTCGGGGCGCACGCCCGGCGGGTAGTACTGGTACTCCTCGGGGTACTGCGGCGAGTAGGGCGAGTAGTAGTCGGGCACACGGCGGGACACGGGGTAAAACCTGCTGGGGCTGCACGGGGGGAGATAGAGGTGAGGGCGGTGGGCAAGGACAGCGCGAGGGGAGCTGGTTTGGGCAGCGGGAAATCTGGGAGGGTGGTGTTTGTGCTGAAAGAGATTCTGTGGGAGCTTCCCCTTGTGGGATTCTTCCTGCCAGGGATTCTGTGGGAGCTTCCGATCGTGGAATTCCTCTCTGGGATCTCATGGTGCCCTCCTCTCCTCGTATCCGTCCTGCAGGGACACTGAGGTGGCTTCCTGTGCTGGCATTCCTCATCTCAAAGATCCTCTGGTGGTTTCCCATCCTTGTATCTCTCCTCTAAACAATCCCGTGGTGGCTCCTCCATCCTGGCCTCCCTCCCCCTTTACAACCCACCCTCCCTGGCTTTTTGGGGTGTCCCACACCCAGCTCCGAGCTGGGAGAAAAACAAAGAAAGAAGAGGAAAACGAGATTTTCTCACCCCCAGGAGGCCACAAAGCACCGGGAAGGGGCAGAACCTTCCCAAGAGCACCCAGCGCATCCCTCACCTGCGCAGCTCCTCAGGGGGCGCGGTGGCGCGGCGGGAGTTCACCCACTGCTGCAGCTGCGTCATGGAGCTCTTGCGCTGGGCCACCTTCTCGGGGTGGGACCTGGGGGCGACCCCCCGGCGCTGGGGGACCCCGCTGTCGCCGTCACCCCCCGGGGGGAAGGCGGTGCTGCCGGGCCGGCTGGGCGAGGGGTACGGCCACCCGTTGGGCTGTGCCGGCCGCTCGGCGCTCGCCGGCGCCCGCGGCCCCTCGGGGTAGGGGCTGCCCGGCTCCGAGGGCGGCTCCTGCCCGGCCAGCCCGTTGGCTTTGGCCAGAGGCTCCTTCTTGCCGTCCGGCCGCTCCGACGGCTTCCGCTCCATCTTCTCCGAGCCGCGGCCGTCGCCCTCCCCGCGGGCCTTGGCGTCGGGCTCGGCCTTGCCATGCTCGCGGTGGGCGGCGTTGCAGTGCTGCTGCTGGTGGTGGTGGTGTTTGCTGGGCGGGATGTTCTCCGAGTCCGGCTTCTCCAAGTGCCTGAGACGCCACAGGGGGGTCACCAATGCCTGGCAGTGCCCCTGGGGTGGCTGGTGATGCCCCTTGTCTTTCCCTGAGCCTTGTGAGGTCACCCGGCTCCCTTCTCCAGAGTGTCCCTCACACCCCCAAACGTCCCTGGGCCCCCAAATGTCCCTGGGTCCCTTCTCCAGAGTGTCCCTCACACCCCCAAACGTCCCTGGGCCCCCAAACGTCCCTGGGCCCTTTCTCCAGAGTGTCCCTCACACCCCCAAACGTCCCTGGGCCCTTTCTCCAGAGTATCCATCACACCCCAAATGTCCCTGGGCTCCTTCTCCACAGAGTCCCTCACATCCCCAAATGTCCCTGGGCCCCTTCTCCAAGGTATCCCTCACACCCCCAAATGTCCCTCACACCCTCAAATGTCCCTGGGACCCTTCTCCAGGGTATCCCTCACACCCCTAAATGTCCCTCGCACCCCTAAATGTCCCTGGGACCCTTCTCCAGGGTATCCCTCACACCCCAAATGTCCCTGGGCCCTCAAATGTCCCTGGGCCCTTCTCCAGACTGTCCCTCACACCTCCAAATGTCCCTCACACCCCCAAATGTCCCACATGCCCCCAAATGTCCCTGGGTCCTTTCTCCAGACTGTCCCTCACACCCCCAAATGTCCCCGTGACCCAGGACAGCTCCGTGCCCCCAGGGCAGAGCGGCGGCGCCGGCTCTCACCTCTGTGTCGGGGGGATCTGCACGCGGGCGGCCTCGCCCATGGCCTGGATCCAGGATTCCTGCTCCTCCGTGTTCTCGGCGCTGAAGAAGTAGGTGCGGATGCCGGCGTGCTCGGCCTGGGGAGACAGGGACTGCCCGTTACCCGCCGGCAGCTCCTCCAGCCAGCACACCGTCACCTGTGGGGCACAGAACGGGGGGAGAGACACGGGCACGGCGGTGAGAGCTCCGCTTCCAGCCTGGCACCCCCTCCCGCCGCTCCCAGCTCCCCTCCTGCGCGGCAGCAAAGCTCTGCAGGCTCCTCACAGCGGGGTTTTATCCCCCTTGGAGTCACTCACAAGGGTTTTTTTGGGATCAGCACTCCCCCACCCCAAAAGGAGCTGCACCCCAATATTCGGTGGCAAAGGGTCCCAGCAAGAGCAGCAGCATCGTCCATGCAGAGCGAGGGGGAAGGTGGTTTCTCAGCCCAGGAAGTATTTTGGGTGGAAAAGGTTCAGTTTTGATCCATGATGTTGGTGCCTGTTCTCCACCCAGAACGTGCTGGAAGGAGCCTTTATTTGAGGGCCTTTTTGAAGCTTCCACCTTCCCCCCCGTGGAAAAGGAATGGGGCAAAGCGAGGAGCAAGAAAAGGGAGGAATCGGAGTTTTCCTCCTGAAAGAATTTCAAGGGTCCAATTTCTTTAAAACAAAATAAATAAAATTAACTAAACCAGAAATATGAGGTCTGATGAAACCCCTCCCTGGAGTTTCCATCCTCCCCAGAGCATGCAGCCACCGTGCCCAGCTGGGGTCACCTCCTGAACCCCTCATGCATTTCTGGAAGCTCTGCAGGCAGGGGAGGAGGTGAAATCCCAGGGATCCATCCCTGGGATCAGCGGGAGCGGGGGAGCAGAGCGAGCCTGGGGGTCCCTCAGCCTCTGCATGCAGCAGAAACACAAGAAGGTACCTAGGTGCTGGCGGGGTGCTGGCATGGTGGGTGGCACCGAGAAACCCCTCCTGTCCTGGCATCCTCGGAGGAGGAGGAGGAGGAAACACAGACACGGGGTCAGTGGGAGGGGAGTGGGAACCTCTCTGCCCTTCCCTGCACAAAACTGTCCTCACAAAGCCGAGCTCAGCGTGTGGGCAGCAGCTCAGTGAGGTTTCCCCCATCAGTGTCAGGCAGCAGGGATTTCACAGAATCACAGAATTACTGAGGCTGGAAAATCCCTCTGGGATCATCAGTGGGATCCATGGGATCCCTCTGGGATCATCGAGCCCAAGCTGTGCCCAATCCCCACCCTGAGCACTCAGTGTCACCTCCAGGTGCCACCCCCAGGGCTGGGCACTCCAAACCTCCCTGGGCAGCCCCTGCCACCCCTTTCCATGAGGAAATTCCACCCTGAGCCTCCCCTGGCCCAGCCTGAGGCTGTTCCCTCTCCTCCTGTCCCTGTTCCCTGGGATGACATCCCAAATCCCCCCTGGCTGCCCCCTCCTGTCAGGGAGTTGTGCAGAGCCAGAAATTCCCCCTGAGCCTCCTTTTCTCCAGGTTGAGCCCCTTCCCCTCAGGCTCATCCAAACCCTTCCCCTTCCCCTCAGGATTCTCCAAACCCTTCCCCAGCTCCCTCAGGATTCTCCAAACCCTTCCCTGAACAGCCCCATGTCACTTCCCTGCTGTCACCTGCAGAAGGTGACACCAGCATGGACACAGGTACAGGGCAGACCCCATGTGTGACCCATTGCCATCTCCCCCCCCTAAACCCCACTCAGCTGAGCCTAAATTCAGGTTTAAGGGGGGACAGCTACACAAATCCCTCCCTTAGACTGGGAGTGCCCTGTGGGGACCCCAGCCCTGGCTCTGGACATGGGGAGGGCACACTGGGATCAGTCCCACAGTGACCCATGACCACGAGCAGCTGGGCTGGGGAAGGTGCCCGGTGATGCCAAAGGTGCCCAGCAACGACAAAAAGTGCCAGGGAAGCTCAGACCCTGCCAGGAGCGGATGTGGAGAAGCAGCAGCTGCTGTCACCTCTCCCTGCTCCCCTCTGCAAGTGGCAAGCTGTCCCTTCCCGGTGACACTTGCCAGTCAAGTGGCTAAACCGGGGCTGGAACTGGAGACAGCTCCGTGTGCGGCTCCGGGAGGGGAGCAGCAGCCATGGAGAGGGGAAAGCAGGGCAGGGAGAGGGTGGGAGCCCCCAGCAGGACCCTGCAGAGGGGGGTGGTGACCTTGGGGACACTGCCCTGTCCCCGTTTCCCCAGCAGATGCAGATCCCATCCATGGGCATCACCCCAGCGTGCTCCATGCGCCGCCACCAAGAAAGCCACCAGAGCAGCAGGAACCCTGCCAGCATCCCCAGCGCCACCCCAGCGCCACCCCAGCACCACCCCAGCGCCACCCCAGCGCCACCCCAGTGCCACGCTGTCCCCTCAAGCCCAAGCAGAGTCACTGACCTTGAACGTGTGCTTCCTGCTGATGTTGTCCGAGGGCTGCACGGCGGCCACGCGGAAGCTGAGCAGGGGGATGCTGCCCAGGATGTTCTCCTCCTTCTCGTCTGTGGGGTGGATCCTGGGGTTACACCCACGGAGGGACCCCCCACAGCCCCCCCGTGCCCCGGGCTCCGTCCCACCTGTGGGATCGACTCCCTGCCTGTTGCTGCTCCCGCTCTGCCTGGCTCACAAACAACCTTCTCAATTATTGATGCCGGCCCCAGGCCGAGCCAGGGAGCTGCCAGGGAGGCGGGGAAAACTCGGGATTAACCCCTCGGTGCTGCAAACACCAGGGTGGAGCACGGAAAGAGCCCGGGACTTTGTGCTGGTGGCACTGGGGGTGGCTGTACCTTTGTAGTAGAAGAGGCAGCGATCCACCAGCACGAACCAGCGCTTGTTCCACTGCTTCACCCCCGAGCTGGCCTGCGAGAGAGGGGCAGTGAGAGCAGTTTCAGGGCTCTGTGGGGCCGGGAAGGGGTGGCACGGGGGGGTACCTGCTTGTAGAGCCACCCACTCTTGGTGACAGCGGCGTTGGGGTTCCTCTTCATGGAGTTGGAGCGCTTCCCGAAGGCGATGCCCTTGCGGGAGGAGCGCGGAGCCTGCAGGGGGCAAGAAGAGACGCTCAGTGCCTGGGCTGGGGTCCCTGAATCCCTGCCTGAGCTGGTGACAGCCGTGCCACACGGCCCCAGGCACTCACCCGGCCTCCGGGGCGCTCCGGGGGCACCTCGGCCACCATGGCGTGGTGGGGGGGCTCGCTGGGGACGGTGGCCGGCCGCTTGCTGCTCGCCTTGCTGGACATGTCCGAGCTCTGTCTGTGACACCAGAGAGGGGGATCAGCGGGTCTGTGCCCCCACCATCCCCAGCCCTGCCCATCCCACCCCACTGGGCACCCAGGGCATTGGGGGTGACCTACTTGGGCAAGTCAAGCCTTGAGGTGTCCTCGGGGACCTGTCCCGTCACTGGGTGCAGGAAGGTGTTCCGCCTTTCATTGTGGCTGTGGGGACAGATGGGGTGGGTGTTAGGGGTCCCTGTGTCCCCCACAGAGTCCCTCAGAGTCCCCATGTCCCCCATGCAATCCCTTTGGCACCATGTTTGCTGCTCTGTTGGTTCTGGGACTGGTATTCCCTCCCCTGCCCAGAGCACCCCACTAATCCCACGCTCAGGATCCTCCATGGCATCCCAGAATCACGGAATCGTTAAGGCTGGAAAATCCTCCAAGATGACCGAGCCGAGTCATCAACTCAGCAGCACCAAACCCTGTCCCCAAGTGCCACACCCACCCAAATGGACACTCCCAGGGATGGCGAGCGCAGCCTGACCCCCCCTGGTTGTCCCCTCCTGTCAGGGAGAGCCAGAGGGTTTCCCTTGAGCCCCCTTTTCTCCAGGCTGAGCTCCCCCAGCCCCTTCCCCGGACACTTCAAGATCTCATTGGCATTTCTCAGGAAGTGCCCAGGCAGGGCCAGCCTTGCCAAAATCAGGGCTGTGGCGGCCGAGCCGCCCTTCCCGCTGCTGTCACATCCCGCCTGTCACCGCTGGCCACGCTCACAAGTCACTGCAGCAGCAGCAGCAGCAATGGCCCGTGCAGGGCTGTGCCTGCAGCCATGTCCCCAATGTCACCTCCTCCCCTGGCTGCTCCAGAGCCATTCCCAAAGCACCTCGAGGCTTTGAGAGGGGTCACCTGGCCATGGGGGCTGGCAACCCCCAGACCCCAAACACCATCCTAGGACCCTGCAGACCCCAAACACCATCCTAGGGCACTTCAGACCCCAAACACCATCCTAGGACCCTGCAGACCCCAAACACCATCCTAGGGCCACCCAGACCCCAAACACCATCCTAGGACCTCTCAGACCCCAAAAACCACCCCAGGGCCATCTAGACGCCAAACACCCTCCTGTGGCCACCTAGACCCCAAACACCATCCAAACCCCAAACACCACTCCAGGATGCTCCAGACCCCAAACACTATCCCAGGGCCACTCAGCCCCCAAAAACCAGCCCAGGGCCACTCAGACCCCAAACACCACCCTCAAACCCCGATGCCCCACCCTCTCCTGCAGGAGGCTCTGGCCACCAGCTCGCCACTACCCCTGAGTTTCCTGTGGGAGCCGTGCAGGGAGGGAAGGCGGAGGCGAGGGCTGGGCTGGATCCCCAGGAAGCGGCCGGGCTGTGCTGCCAGCCCTGCCCAGCCGGGCAAAGTCCTCGGGAAGGGCGACCCGGCAGCTCCCGAGCACCCGCGGCCCACGTGTGACATCAGCGGCGTCACGCGGGGACATCCCGGCTGCGGGGGGCGCGGGGAGGGACAGCGGGAGAAGCTCCCGGTGGGATGGAGCAGGGATTTCCAGAGAACAAAGCGGCTGCTGGCAGCCAGCGGGGCCGGCGGTGGTGGGAGGGCGAGTCCCCCGCTGCCGCGCCAGCTGGGGTCAGGGAGAAGCACAAAAAGCACAAAAAAAGCACCGGGAGTTTGTGTTTTATCTCCCTGGAAACCCCGGCTCCATCCCAGCATGGCCCGGGAGGCTGCCGGCCAAAATCGCTGCTGCTGCTGCCGGGGGTTGGAGCAGGCGCGGCAGCAGCATCCTGACCCCGTGGGGGACATTTGGGGAGGGTGACAGCCCCGGATCAGGGCAGAGCGGTGACAGTCATGTCCTGGCAGCTCTGGTGTGCTCCATTGTCCCCTCGTGGGGACAGAGCCCAGTCTATTGTGCACAGGATCACCGGGCTCCCAGTGCCACCATTGCCACCCAGTGCCACCATTCCCACATGGAGCCACCATTCTCATCCAGAGCCACCATTCCCACATGGAGCCACCATTGCCACTCAGAGCCACCATTCCCATCCAGAGTCACCATTGCCACTCAGGGCCACCATTCCCACACGGAGCCACCATTCCCATCCAGAGTCACCATTGCCACTCAGAGCCACCATGGCCAGCAGGAGCCACCATTCTCATCCAGGGCCACCATTCCCCCCTGGAGTCACCATTTCCACCCAGTGCCATCATTCCTGCCTGGAGTCACCATTCTCATCCAGAGCCACCATTGCCATGCAGAGCCACCATTGCCACTCAGAGCCACTATTCCCATCCAGAGTCACCATTGCCACCCGGAGCCACCATTGCCACTCAGTGCCACCATTTCTATTAAGGGCCACCATTGCCACTCAGAGCCACCATTCCCACCCAGTGCCACCATACCCCACACAACCTCCGAGCTGTCGCCTGGCCTCACCCCTGGAGGGTTTGAACTCTCTCTAAGCTCTTCAGGAAGCCACTTCCAGGGTCGGGAATACTTGTCCCGAGCAATCCCTGGCACCAAAGCAGCGCGGCCCCAGCCCTCCCCGGCCAGGTCAGCTCAGGGGATTACGGCACCGGCACTGTGAAAATCCTGCGGGGACAAATCCCCAGCACCTGCCCGAGCTGTGCAGCTCCATAATCCCACCCAGCCCCCGATGGCACCGTGCCTGGAGCGCTGCTTCTGCCAGCTCTGCTTGTCACCACCCCCGGGACACCGGCTGCTCGCGGTGGCACTGGCCGCAGACAATGGCCCACGAGTGCCATGGGCAGGCTCTGTGTGCCACAACCATGCTCTGTGTGCCACAACCACGCTCTGTGTGCCATGGCCGGGCTCCATGTGACACATCCAGGCTCTGTGTGACACATCCAGGCTCCGTGTGACATGTCCAGGCTCCGTGTGACATGTCCAGGCTCTGTCACAGAGCCACGCTCACACACACGCACACACTCACCGGTGTCACCGCGCGTCCCCTCCGCCCGCTGCGCCACTCGCCGAGCCGGTGGCTCTCCCGCAGCCGGCCCGGGCGGATGATTTCCCTTCCAAGCCCATGGAGACCGTCATTGGTATCAATCATTAACAGCCGCCGCAGCTGCCGCCAGCTTAACCCCCTCAGCTCCGGGCGGAGCACCAGAAGCCATCCCTGCCTTTAATGGCACCGTGACACAGCGATGTCGCTGCAGGACAACCGGCCGGGAAGGAAAAAGGGATCCAAGAGGTCCCGCACCCCCACGGCCCTGCAGCCGCCCCTGCAGTGTCCCAGCTGCGTGTCCCCCCACCCGTGTCCCCGGGACACGAGTGCTGGGAGCAGCCCCGCATGTCGCCGAGCTGCCACATCCAAATTGTCACATCCAAATTGTCACATCCAAATTGTCACATCCCGGCGGGATCTCTGCTGTCCCCAGGGCGGTCCCGGGGGGCTGAGCCCCGCCAGGAGTGGCTCGGAGGGGCAGGGGCTGCTCCCTCCAGCCCAGCCAGGACCGCAGCTCGGCGCTCCCGGAGCTCCCTCTCCCTTTCCCCGCAGCTTTTCCAAGGAACATCGATGGCTGTAACTTTATCCCGGCGTGTTTACAACCCAGCTGCGGCTCTTGGCTCCCTCAGCCGTGCCGGGGGCCAGCTCGGCTCCCGCTCAGCGGCCACACGGTGCTGTCACAGTGTCCCTGTCCCCTCCCCACCCGCCATGCCACGCTGCAGGGATCAGCACCTGCATCCCCATGGAGAGGGGGCTGGAAGAGGAGGAGGAGGAGCACGAGCGCTGTCCCTAAGCCTGAGCCCTGCGAAGGGTGGACAGATGTCCCTGTCACCTCCCCCCGCCCCCGCCGCGCTGCTGGCCGCGTTACCCAACCTGCCGAGGGGTTGAATGATTAACCCCGGGCTGCGCCGGTGTCCCTGCGGCGTCCCTGCACAGCCCCGCGCCGCGGTGGCACCTGGGGACCCTGCGCTTCTGTAGCCACCAGCCCCCAGGAGCATCCCATGCCAGCTCCCCTCAGCTTGTCCCCACAAACACACAGAGTGTCCCCACGCGTGTCCCCCAGCCCTGTCCCTCAGCCCTGTCCCATGTGGCACGGCTCTGGAGGTACTCACAGCACCGCCACCACCGCCCAGCTCCCGCTTCCCGACACGGCCACCCCGGCAATTTCACCCTTGTCCAGCCCCAGCTGCAGCGCCGGGGGCGTCCGGGCTGGAATGATCACAAACAGTCTTGGACAAACATCTGCACGGCACCACCCCGCGGGCTGCAGCCAGCCCGGCCGCGGGATGGTTTCAATCACGCTCAAATCCCACCAAAAGGCCACAAAACGGCCCAGGGGAGCGAGCCAGGCACGGCAGCTGATAAGGGCTGCAGATGTGGGGCTCGGTTTGGCTCCCCGTGTCCGATGTGGGGCTCGGTTTGGACCCCCGTGTCCGTGAGATGCCGTGGAATGGGCACAGCTTTGGGAATTCCCATTCCCCACGAACTCCTCGTGAACACCCCGAACTGGGAGCATCCCCAGCTCCCAGCAGTGATTCCCGAGGCTCTGCAAATCCAGGAGCTGCAATTCCCACTCCAGCCCACCGGGATGGGCCACAGGCTGAGCCCCAGCCTGGGCTCCATCAGGTTGTGCCACTCCCTGCGGAGCCTTTTGACGGTTTTTGGATAAATTCCCCAATTTTCCGCTGCTGGATCTCCTACAATCAAAAAAAAAAAAAAAACAAACAAAAAACCAAAACAAAAAACCGAAACCACAAACACGGCACCCAAGATGGGCACAGGCAGCGGCAGCTCCCACATCCGTGCTGCCGCCGCGGGATCCCGTTTCCCGGCGGGGTTTGGAGGCTCTGGATCAGGGGGTTGGGCAGCGCTGGCTCTGCCCCAGCCCGGGAGCTGCAGCTCTGCCAGGCCTCCCGTGATTCATCCCAACCCCGCGCCCCGACCTCCCGCAGTCAAGCCCCGACACATTCGGCACATTCCTGGCATAGCCGGCCCCACGGAGCCCCACACCTGCCGGAGCGGGAGCCTGGGAAGGTGCCAGGGGGAGATTTATGGATCCCAGGCATGGTCCCAAGGCCGGGATGGCAGGGCAGCAGCGGCTCTGCTCTGGTGACACAGCAAACTTGTCACCGTGGGCAGCTTGTCGCCTCCCCGAGCGTCCCAGTTGCCTTGCTGGTGCTGTGCCACACGTCCCTTGCTGGGTCGGGCTGGGTGTGAATGGGGAAATTCTCCTTTTTTAGATCAGATCCCGCACCTTGCTGGGGCTGGGAACAGCCTGTCACCCGCGGTGACACAACCGCACGGGTTGCGCAAGGGCTCGGCACAAAACAGCTCCCAAGGACGGGAGCAGCGCCGGCCCCGGGCCGGCCCTGGTGGCTCTCCGGCCCCAAATCCATCTGTGCCACATCCCACGGCCCCGGGAGCAGCCCGGGTTGTGGTCTGGGTGCCAGGAAATCTGCGAAGGGGCCAAAAGCGTTCCCGAGTGCCTGGGAAGAGCCACCGTGGAGCCAAGCCTGGCACTCATGGATGCCACGGCAGCCCCAGACCCGCCAAAAAAATGGGTACGTGCCCACATCAGCAATCTCTGTATAGAAAGGAGACAAAGATCCCACAAAACAGGTTTGCCCTAAGCAAAAAGATCTAAAAAAACCTCACTCAGTGCTCCCCAAATCCCAGGATCAGGGGACCCCAAATCTCAGAACCCGCAGCCTTTGCCAAGATTGAAGCGGTGCCATCCCTCGGGACATCCCGGGGGGATTCACAGCCTTTCCCTCTGCCGTCCTCGGATGTGACAACCCTGATTTAGTGTCACCACCACACCCTGGTGTGCCTGGCACGGCCGAGAGCGGCTTCCCGGTGAATCACAGCTCATTCCCAGCTCCCCAACCGCGTCCTCATTAGCGCCCCAAGCCCGGAGCAGCCCCGGGGAGCAGCTGCGGGGGGAAAGCCAAAAATCTGCTGGGGGAAAAACAGAGGGAGCCGAACCCCCTCGCACACACCCAACCAAACCCTGGGAGTGTCGCAGGAGGCGCGGGGACAGGACACACCTCTGTGTCACCAAACAGCCCCGGCCCTGTCGCTCGTCCCCGTCCCAGCGCCACCTCCGCAGCGCCAGGGGCGGGGCGGGCTCTGCAGGGCGAGCTCTCGCCCCGGGTGAGGCTCAGTCACCGTGGGATGCTTCCAGTTGGAAATCGGGACAGCTCCAGGCCGCTTCCCAGAAATCCCATCAGCGCAGGAGCCCGCTGCCAGTTCCCCCTTCCTTCTCCCCTACAAGCGAACGCAGCCCCGCTCTCCCTCCGCCCCGGGGGAGGAGCAGCCTCGGGATCCGGGGAGGGAAGCTGGAAGGACGGGATGGCTGAGCCGGGCTGGAGCCGGGCCAGTCCCGAGCTGGAGAGAGCCCCCGGCGCTGCCTTTGGCGGCGGCGGAGCAGCTCGGGATGGTGGGAGGATTCCCCCTTGGAATGCCGTCCAAAAATGTCGCAGGATCCCTCCCAAAAATATCACAAGATCCCTCCAAAAGTGTCACAGAATCCCTCCCAAAAATATCACAGAATCCCTCCAAAAATGTCACAGGATCCCTCCCAAAAATATCACAGAATCCCTCCAAAAGTGTCACAGATCCCTCCAAAGGTGTCACAGGATCCCTGCCAAAAACGTCACATCCCTCCAAGGATCCCTCCAAGGGTGTCACAGGATTGCCCCCCGGCCTTGGAATGCTCACAGGATCCCTCCCAAAAATGCCAAGGGATCCCTCCAAGGGTGTCATGGGCAGCCAGGACCAAGGAGCTGCACTGAGGAAGTGGAACTGGTTTGCTCCGCCCCGGGAAGAGCCCGAGGCTCGTTCCGTGTTTCCACAGGGCACAGCTCTCAGGGATGGAGCTCTCAGGGCACAGCTCTCAGAGATGGAGCTCTCAGGGATGGAGCTCTCAGGGATGGAGCTCTGAGGGATGGAGCTCTCAGGGAAGAGCAGCTGGCACCGTGGAGCTGGGGGATCCCTCCAGCAGCTGCCTGTGACTCCGTGGTTCCCATTTTCCCTGGTTTTGGGTCAGGGATGCTGTTCCATGCGATCGGAACTGGTGTCCCGCAGCCCAGTCTGAGCCAGGAGCCACCAGAAATTGAGGGGATGTGATCCCAAACCTCAGCTCCTTGGGAAAGTAGGGAAAAGCCATCCAAGCCCTCCCCCTGCCCCAGTGTCTTCTTCCCTCTCGCCTTTTCCTGTCCCAGCAGGATGGAGCGAGCTCAAGGAATGGAGGAGGATGGAGCCAGGACTGAGCTCAGCCCCAAACCTGCCCCTTCCAGCGCTGGAGAGTTCATTCCCAGCTCCCGGGCATCCCATGGATGGCTGGGAGCCATGGGATGGAAACCACAGCAATCCCAAATCCCACAGGAGGCCAGGGAAACACAGCACAGCAATCCCAAATCCCACATCCCACATCAGGCCAGGGAAATCTCACCACAGCAATCCCAAATCCCACATCCCACATCAGGCCAGGGAGATCCCACCACAGCAATCCCAAATCCCACAGCAGGACAGGGAAACCCCACCACAGCAATCCCAAATCCCACAGCAGGACAGGAATACAGGAATGATCCATCACAGCCATCCCACATCCCACAGCAGGCCAGGGAATGTTCCAAACCCAGCACACCCACACAGTGCTGCCAAACAGGGGCTGGGGCACCTGACACTGGGATTTGGGGAGGAAGGAGCTTTTCCAGGCTCCAGGAAAAACCCTGGGAAGCGTGACAGAGCCCACAGGGAAGGGTGACTCTAAAAGAGCTTTTCCTAAAACACCCCTTTAGCGAGAATGAAGCTGGAGACAGAGCGGGGTCTCCACCAGGTGATTTGAAGCAGCACTTCCAGGAGATTTTAGGTGGAATCTCCAGGAGATTCCAGCCACAGGGCTGCTCCCCCAGGCTCCAGTGGCACAGAGAGAGCTCCCCGAGCTGGGCAGGAACCCCCCAGCCGGGCAGGAACCCCCCCAGCCAGGCAGGAACCCCCCCAGCCGGGCAGGAACCCCCCCAGCCGGGCAGGAACCCCCCCCCAGCCGGGCTCCGGCCGCCTCTGCCCCGCTCCCGGCCCTGCCAGCCGTATCCTGCTGCCACACCTTCCCCGGAGCTCCAGCCCGGAATTAACCCCTGGCTGAGCGTGGCCGGGCCCGTGCCCGCCGTGCCCACCGTGCCACCTGCCCGTGCTGCCCCACTGTCCCCGTGTGACACCCGGGGCTGCTCCCAACCCGATCTGCGGCTCCCCCAGCGCAGCTCAAACCCCTCCAGCACCTCCATCCCTGTCCCTCCATCCCCTCAGTCCCGTTTTTAACCCCACCGAGGCCGGGCAGTGAGGACGGAGCTCGGTTACCTGCTCCAGGTGCTGCCTCAGGCAGAACCGAGGAGAAGAGCCCGGGGCTGTCGGGGAAAGGACGGGAAAAGCTCCGGTGGCAGGAACAGCCCGACTGATAAGCAAGGGCTGAAATCCGAACCTGCAGCTCGGCTCCTTCCTATATAAACACCCCGCACACCCCCGGCCGCGCTGCCTCTCACGCCACTCCCGCTGCTCCCGGGCCACGCCAGCGACAGCGACAGCGACCGCGACAGCAGCGCTGCCCGAGCCCCTTGTCGCCAGTCCTGCCCTCCCCCGTGCTGGTGCCAGCCCGGGGTGGAGCCTCTCGCTGGTTTGGGGTGGTGCTTCAGGTGTGGATGAGCTCCCGGGGCTGTGGGAGCAGGATTTGAGCTTTGGGAAGGGGACTGGGCACCGGGTGGGCACCGGGCACATGGGCAGGGGGAATGAACCATGTGGGAGAAGCGAATAACGCGGGGTTTAACCCAAAAAAAAAACAGGTGGGAGGGGCTCAGGGCGCTGCTGGGGCACCTGCGGCCGTGGGAAATGTCCCCTTTCACTGCGGTGACACCACGGGGGTGACAAGGACAGAGCGTGCCCAGTGCCACCCCGCGGGGACTCTCGGCCCGCTGGGGACGCGGTGGCTGCTGGTGGCCACGCCGTGCCACCACCGCACGACTTCCTCGTGCCACTGCGGGACTTCCTTGTGTGGAAGGACTTCCCGCCCTTCCTGCCGCGGGACAGAACCTCCGCAGGACAAAACCCTGCCCTGTTTTTCCCAATTCTTCAGGCTCAGCCCCAAACTGGGATGGCCACATACCATGGGCGAGGCTGGGCTGGGAGCTGCTCCAGCCCGAGGGGCGAGCGGGGCCGGTGGCGTGTCCTGCTCAGGGACACGGGGATCATCCCGGGAATTATCCACGGGAAAAGAAAATCCCAGGAGCTCGGGTGAAACCTCTCCGTGACACATCTGAGGGGACATCCCCATCTGTGACCACTCCGTGCTGGGCAGCTCTGTTTTTCTCACGTTCCCTGCGCTCCCAGGGCTGGATCCAGCCGGGAATTCTCCCGCCGGGGTGCGGGAGCCCCAGGAGCTCGCAGCCAGCTCCCCGCCCCGCTTGCACAAGCGGCCCTGGGGCGCAGCAGCAGCCCCAGCCTGTTTACGAGCAGCAGCCACCTGCTGCTCCTGCCCGATCCCGGCAGGAAGGGCTGCAGCTCCTGAGCCACCCTCTGCCACCCATCCCCAGCTGCCTGCACAGGGCCACCTGCTGTCCCCAGAGCCCCCACGGCCACCTCAGGGCATGGGGACACTCCCTGGTGCGGCGCCCTGAGCCTCAGCATCCTCCAAAGGTGTTTTGGAAAAGCAAATTTGGAGGGGTTGGGTTGAGCTGGATTTCCCCCCCAGGGCCACCCTGAGGATTTTAGCCCCTGGGGACAGCACCCACCGTGCCCCGGGTGTGAAAATCCCCCCTCTGGCAGCACCCAAAATCACCTTCCAGCAACCCCAGAATCCCCGTGGAGGGAGCAGAGAACTTCCAGCACGGTCTGGGGCTCCTGCCAGCACAGAGAGGAGAAACTGGGAGCCTCTGTTTGGGTGTTTTGAATGCACAATCATCACACTGGCCCCAAATATTAATTTTTTCTTCAGTTTCTTTTGTTTAAAGAGAAGAAGCGATGGAGCCAACCCCCCCACACCATTCCCAGCCCCAATTCCTGCCCCATCCACACGAGGAAATGCGCGGCCTCCGCCTGCCCAGGGGCTACTCTGTCACCCCAACCCACACCGAGCTTTTGGGGGGATCCCCAGTCCCAAAGTGGGGGTTCAGCCCCTCCAACACCTCCCACTCACCCTCCCCAGCTGTGGGACACGGAACATCCCCCCCCCACCCCACCCTGCTCCAGCAACCCGAGCCTGAACCCAAGGTCCCGCTTATCTGCAGCACAAGCATGTCTGGTGATAAGGCTGGGATGAGATAAGGCCACGGCAGCCTCAGCGCTATCAGCAGCCCTTCCTCCAGCCCTGCACCCCAAGGCTGAGGGGTTCAGCACCCCCCAAAATCCCCCAAACATCTCCCACATCAACCTCTCGCTTTGACGAGATTTAAAACTTCCATCCCACTCCCCGCTGGTTTCCCAATCAGGCAAAGCGTCGGTTCAGGGGAAAAGGGAAAAATTAAATTAAAAAAAAAACAAAAAACAAAAAAAAAACCCAATCAAATAACAAATAAATCACAAAGCAGAGTAAATAATGTGTCAGGGTTCCCCTGACAGCACGGGGGGGGGCACACCCAGCCCGGCCGCATTAGGTGAGCCGCAAAAACTGGAATTGCAAATCATCGCTGCTCAGCCGAGCTGAAAGGAGAGCCGAGGAAAACAAACCCAGGACTCACCTGGGGCTCACCTGAGCCTTCCTCCTGCTCCTCCTCCTCGCTGCGGGCACCGCGGGCCGAGCATCCCCCGAGGGCTGCCCGGGAAAGAGGAGGGGAGCCCAACCTGGGGAGGGGGGAGCAGCTCCGGGGGTCACCCCAAAAGCTGAGCCAAGCCCCGGTGCCCCCCCTCCCTTCCCGGTGCCCTCGGTGCCATCCCCGGGATCTGCCCGTGCCTGGGTACCCCCGGCAGAGCTAGCCCGGGGTTAAATTGGAGAATTAAAGGGAAAAAAACCCCAAATCTGCCCCCTCGAGTGGGGTTTGTGTGCCAGCAGGGTGGCACCACCAGTGGGGTGGCACTGCTATAGCTGGGTGACCCTGCCAGAAGGGTGACCCTGCCAGAAGGGTGACACTGCCAGAAGGGTGGCACTGCCAGAAGGGTGGCACTACCACGGCGGTGGCTTTTCCTCTTGGGCAGGGCGGGTCAGGGAAAAGGCAACGGTGACAGCAGGGTGACACTGCTACAGAGGGGTGACACTGCCATTTCTGGGTGGCATTGCCACAGCAGGGTGACACTGCTATAGAGGGGTCACACTGCCATTTCTGGGGGGCATGGCCACAGCAGGGTGACACTGCTACAGAGGGGTGACACTGCCATTTCTGGGGGGCATGGCCACAGCAGGGTGACACTGCTACAGAGGGGTCACAC
>JAODHX010001197.1:2126328-2139745 GCA_027576295.1 Cossypha polioptera
CCATTTCTGGGGGGCATGGCCACAGCAGGGTGACACTGCTACAGAGGGGTCACACTGCCATTTCTGGGTGGCATGGCCACAGCAGGGTGACACTGCTACAGAGGGGTCACACTGCCACTTCTGGGGGGCATGGCCACAGCAGGGTGACACTGCTACAGAGGGGTCACATTGCCATTTCTGGGTGGCATGGCCACAGCGGGGTGTGGCACCCCCATCGAGGGGACATTGCCATAGCTGGGTGGCCCTGCCAGAAGGGTGACACTGCCACAGCGGTGGCTTTTCCTGTGGGGCAGGGCAGGGCGGGTCAGGGAAAAGGCGACGGTGCCAGCGGGGTGACCCTGGCACAGTGGGGTGACACTGTGGTGGGGTGACACTGATGACACTGACAGGATGGTGACACTGCCACAGCGAGGTAACCCTGCCACAGCAGGGTGGCACCGCCAATCGGGTGACACTGCCAGCGGGGTGACATCTGGGGTGGCACTGCCGCAGCAGGGTGGCACTACCAGTGAGGTGACACTGCCACAGAGAGGTGACACCGCCACAGCGAGGACAAGCGGGGGCGAGGCAGGGGAAGTCCCCAAACCCCCCGGAGCAGGCGGGGCGCGCTGCCGGGCTGGCACGGGCACTGCGGGGACACGCCACCGCCCGGTGTCCCCAGTGCCACCGAGCCCGGACATCCCAAAATCTCTCCGGGAGATGTCCCAGGAGCCGGCGCAGCCCCCGCGGAGGGCTCGGGGTGCGACACCGGGGGCACGGCCCGGGGCAGGGGAAGCGATTTGGAGCGCGGGCCCGCCGCAGGATTGCTGCCTCATTAGAGAGCAATTACCGGCTAATTATGGGATGGCAACACCCAAACCCGATCGGGAAATGGGGCTGCTGGGTGGCGGCGGGTGCGCGCGTGCACAGGAGCACACACCCCACCTCCCACACCCCCCCAAAAAAAACCTCGGGAGCCTCTGGAGCAGGGCTGGGACACGGCACGCGAGGTCAATTCCCGCTGGGCTGGCTCAGTGCCTCAGTTTCCCCGGTTGAGGAGGCGTTTCCTGCTCCCAGCCTCACCCCTGAGGTATCCGACAGCCGCAGCGCCCCCTCCCTGCACCCCAAAATCACCCGCGGTGGCTCTGCGGGCAGCGCCCCAGTCCCACGGACCCCATCCCGTCCTTCTCCAGCAGGCATCGGGATCATCCCATGAGGATGGGAATGGGAGTGGGAATGGGGTTTGTGCTGCCCCACTGCCCCTCCTGGGCCGGGTGGCACCGGGAATGGGGTGACCCGGGAATGGGGTGGCCCAGGAATGGGGTGGCCCGGGAATGGAGTGACCCGGGAATGGGGTGACCCGGGAATGGGGTGGCCCCACCACTGCAGCCCCGCTCTCGGCCATCCCATAGCCCAGGAGCCGGTGGCTGCAGAGGGCGGGTGAACTTTAGCCCCATGAATCACATTCCTGCTGCTCCCGCTTATCTGGGGTGCGCCTGGCAGCAGCCAGAGAGGCCACCAAGGACACGGGGCAAGGGGACAGCCCGACAGGAGCGGTCCCTCCAAACTCCCCTGGACATTCAAAACCCTCCTGGAGGTCTCTCCAAATGGTCCTGGACATCCAAAAGCATCCTCGGGGTCGCTCCAAACCCTCCAGACCTTCAAAACCGAGCTCCCGAATTCCCTCATCGCCCTGACAGGAGAGCAGAGGAGCTCTGGGAAAGGTCACTGCGTATGCACATCCACAAAAACAAGTGTTTAGGAACAGCAACCAAAAGGAGGGAGAAAAAATCCGCCGTGGAAAAGAGGGAGGAAAAAAATCCCCTCGTGGAATAGAGAAAAAAATCCCTCGTGGAGGAAAAGAGGGAGGAAAAATCCGCCGTGGAAATGAGGAAGGAAAAATCACTCACGGAAAAGAGGGAGAAAAAAAATCCCTCATGGAAAAGAGGGAGGAAAAATTCGCTTTGGAAAAGAGGAGGAAAAAATTCCCCTGTGGAAAAGAGGGGGAAACAAATCCCCGATGGAAATGAGCCCCGGGAAGCGGTGCCGAGAGCGGGCTCGTCCCGCGGGACCGGCCGGGCAGGGCTGGGAGGCGCCCGCGGCTGCCGGACCGGTCCCGGCTGTTCCACCGGAGCCCGAGCCACGGCTCGGCATCCCCGGGGCTCCGGGACGGCCCCACAGAGCCACCCCAGCCCTTGGAGGCTGCGTGGTCAGGGGTGGCTGTCCCCAGCCCTGTCCCCATGGATCAGCAGCGCCTCATCCTCCAGCTCAGCTGCAGCTCAGCACCCACCGAGAAGGGTCCTGGACCTCCAGAACCCTCCTGGGGGTCCCTCCAAAACCCTCCTGGACATCCAAAACTCTCCTGGGGGTTTCTCCAAACCCTCCTGGACTTCCAAATCCCTCACAGCGACGTTCCCGCCCCGGTTGCACATGGAGAGGGATCTCCCTCCCTTGTCCTGAGGAATCCAGCAGCCACATCCCTGGTTTTTGTTGTTGGTTTTTTTTCCACCTGGATGTGACATCCAGGCCTCGCTGTCACCGAGCAGCCGGAGCAGTTGCGTAAGGAAAGCTCGGAGGGGGAAAACGGCGGCCCCAGTGGCTGCAGGAGGAGGAGGAGAGGAACAACAACAGCAGGAGCGGCAGGGAAAAGGGTGCGGGAGCGGCGGGAGGATGCGGGAAGCGGGAGGAGGATGCGGGAATCGGGAGGATGCGGGAAGCGGGAGGAGGATGCGGGAAGCGGGAGGAGGATGCGGGAAGCAGGAGGACGATGCGGGATGTTCTCTCTGCTCCGTCACCGCCAGGATAAGCCTCAGCCCTCCCCAGTTCCAGCCCCCCCAGGATCGGGGACGCGCCGAGGATGGGGAGCGATGGTCTGTGGGATGCCCCGCACCAGGTCCTGCCCGCTCCGAGAACAAAGGGATGCTCGGGATGGCTCCGGTGGGATTTGGGAGCAGCTGCGCGGCCACCGCAGGGCTGGGAACTGCGAGGGGATTTCACCAAATCCCAGAGTCTGGAGAGGGCGGGGAGATGGACTGGGGGGGACACGGCGTGGGGGAATCACGGACACGGCCCAGGATCACGGACAGAGCACGGGGGGGTCACGGACACGGCCCTTCCCCATCTCCCCGGCCCTTCCCCGGCCCGCGGGGTGTTCGGAGCTGGGCGTCTGTCGCCGAGCTGCCAAACACACACAAAAAGCGTCTCATTATCCCCTAATTAGTGCCTTGCCAGCTCCTGCAATTAACACCCGTGCAGGCGGCTGTTGTTGAGGTAAACAGAGGGTTTGAAGTGCCCTGGAGAGCCGGGGGTCCTGGCGGGGCGCGGACCCCCCATGGGCCGAGCCCGGAGGGTCCCACTCAGCTCCAGAACCCTCCGGGTGAGCTGGGCAGGGAACAGGGACCCCTTCCACTGTCCCAGGCTGCTCCAAACCCCAGGAGCCCGGCCTTGGACACTTCAGGGATGGGACAGCCACAGCTCCTCTGGGGAATCCATACCAGGGCTTCCCCTCCCTCACAGGGAACAATTCCATCCCAAAAATCCCATCCATCCCTGCCCTCTGGCAGTGGGAAACCATTCCCTGGGTCTGTCCCTCCATCCCTGGTCCCTCCCCAGCTCTGCTGGAGCTGCTTTGGGCGCTGGGAGGGGCTCTGAGCTCTCCCTGGCTCTTTCTCTCTCCCATCCTGGCTCTAAGCAGAGATGCTCCAGCCCTGGGAGCACCTCTGTGACCTCTGGACTCCCTCCAGCAGCTTCACTTTCTCCCAAAACGAGCCCATGAGTCAGGAGCAGCCGGGGTTGGACTCGGGGCTGCCCCGGAGGAGGCCGAGCCTCCTGCACAGCCAGGTGTTCATTCCCTGGAAACATCAAAGGAATCGCCCGGCTCTTAAATGGCCTTTCTCCGGCTGACCCAGAAACGCGGATCAAGAGCTGCCTCATCCCTTAATTGAGAACTTGGTGACTTTGGATCTTTATTAAAGAGCTTTAGTGAATTCGCAGATTAAGGGCACGACCGGCCGCTGCCACCATCCCGCCTCGTTCCCTGTCACCTCCAGCCTCGTTCCCTGTCACCTCCAGCCTCACTCCTGCCACCATCCCTGTCACCTCCAGCCTCACTCCTGCCACCATCCAGCCTCACTCCTGCCACCATCCCTGTCACCATCCCTGTCACCTCCAGCCTCACTCCCTGCCACAATCCAGCTTCACTCCCTGTCACCATCCAGCCTCACTCCTGCCACCATCCAGCCTCACTCCCTACCACAATCCCTGTCACCTCCAGCTTCACTCCCTGTCACCATCCCTGCCACAATCCAGCCTCATTCCCTGTCACCATCCCTGCCACAATCCAGCTTCACTCCCTGCCACTATCCCTGTCTATCCAGCCTCGTTCCCTGCCTTCCAGTGCTGGATCCACCTCGCCCCACAGCTGCTGCTCTGGAGCCTTTTCCCTGCTCCAGCCTGACTCTGGAGCTCTGGATGCTCTCTGGACAGGCCTTGGAGATGCTCCCTGTGCTGCTGCCACTGACTAAAAACCAGAATCAAACCAAATCCAGCGCTGCCTGCACAGAACAACTCAATCCCAGGGGATTTTCCTGTTTGGGGTGATGGAAGGAGCTGGCAGAGCTGCAAGGGGGGGCTCCACATGTGCCCATCTCTCCTTCCCTCCCTCTGCCTGCAGGTTTCCATCTGCCCGTGCCCCGTGTGCTCCACAGCGGTGCCAGGAAAAACAGGGATGTTTTGGATCATCACCTCCCCGTGGGGCAGGGGGGGCAGGACTGTGCTGGGTGGGCGCAGAGCTGTGAATGCTGGGGAGGAATGAGGCTGGAGAGGAAGGAGGCTGGAGAGGAGGCAGCACTTTCCTCAAGGCGCTGTTCCTGCCTGCTGCTGCAGATTATCGTGTTTTCCAAGGAAAACAGGAGTGGGGGATGCTACTATCAAATCCTGGGAGAGACAGAGACAGAGAGAGAGGAGCAGCAGGAGCCGGAGCCGCGCGTTCCCTTCCAGCCGAGCTCTGGGAGAAATCCCCAGCCCGGCTGATTCCCGGGGGCACAGATGGAGCAGAAAACAACCCCCAGCCCTGCCTGCCTGGCTCAGCAGGGATTAAAAACCCCTCACTGCCCATCTGGGGTGGGTTTTGTGCCCGAGGCCAGGCCTGGAAGTGGCATGAGGGGTCTGGGCACCGCGACAGGCACGGACACACTGACACACTCACCCGAGTGACGGTGACACGCAGCCAGGGCCACGCTGCTGTCCCTTGTCGCTTCCCCGCGGCGGGGACAAGCTGGTCAGCGGTGCCCTGTGGCGCTGGCACCCCAGCAGTGCCAGCCACGTCCTTCAGCCTCCTGCCTGTCCCTCCTCTGCCTCGTCCTCGCCAGCCCGGCGGCTGCTCCCGCCTGTTTCTATGGGAACTCGGCAGGAAAACGCGGTTTGCGGCGCCAGCCCGATGCGCTGCCAGCCTGTCACCCTGTCACCGCCCCTGCCAGGGGCACCTCTGGGCACACGGGGACCCCTCGCCACAGCCCCTGGCCCCGTGGGGTGTCCCTGGCAGCCAGCAGGGCACTGGTGGCCCAGGGCAGCAGGATGGGTGCCCATGGCGGGCTGGGGGGTCCCCTGCAAACACCGACTGTTCATAAAGGTTGGATTTTGTGCTTCCTGTGAGATTTTTATGTCGGGAATTTTAATTCTTATGCCACCCCCTCTCTGGGTGTCCTAATCCCAGCTCTGTGTCCCCAAGGGGTGGCTTGGGGTGGGTGACAGGCCCAGGTGTCCCCCAGCCACGGCTCTGCCAGGCCGAGGAGGGAAGGAGCTGCCTTGGGAAGCCTCTCCTGGCCAAGGGAAGGGGACAAGTGCAGGTCTGAGCAGGACAGAGCCGGACAGGAGCTCTGCTTTCCCGTGGGGAAACACCAGTGGGACCCAGGGGAAGGAGCTGGAGCAGCCACACGAACACACTGAGCCCAGCGTGAGCAGGGCTGAGCATCCCGGGATGAGCTCAGCGCCGGGGATGGAGTGGGAATCGTGGGGGGCATCATGGGGGGATCACAGTGGGATTTATGGGGGGATTAATGGGGGATTCATGGAGGGATTCACAGACGGATTCACGGAGGGACCACGGCGGGATTCATGGAAGGATTCATGGAGGGATTCACAACAGGAATCATGGAGGGATTCATGGAGGGATCATGGAGAGGTCACGATGGGATTCATGGAGGGATTCATAGAGGGATCACAGCGGGATTCACAGACGGACCATGGTGGGATTCACAACAGGATTCATGGAGGGATCACAACGGGACTCATGGAGGGATTCATGGGGGATCACAGCAGGATTCACGGGGGGATTCATGGCCAGATTCCCAGCAGGAGTGGCGGTGGGGTCCCGTTGCTCCTGCAGACGCAGAGAGCAGCGGGTGCCGCCGATCGCGGGCTGCAGAGCCGCGCGGCGCCGCAGCCGCCTGGAGGGAAGAATCCTGCAGCAAACGCAGCCCCGGCTCCCTCCGCTGCCGGCCCTCCCCGCACTCGGGGATTAACCGAGCGGCTCCCGCGGCCATCTGGAGCGGGGGCCCGGCCCCCCCTGCCCCCAGGGACCGCGGGCCATGGCGGGGCCAGGCGTTGCGGATCCCGGAGGTGGCCAAGACCCGCACGGAGGTGACAGAGTGACCGGACCCCCCGGGCAGCGGTCAGCTGTGGGGTGTCCAGCGACCCCGAGGGGGGAGAGGCCGGTCCGGCCCCTTCCGCTGGGGTTTAATAGACTCGTGGCGTATGAACATCCCCGTCATGTGATGAATCAGAGGCTGCTTCCCTCCGAGCGGCGCAACAAAGCTGCGATTGAGGGCTCGGGGCAGCGGCTGCGGCTCGCGCGTCTCCGGCACCGCCAGACACCCCCCGGTGCAGGGGGGGCCCGGAGCGGCGGCGCTGCCCTTCCTCCCGGCCCAGGAGGAGGAGGAAGAGGGGGAGGATGGCTCTCTCTCCGCTCACGGCAGGCAGCGAAACGAGCCACGGAGCCAGGAGAAGGTCTCGGCTTCCCTGGGAAGCGCCAGGCGACATCTCAGCCCCATCCATCACATCCCGTCCCCAGCACGGCGCAGAGTCCAGGGGAAGGGTCTGGCCCTTCCGAGCCCCCCCTTCCTCACCAGGATGGGGTTTGGGGGTGCGGAGACAGCGAATAACGGGGCTCCCCCAAAACCTCCGCGCTGCTCTGCCCCTGCAGGGAGCCGGGGCCAAGCCCGCGGTGCCCAAACCCAGGGGGTCCCAGCGTTTGGGGTTTTGGGGACACAAACCAGCTCGCAGCCCATAAACACACGGCGGGGACAGCTCGGGGGGGCCCAAAAGCTCAGCACGAGGGGCAGGGGGTGCAGGGGCAGCCGGGGGGTGCCGGCCCCACAGCGCGCCCTGCTCTGCCCATGGGGCCGGAGCGCAGCCCCCCCTTTTTCCCCAAAAAAAACCCCCCAGCACCATGAGGGGATGCGCTGCGCTCTGCGCCCGCGAGGAGGAGGAGGAGGAGGAGGAAGAGCGGAGGAAGAGGAGGAGGAGGAGGAGGAAGGGAGCCGCACCGGAGGCACTCACCGTGCGGGGCGGGCAGCGGCCGGTCCCCCCCCGCTGCCTACGGGCGCAGCATCTTCCCGGCCACCGCCAGCCCGAGCCCGAGCCCGAGCGGGAGCCGGAGCCGCAGCCGGAGCTGGGCATGCTCGGGGGCCACCGAGCGGCACGTGACGCCGGGCTGGCACCGAGCAGGGAGGGGGGGCCCGCGCCGCCCCCACCGCCCCCCATACCCGGGGGGACCGGCCCGACCCCCTGTGTGCGCACCGAGGGGAGCCGCGACCCCGCAGGGGCTGGGGAGCGCTGCCCACCCCCCGCACACCCCCCGCACCCCGCGGGGATCGCGCTGCTCCCGCATCCCGGGGCCTGGGGGGCGGCCTGGACCCGCATTCCAGCTGCGGGGGCGCGGCAGGGACCGGAATTCCCTCCCAGTATCCCGGGTCCTGCATCCCAGCTCTGGGATGGGGCACAGAGAGGTCCCTGCATCCCTCCTGGACCAAGGGACAGCCAGGACATCCCTGTGCATCCCTCGGGATCTGCATCTGGTGCGGCAGGGGAACCCCTTGGGTACCAGCCAGGTGTGGAACCCTCTGGAGTGGGGCGGGCTCTGCACCCCGAGGCTCTGCACCCCTGAGAGAGAAGGGGCGGCAGGACAGCCCCCAGCAGCTCAGCTGGTGCCCAGCGTGGCTCAGGTGGGATTCAGGCCCCTGGCCCAGCCCAGTGGCTCCCAGAGCTGGGCACGGAGGCGCTGGCACTGCAGATTGTGGCCCTACAGTGATGGCGCCATGCCCCAGTTCATGGCACTGCCCTCATTCTGCCTGTCACAGCTGCCAGGCTGTGGTGACACCTTGCTGGCACCTTGCTGGCCCCCGGTGACACCCTGCTGGCACCTGCCTGGCCCCTGGTGACACCCTGCTGGCACCTGCCTGTGCCCAGCTCAGGCTCAAGCCCCACAGGGACCTTCCCTCCTGGGCCTGGGGACAGCGGGGAAAGGGAAAACTGCTTTTGATCCCCTAATCCCCCCATTAGCCACGGGGCATTAGGGGCTGGGCAGGGGAGTGGCTTTCATTGGATCCTCCTGTGTCCCCACAGCGAGGGGGGACATTCTCCATCCCAGCCACCCCACAGCAGGACCCCAAAACTGCAGCTGTCCCCTCCCCACGGCTGCTGTCCCCCAGTAGAGGGGACCCACAGGGGCTGCTCCACCTCCCTCTGTCCTCCTGCTTCCCAGGAGCCAAAAACAGCCAGGAAGAACTGGGGGAGCCCCTCAGCCTAACCAGGCAGCCTGAGCACCCCAGTTTGGTGTCCAGTTATTCCCTGCTCCATTAACAGTGCACCAGGAGCTGCTGGAGCAGCACCCACCCCAAAACCACGGACACAGCAGGGCCTTTCCTCCTGCAGGCAGAGCTGGGGGCAGGATTGGGATGAAAAATCCCATGGGAGCACCGAGATAGGGACTGGGTGCTGCCCACCCACACTCCGGGCTGGCATCCCCCAAATCCTCCCTTCCCCACAGCTGGGCCCAGTGCCAGCCCTGGAGGACAGCAGCCACCACTCGGTGCCCTGGGCCCCAGGTGGGGCTGGCAGGACCCTCCCCCAGCCCTGGCCTGGTGGCACCACCTGCCAATCCCATTCCCTGCCCTGCTGTGACATTCCCAGGTCCTGGGGCACACAGGGAAGGTGGGCCATGACTCGGAGCTCCAACCCCACCTGGAAGCTCCCAGGCAGCCCCAGCCCCACTCCCTGCTCTGCTGTGACATTCCCGGGTCCTGGGGCACACAGGGAATGTGCTCCCTGCCCCCGGGGTCACAACTCCAACCCCACCCGGTGGTTCCCAGAGCAGCCCCAGCCCCAGCCCCTGCTCCACTGTGACTTTCCCAGATCCTGGGACACGCAGAGAGGGGAGTCCCTGCTCCAGAGGAGGCACAACAAAATTCCACAGCTCTAGCCTGACCTGGAAGCTCTCGGAGCAGCCCCAATCCCACTCCCTTCTCTGCTGTGACATTCCTGGGTCCTGGGGCACACAGGGAAGGTGGTCCCTGCCCCCGGGGTCACAATTCTGATCCCACCAGGCGGTTCCCGGCGCAGCCCCAGCTCCATCCCCTGCTCTGTTGTGACATTCCCGGCTCCCGGGACACGCACAGAAGGTGATTCCCGAGCTCACAACTCCAACCCCACCCGGAGCAGCCCCAGCCCCGCTCCCGGCCCCGTCTGCAGCTGCCTGAAGGACACCTCGCCTGCGCTGCCCAGATTAGAGCGGCTGATCCCGGCCCGCCGGGGGATCTTTGCTCTCGCCGAGGTTTTATGGCTGTCTGGGCACACAGGGAAAGCTCCGGGTGCCAGATAGGGACGGGCTCAAAGATCCCGTCTGGAACAGCCTCACCCGGCAGGACCCGGAGCCCCACGCGAGGCGAGGCACAGCCTGCAGCTCTCAGCCTGTCTAGACACCAAAATCGCCTCGCCACGGCCCCAGTCCCAGCACTGCAGGCAAGGAAGGGGCGAGAGGGAAATGGGGAACAGCCCAGTGGGATGAACCGGGAGCGGCGCCTCGGGCTGGAGCCTCCCCGCGCTCCTGCTGCCCCAGGGACCCTCCGAGGCACCGAGCTCCTCCCCACCACCCCCGGCAGCTCCGCAGGAATCCCCCGCTGGGCTCCGGGGGATGTTTCCCTGAGGGATGACGCGGGGGAAGGGGTGGCCGGCTCGCCCACCCCACCCATGAGCTCCGACGAGAATTTTTGTTTTGCATCTGGGATGGGCGTTTGGAGCAGGAGCTGCAGGTGCAGAGCCCAGAGCTGGGGCTGGTCCTTCCCGATCCCTGCCCGGAGTTTCAGCATCCCGGGATGCAAAAGCTTCTCCCCACCGCTCCCTTCCCACTTACTTGATGAAGTAGAGGCCGCCGTGCATGGTGGTGTCCACCTCCCAGCCGCGGGGCAGCCCTGCGGGGACAGGCCAGCAGCGGGGTCACCCTCCCTGTCGCCCCCGAGCGCCCCCGGGACCCGCAGGGTGCTGCGGGCGGGGATTGAGGAGCGATCGCGGCGTTTTGTGCTGCCCTGGTTGACTCTCACAACGTTCAAAGTGCATTTCTGGAGAAGTTTGAGGCCCCTCCTCATCAGCGACCACAAGAAGGAAAGGAAAATCCCCCAGGAATCTCTCCAGCTGGGGAGCGACACCATCACCTCGTACAACCCCCCAGCCCTCCCCAGCTGCAGCCAGCAGCTCCTGGCTCAGTTTTGGGGGTGTCCTTTGCATTCCTGGAGGATTTCACTCCACATTTCCCAACCCCGACCCCCAGGAGCCGGGCCCGAGCCTCACCTGCGCAGGAGAAGTGCCCGCTCTGGATGGAGTAGCCCGTGCCAGGGTGCACCCAGCTGGTGGATTTGGTGTCGTCGCTGTGAGGGACAAGGACAGAGGGGCTGTCAGCACCCCCGGGGGGCTCCGAAACCCCTCCGCATCTCCGGGCGAGGCTCTCGGCACCACGGGGAACTCTCCAGCAGAACGAGAGGGTTTTAGGGAAGAGGAGAGGTGTCCCCAAGAGGAGAGAAACGTGAGGACAGGAGAGGTGGCTGTGCCATGGGACAGCGGCCGCGACCTCGTTTCCACCCCAAACCGAGCCCCCCACCCTTCGCAGCCCCCCGAGCACCCACCCCGCTCCCCAGCCCGGGCCGTACTCGATGAAGAAGATTCTCCCGTCCCTGCAGACGCCGTAGGTCCACCTGCCCGGCAGGTCCAGCCACTCGATGTCATCCCCCATGGGGGTGGCACGGGGGGCTCGGGCACGGAGCAGCCAGGACAGCGCCCGGCTCGGGCAGAGCCCTGCGAGGAATCCCGCTCTGTGCCCGGGAGCAAAGGCTCAGCTCAGCCCTTCCACCCCGGCTCTGTTCGCTGCGAATAACCCGGGAGGGAGGGAAAAGAAAAAAAAAAAAGAATCCCGACCAAACCCATGGAGTTTAACCCCCTCGGAGCCGCGGTGCGCAGGGCACCCTCCCAGCCCTCCCCGTGACTCTCCAGGGCCAGCCCGTCACTGCTTCCTCCAGTGCCTACTCGCTGTAATTACCGTCAATTAACTCGAGGTGAGTAATTATGGAGTTGTTACTTCCCTCTCCTGTTCATTTGGAACAATGTCGGATTCTTCTGGCCCGTCTGATCTCGCAGCCAAGCCGTATGTAGGGCACCCTGATGATTATCTGCGGCACTTCTGGGGCTGCCCACCGGGTATTTTCTCTCGCAGCCCTCAATTAAATGTCTTTTAAGGCCAAAGGTGGGGTCTGGGAGGCACCTGGGCCGATGATTGAAGGAGCCAATTCGCCCTCCTGTCTCAGCGGCGCCTTTGCAAAGCCGCTCGTGGCACCAGCAGGGAGATCCCGGCTCGGGAGAGGCGGAAAAGAAAGGAAAAAAAAATTCCTGGTTCCCAAAAACTCCCTGGTTCTCAAAGCAGGGATTTTAGTATTATTAAGGTCGGAAGAGACTCGCAAGATCAAACTGAACATTTGATCGAGCACCACCACGGCCACGGAACAATCTCAGGGATTTTCCTGCTCAGTCCCCACATCAGAGCAGTTCCCCGCCGGGATTTGGGGAAACCAGTTCCCCGAAAGCTTCTCCCGGAGTTCTTTGAACCACTGGATGAGAAAAACACGTCTGGTTGGTCCCTTTTGGAGAGCAGGGATGGCACCGCGGCGCTGCCACCGTCCTGGGCATTTTCACCTGGAAAAGCCCCATTCCTTGGGCATTGTTCCACCTGGAAAAGCCCCATTCCCTGGGCATTGTTCCACCTGGAAAAAGCCAATTCCCAGGGCATTATTTCCCCTGGAAAAGCCCCATTCCCTGGGCATTTTCACCTGGAAAAGCCCCATTCCCAGGGCATTGTTTGACCTGGAGAAGCCCAATTCCCTGGGCATTGTTTGACCTAAAAAAGCCCCATTCTCAGGACATCGTTTCCCCTGGAAAAACCCAATTCTCAGGGTATTATTTCCCCTGGAAAAGCCCCAATTCCCTGGGCATTGTTACACCTGGAGAAGCCTCATTCTCAGGACATCGTTTCCCCTGGAAAAACCCAATTCCCAGGGCATTATTTCCCCTGGAAAAGCCCCATTCTCCGGGCACTGTTCCACCTGGAAAAGCCCCATTCCTGGGCATTTTCACCTGGAAAAGCCCCATTCAGTGGAACCTGGATCAGCAGGGCTTTTTGTTTCCATGGAATCCCAGACTGGTTCGGGTTGGGACAGACCTTAAAGCTCACCCAGAGCCATGGGCAGGGACATTTTCCACATCCCAGGTTAATCCAAGCCCCGTCCAAGCTGTCCTGGGACATTTCCAGGGATGAATATCCGGTTATCCACAGGGATGATCCCCTTTGGAGACTTCGCTGTGATTCCCAACACGAATCCCAAATTCCCACCCTCCCCATCCATCCGTGACTGTGCCTCAAATTCCTCATTTCTCCCCCAAATGGTGGAGCAAGATGGGGAAGTGGAGGGATCTGGGATTGAGGGAAATAAATCGGGAACTCAGGCTGGAGCCGGTTCAGGGCTGTGGTGACTCCCGGATCCCCAAATTCCATTCCCTCTCCAAGGCAGGGGGATATCCTGCCTTTTCCCGGGATTATAAAAACCTTGGGGACACCAGGAAGAGGAAGGGGACAGCAGGATGAGAGGGAGTGTCCTGCAGGAAAATCCACAGCCTTGCACAGAGATGCTGGTTTGGGGATGAAGATTTTGCACGCAACAGGAGGATTTCCCAATTTCCTTTCCGTTCCCATTTTCCTTTCCTTTCCGTTCCCATTTTCCTTTCCTTTCCCATTTTCCTTTCCCATTTTCCTTTCCCATTTTCCTTTCCCTTCCTTTCCTTTCCTTTCCTTTCCTTTCCTTTCCTTTCCTTTCCTTTCCTTTCCTTTCCTTTCCTTTCCTTT
>JAODHX010001197.1:2224202-2237404 GCA_027576295.1 Cossypha polioptera
GGAACTGGGAACGCAGCCCCGGGAATTGGGAATGCAGCCCCGGGAACTGGGAATGCAGCCCCGGGAATTGGGAATGCGGCTCCGGGAATTGGGAATGCGGCTCCGGGAACTGGGAATGCGGCTCCCGGGAATTGGGAACGCGGCCCCGGGAATTGGGAACGCGGCCCCGGGAATTGGGAATGCAGCCCCGGGAATTGGGAACGCAGCTCCGGAACTGGGAACGCAGCTCCGGGAACTGGGAATGCAGCCCCGGGAATTGGGAACGCGGCCCCGGGAATTGGGAATGCAGCCCCGGGAATTGGGAATGCGGCCCCGGGAATTGGGAATGCGGCCCCGGGAACTGGGAATGCGGCTCCCGGAAATTGGGAATGCAGCCCCGGGAACTGGGAATGCGGCTCCGGGAACTGGGAATGCGGCCCCGGAAATTGGGAATGCGGCTCCGGGAATTGGGAATGCAGCCCCGGGAACTGGGAATGCGGCTCCCGGAAATTGGGAATGCGGCCCCGGGAATTGGGAATGCGGCCCCGGGAATTGGGAATGCAGCCCCGGGAACTGGGAATGCGGCTCCGGAAATTGGGAATGCGGCTCCGGGAATTGGGAATGCAGCCCCGGGAACTGGGAATGCAGCCCCGGGAGTTGGGAATGCAGCTCCGGGAACTGGGAATGCGGCTCCGGGAGTTGGGAATGCGGCCCCGGGAATTGGGAATGCGGCCCCGGGAATTGGGAATGCAGCTCCGGGAGTTGGGAATGCGGCCCCGGGAGTTGGGAATGCGGCCCCGGGAACTGGGGATGCGGCTCCGGGAACTGGGAATGCGGCTCCGGGAACTGGGAATGCGGCTCCAGGAACTGGGAATGCGGCTCCGGGAACTGGGAATGCAGCTCCAGGAACTGGGAATGCAGCCCCGGGAACTGGGAATGCAGCTCCAGGAGCTGGAGCTGGAACTGGGGATGATTCCAGGGTCAGGGCTGGGAATTCTGTCCTGAGGGGCCAGGAATTGTCAACTCTGCCTGCGGGATCCATCCCATGGATCCCATTCCATTCCATTCCCTAAATTTGCTGTGGGATTTTGTTGGGAATCAGGCCGGATTTTTCCATCTGGGATATTCAGGATCCACATCCTGCTGGAAATTCCCTCTCTGGGATGCAGGGAGGGCTCAGCCTCCCCGGAATTCCCCGAACCCGGCGCTGCTCCATGCAGGGCACACCGGGACACGGCTGTGTCATTCCCTGTGACCTTCCCAGCGGATCGGCTTCCCGGCGGGAACGATCGATAATTAATTCCTCATTAACGCCGCCTCATTTGCGGAGCAGCTCCCCCCAAACCTCCCTCCCCTTTCCAAGGGCAGCGGGATGGGGACAGGACGCTCCCGGGAATGTCAAAGCTCCCGAATCCCAAATTTTTCCATAAATTGTGGGGTCCAAAATACACAGAGGCCGGGGGAGCGGATCACAACCAATCCATTCCCACTGGAAACGCTGGAGACGGCGGCTCCCGGCATTCCAGGATCCTGGATTGGGTGGAAAAACCTCCGAGCCCCAAATCCAGAGGCTGGGAATGGCCGGGGGCTGCTCCAGTGGCGGCTCCCGGCATTCCAGGATCCTGGATTGGGTGGAAAAAACCTCCGAGCCCCAAATCCAGAGGCTGGGAATGGTCGGGGGCTGCTCCAGCGCGGCCCCCTCGGGGTATTTTGGGAAGAAATCTTCCTCCAGCGCGGCGTTGGTGTGGGATTCCCTGCGCAGGGATAAATCAGCCTCCTTAAAATTCCTCCAGGCAGGGAGGGAGGGGGAATCCAGGTTATTAAAAGTGGAAAAAAACCCCGGGAATGATTCCCTGGGTGAGATTAAAACCGAACCCGTGGTGGGAGCGCTCCTGTTGTTTCTCCAGGGGTTCCTGGGGTTGGGAAAAATGTTCCTGGGGTTGGGAAAAATGTTCCAGCGGCTCAGTGCTATTTCTGCAGGCGGGAATGCTGCACAGGGAAGAGGCTGGAGAGGGCTGGAGAACGGGAATTTCGCTGGAAAACCGGGAATCTCACTGGAGAACTGGGAATTTTGCTGCAGAACTGGGAATCTCGCTGGAGAACTGGGAATTTTGCTGGGCTCTTCCTGCTTCCAACTTTTTTGTCTCTCCATCCATGGATGAAACTTCTCCTCCCCGAGGGAAGGGAGGCAGGGATGGGGCAGCGATTCCAGGGAATTCCAGGAATGGGCGCTGGGATGGGATCACAAAGATCAGAGAGATCCCCAGGGCTGCTCCCACCGAATTCCAGCTCGGGATGGCACCTGTGGGATCAGAGCCATTCCCAATCCCAGGGAAACCTCTCCTGGTTTTTTCCCTGGAGCATTTCAGCCTCTGTGGATGCCGGGAGTGACCAAACCCATCCCGACCCCTGGAATCACATCCCAGCCGTGTCTGCAGGATCCAGGATTCTCCTGGGAGAGCCGATCCCGCCCTGCCTCTGGAATTCCACAAGGACACGAGGCCCCGCTGGAATTCTGGAATTTCCAGGGCGGAAAGGAGGGAACCTCCAGCAGTAAAAAAAAAAAAAAAACCGGAAAAATCCAAATCCAGGCTTTTCAAGTGGATCCAGCCCCGTCAGGGAAGAGGAACAACCTCCAGCATCCCCACAAAAAATAAAAAAAATCCGCGGATCGTCGCGGATGCCAAGGAGTCGTTCGGAATCCTAAGGAAAATGTACGGTTGCCATGGCGACTGCCAGGCTCGGCTCCGGGGCACGGAGCGGATCCGTGGGATGGAGGCGAATCCCTCTGGAAGCGCCGGGAGAGGCTCGGGGAGCTGGGGAGGGGTCGGGGCAGCGCTGTTTTCATGGAATTTGAGGGATTTTCCAGCGGGATGTGGATCCTGTGCCCACCGGCTGGGAAAACCTTCCCTGATTCCCGGGAAATTCCACTTCCAGTTTATCTGGAATGAAATAATCCCACTGAGAGGTGGGAGAGGAGGGAATAGGGAATTAATCCATGGAGGGAAAACTGGGATGAGCTGGAGGCTGGAATGGCCCTGGAGCAGGAGGGAAAAGCTTTGGAGCATCCCGGCTGCTCATCCCCCTCATTCCCAGGGAAAAATCCCTCAGTTTCCAGGGATTCGGCAACAGGAAACAGGAAAACCTGGAAAATGCAGCAGGAAAAGCTGATCCCTGTCCCCACAGACCTCGAGGTCTCCTGATGGAACCGAATCCGCTTCCCAAATCCATTTCCCAACACGAGTGTGGGCACGGCAGGAGGAATTCCCGCTTTCCCATCTTTTTAGCATTTTGGGAATTCCAGGAAAACCGGGAAAATCCATGGCCAAGCCAGGGAGGACAACCCTGCCCAAGGAAGCGGGAAATTAAAATTCCCAAGAGGATTTTACAGGGAAAAAGAGCCAAGGAATTACTAAAGATCCATAAAAACAGCTGGAAAATGACCCTGAAATCCCCTTTTTAACAAGAATTCCATGGAAAAGGAATTCCAGTGGGGGATTTCAGCGTGGATGGAAATTCAGAGCAGGACTGACCCTGATCCTGCCCCTCGGTGCTTCCAAAACGACGAATCCTGGGAATTCTGGGAATTCGGGAATGCGGGAACTTCCCAGAGCCGGGATTGGAACAACCCATCCCGGGAGCTCGTGGGAGTTGGGAAAAGTGACTCAGAAATGGGAACGAGCTCAGAATTTTCCATGGAATCCAAACATTCCTGGGAAAAGCGCGGCTCCGCAGCAATTTGCAAACCGGGATCAAAGCCGCCGCCCTTTTTCCTCCGGTTTTTTTGGGATTTCAAGGCGAGGGAGAGGCTTTGATGAGGCATCAAACGCTGCTTTGAGCAGCCAAAATATTCCTTGAAATTTAAGGATCATCCTGGAAAGGGCGACAACCACACGATGGAAAAGCTTCTCCTGGCACAGGCTGAATCGGCTCATTTTTAATGGATCATAAATGGGAAAAATCCCTTTTTTCCCCTCTTTTCCAGGTAGCCAGAATTTGTTTTTTTAATCCTTTTATCCCCCTTCTTTATTCCCAAAGGTCCTGCTGGGAATCAGGGAAGCAAAGCTGCTTTTTTTCCTTCCTGAAAAAGATTTGGAGCCGGCTCCTCTGATCCTTTGGGAAAAGCTGGTTAAGATGCAAAACCCCTTTTCCTGCTGATTCCAAATTGCTCATTTAAAATTCCTTATTAAAGCCTCTCTCTTCCCGAAAACCAATTTTTTTACCCCCCAGCCTGAATTCTCCTCGTTTTGGCCACCGGGAAGGACAAAGTCCCGACTCTCAAATTTCACCTGGGATTGATTTTTTTTTTTTAGGATCGTTCTAAATTCCATTAAAAATGGGATTTTAACAGAGATTGGGAGCCTAAAGAGGGTCAGGAAGATCCAGGATCATTCCTGGAGGGAAAACCTGGCCTTAACTCCAAGCAGAGCTGGTGAATAATTATTTATCCCGAATAATTTATCCTGAATAATTTATGGATCAAGTCTGGGTGAGAAGAGCCTCAGACTTCAATCCCAATTAAGGCCTTTGTGAATTGTCTGGGAACGGATCCCAATTTTTCCCATATTTATTTGTTTCCTGGGATCGCTCTCCAAACAGAGCCGCACATAATTCCAGCTTTTCCCGAGTGTTTGCAAACAGCTCCCACTGCCAGGATTTGGGGAGGCCCGGGGTTTTCCAGCCCCTATCCCACCTTGGAATTGTGGGAATTTTCCATGGAAATAATCCTCAAGAACTCCTGGCTGGATGGAGAGGGGACGGCAAAAGCTCCTGGGGTGATTTTCCCAAAAATCCTAAAACTCAGCCGCTGAATCTGCCTTTTCCAAAGGCTTCCATAAATTAATGGATGTCTTGGAATGCTGCTGGGCATTCCAGAGGCTGCCTGGGTTCTGGATAAATGGATGCTGAAGTTTATCCAGGTTTGTCTGCCAGTTCAGGAGTAGCGATCCCAATCCCAAAATTCCATCCCAAAATCCCAGTGAGGAGCTTTATCCACAGGGAACGCCCCCAAATTTCAGGAGTTTTAAACTCATCCCAATTTCCTGCTTATCCCGGTGCCCTGGTGGGAAACAGTGGCTGGGATTGGAATTCTCCTTCCAATTATTCCCTTGGGAATAATCCCATAAAACCAAAGTCAGGGGGGAGAGATCCCAGCCCTGATTCCAGAGCCTGGAACCTTGGGATTGGGAAGGGACCGCGGGAACAGATCCTTCCTGTCCTGGGAAAGGGATTTGGGAGCAAAAGTGGGGGGTGGTGACGAATTTTTGTGTCCTGGGACATCGGGAATGTTATCCCATGGAATCCCACGGGGAAGAGGCGTTAGGGTGATCCAGGAGAAAATCTGGGAATAAAGGGGCAGAGCCGCGTGTTTGGGATTCACCTGGACATTCCCAGCATCCCCCCAATCCCTGTCCTAGCCAGGAAATCCAGGATCACATCCCTAAAAGGCAGGGAGGAGTTTTTCCAGCTAATCCAGGAGCAGGGATGATCCCTCGGCTGCCCGGAGCCGCCAGAAGGAGCCACGGCTGGAGCCTCTGGAATCGGGATTCCATGGGAATCCGAAATTCCATGGGAATGGGAACAGCTCCTCCGAACCCTCGAGGGGCGATTCCAGCTCAACGCAGATTTTCTTTTTCTTTTTCTTGGTTTTTTTTTTTTTTGTTTTTTTTTTTTTTTTTTGGGAAAAGCGAATTCCTGAGGCAGGATGGGGTCGGGATGGGGTTGGATCGGGGTCCTGCAGAATTCCCGAACCTTTTCCCTGTGCCAGAGGGATCCCACGGGCTCTGGGCACGGCTCAGCTCCCAGGATGGGAAGAGAGATCCCAGTCAAAGGAAAGGGTTGGGAATGGGAAGGGAGATCCCACATAAAGGGAAGGGTTGGGAATGGGAAGGGAGATCCCACATAAAGGGAAGGGTTGGGAATCGGAAGGGAGATCCCACATAAAGGGAAGGGTTGGGAATCGGAAGGGAGGAGCGGAGGCCGATCCCGGCCCTCAGATCCCGGTCCTGCTCTGCCACCTCCAGCGGTGCCAGCAGGTGACAAAGCCGCTCCCGCTGCCCGCAGAGGGGACACAGAGCGCCGGGAATTCCAGGAAAAGCCTCAGCAGGGCAGGATCAGGATCCTCCGGCACAGGGAGCCAGGGAGATGCCGCCCCACGTCCCGGGAGTGGCCTGAGGGAAATCCCAGGACAATCCCCAGGACAGGGAATCGTGTCCTGGGCCCTCTCCTGTCCCCGCAGGGGTGAGGGAGGCAGGAGGAGCCTTTCCCATGGCAGCTTTTCCAGGGGCTCTGCCCGCAGCCCGGCCGCAGGATGGGGGCTCCGGCGAAGGCAGGGCTGGGTCCTGGCTCGGCACCAGCGCCGCGTCCCGAGGAAGGGACAGCGAAGGGACACAGGAGGGGACAGAGGTGACACCCACGCGTGGCTCCGGTCACATCCAGGCCGGAGGAAGCGAATCGCGGTGCCCAGGAGGGTTGGCAGCGCCCACCTGCAGCTCCCGGCCGAAGCATCCCTGCAAACGCCGCTCCCGGGGGCTCTTCCCGGCTCCCGGGGGCTCTTCCCGGCTCCCAGGGGCTTTTCCCGGCCCGAGCTCGCCCCTCTCCCCTCCAGGGTCTCACTGGGACCAGCCCCGCCTGTCCAGGGGCATCTCCCGCTCCTCCTGGCTGGCTCCAATCCCTTTTTCCAGGCTCTGGGAGAAGCCAGGGGAGGCGGCCAGGGCCGGGCTGAGCCCGGGAGAGGCGAGGGCAGCGCTGGCTCTGCCGCACACGGAGCTCGGAGCGGCTCGGGGAGGATCCCGGGGCTCTCCGGGCTGGCAGGGCACGGCCCCGGGCAGGGCTGGGCGCTGGCACAGGGACCCGGGCACTGCGGGCGGTGCAGCCGCGGCGGGGAGGGGCAGGGCTGGGCGGCGGGGGGAGGTAAACACGGCAGCAGCACGGAAAGCAGAGAAATGGCATTAAAATGACACCAAAATGACACCGAAACGAGACCACGGCTGCTCTCGACGTGTCCTTTGCCGTCACCTTTGCTGTCCCCCTCTCCTGGGCTGGCTGTCCCCTCCCTGGGGTGGCCGAGCTCGGTGCCCGCAGCTGCAGGAGGGCTGGGCAGGAGCCCCAGGGATGGTGCTGTTGATGGATTTCACTCCCAATATCCCTCCCGTCACATTTTCCGCCTCGCTCGGGCACTGAGGGGTTAATGCCCGGGAAGCGCCGCTCCCGCCTGGATCGCATCCTGCCAGCATCCCTGGATTCCAGCCCCGCCGGCGGCTCCGTGACCAGCGTATCACCCCCCATTCCCCTCCGGGAGGATCCGCTCGATCCCAGAGGAGTTTCCAGGAGCGGGAATTCAGCTCCCCGCACCTGGGAACCTTCCCCGGCCTCCTCCCGTGCCCTTTATCCCCGCCCGGAGCTTCGCTCTCGGTCCATTCCTTATTTTTTATCCCCACCCCTTTTCTCTCCAAACGCACCATTTCTCCTCAAATCCACCACGGAGCAGGGAAAGCAAAGCTCTGGAATGGGAATAAAACAATCCCGGCCAAACTGCCGAGGCGCCGGCTCGGTGCTGCAGAGCCCAGGATCCCAAAAGCCCCCTCGGCCAAAACCCCAAACCACGGCGGTGGCCCCCAACTCACCCTCCGAGTCTGTCCCCGTCCTCCGGCGCCGCTGTCACCGCCTGCCAGCCCCCGCCACAGCTGCCCGCACATCTGGCAGACAAAAGGCCGGGTGGCTTTGGAGCTGTCACCGCTGGCGGGGTCCGTCCTTGTGGCTCAGGACGGGGACAGGGCCAGCAGGACCCTCCGGCCGCCCTGACCCTCAGGGTGGAGCGGCGGGGAGAGCCCTTCACCCTTCGCTCGCCCGGCGCCTTTGCAGCCGCACAATCCCCGCTCCCCTCCTCCTCCTCCTCCTCCTCCTCCTCCTCCTCTTCCCTCCTCCCTTCTCCCCTCCCTCCCCAATCCTCCTCCTCCTCACTCCAGCCTTGTCGCCACGACGTGCCACCCACCCGCGGCAGCTCCTGCCGGCTGCGCTTTAACCCCTGCGGCTCCGGCAGCAGCCGCGGCCTCTCCCGGGGGATGTTCCCGAGGGTTGGAAACGTTCCCGAGGGATGGAAACGCTCCCGGGGATGCTGAGCCGGCCCTCGGCACCCGCAGTGCCCCCGCTGCGCCATCGCCGTCCCCTCTCGCAGGCCGGGGTGGCCCGGGGGCTGCGGGGGTGCCTGGGAGGGGAGGGGGGCACTCAGTGGATTTGGGATTTGTGTCCCAATTCTCCTTCTACCCGCCGGGATTTCTTGGCATTTCCAAAGATCGGCGCGGCGCCGCCAGCCCCGTGTCCCTCCCCAAGGGGACAGAGCAGACCCCGAGGGGTTCCCAGCTCGGTCCCCAACCAGGACGCGCTGCCAGTGGCTCGTTTTCCCCAAAAAGGGATGTTCGGGGACTCTAAACCTTGGGAAAACTGGGAAAAATCTGCATTTTGCTCTGGAGCGAGCTGAGGTCCCACTGTGTCACCCAGAGGTGGGGATGGAGACCCCACCCACGGTGACACCCAAGGTGACACGGGGACAAGGAGCTGCCAGCCGCAGCTGTGGGGCTCGGACGAGGGCAGGATTTGGGGTGGGGGCAGCAGAGCATCCCCAGCTTTATTTTTCGTCCAGAAAAGCCTTTCCCAGCCCTGGGGGATGCCAGAGGGCCCCGGGGAGGGGGGAGGTGACAGCGGCCATCGAGTCCCCAGTTCGCGCTCGGCTTGGAGAGAGGAGCTTGGCTCCTTCTCAGAGCCACCCCCCGGGGCTGGGGCTGGAACTCGGAGATGGAGAGAGGATGGAAATGGGATGGAGAGGGGATGGAGAGGGGATGGAGAGGGGATGGAGAGAGGATGGAGAGGGGATGGAGAGAGGATGGAGAGGGGATGGAGAGGGGATGGAGAGAGGATGGAGAGGGGATGGAGAGGGGATGGAGAGGGGATGGAGATGGGATGGAGAGGGAATAGAGAGGGGATGGAGCAGGACTGCAGAGGGGCTGGAGCGGGGCCGGAGCTCGGGGATGGAGATGGGATGGAGATGGGATGAAGAGCGGATGGAGCGGGGATGGAGCGGGGATGGAGAGGGGATGGAGCAGGACTGCAGAGGGGCTGGAGCGGGGCCGCGCACACCCGAGCACAGCTCGGAGACGCTTCTCTCTCGCACTGACCTGATTTAATTGGCAGCGCTTCAATGGCATCGAGTCTCTGCCCGGCCGCGTGCCCGGCCCCCCTCGGCAGAGCCGCTCTGAGCGGGAGCAAGGCTCGGCTTTAGCGTCACTGCCGGGCTCAGCAGCGCGTCCCCGGGCTCAGGGGGGCTCAGCTGCCCCGGCCCCTCCAGGGTTTTCCAACAGCAAAAGGAAAAACAGGAGGTTTCAGCCAGCACTGGGTCATACAAGGAAATATCCATTTATTTTTTCCCAAATCCCATTAGCATCCTGCGGAAACCACTGAGGAGCCCCCGGTGGGCTGGGAGAGCCCTTCCAGGGGGATTTTGTGCCCGTGCCCCTTACCAGGGCTGGGGGTACCTGGGGAGGCGGTTGTTTTTTAGCCCCCCCCCGAGCTGTGGGACCAGCAGGGAGAACTCCTGGCACCCCCTGGGCAGATCCTGGGGAGATCTGATCCCCCCCGAACCATTCCATGCCCACTCCCGGTACTTCCCGCGGAGCTGGAGGCAGCTCCAGCCCGGTCCCGGGGACAGGGACAGGGACAGGGACAGGAGGGATTTTCCTGCTGGATGCTCCTGGCTGGGTCTCCCTGCACCCCTGGGGTTTTTTCTGGGGACACCCCTCGCCCGTCCAGGTGACCCTGGAGGCCTCCCCTGGATGCATCCCCATAACCACATTTAGGATCGACAGGAGCACCCCCATAACCACATTTAGGATCGACAGGAGCACCCCCATAGCCACATTTCCAGCCAGCTCCGGGTCCGGGCAGGGAAGGAGCTGGAATCAGACATTCCCAGTGCCCCAGATATTCCCTGGGGGATGGAAGGAGCTGGAATCTGGATTTCCCAGTGCCCCAGATATTCCCTGGGGGATGGAAGGAGCTGGAATCAGACATTCCCAGTGCCCCAGATATTCCCTGGGGGATGGAAGGAGCTGGAATTTGGATTTCCCAGCCCTCCAGCCGTTCCCTGGGGGATGGAAAAGCCGCTCCCAGGTGTCCCGGAGCGCTCTCCATGCCCCAGCTCTCCTCAGCAGCTCCCGCCGTGCTGCTGAGTAATTCCTGCGGCTCCCGAGCTGCTCCTCAGGCACGGAACATCCCGATCCAGGTTTTAATTGCGTGGGATTGCAGCCGAGATGAATTTCTCGGATTTCTCCTCCCTGCTGTGCCAGCCCTGCTCCCTGGCCGGCTCTGGGATCCACCAGGAGAATATTCCCTGGAAAGGGTTAAAAATCTTCCTTGGATAAACGGGAAAGAAAAGCTTGGGGGCTGGAGTGGGTTTTTCCCTCTCACACTTGTGGGGTTGCGAGGAGATTCCCGGTTTTTTATCCCTTAGGATCTCCTCGGAGCTGCCCCGAGGAATTTTCCTGGAGAACCAGAGGATTTGGAGGGTTAAGCCGGGCTCAGGCAAGCTCAGCTCTGCCAGACCTGGATGAACAAAGGGCTCCAGCACCTTTTATTCCCTTCTGGATCAGGAAAACCTCACAGAGGGATGAACACTGCAGGCATCTCCAAATCCCATTTTTAACTCTGCTCCCCCATCCCAAATGAAATCAAATTCCCATAAATTTGGGGTGAGCCAAGGTTGCTCCTGTGGCAGGGATGGGAAGGGGATTCCATCCCCTTTCCCAAATCCAGAGCCCTGAATTCAGGGCTGTCCCTCTCCCCTCCCACATCCCAAGAATTCCCCACCTTTCCACCCCTTCAAGGTGGGATCCCAAATCCCATTTTAACCCCAATCCCAAACCTCCCCAAATTCCCAGCTCCTGCTTCTGCCCATGGAGAAATCCCAAAATCCTCCAGAGACCCCTTCCCGTGATCCAGGGCTGGGAATTGTTCCTCTGCTTCCTTTATTCCCTTTATTTTGGGGCTGCTTTATTGCTGCCATAAAAGCTGCCCGTAAATCAGGGCTGATCCCATAAAAACCGGGAATAACCAGAATTGGAGCCCAAATGGGAATTTGGGAATGTGCTGGGATTTGTCCTTTCCTCATTCCCAGAAATCTTCACATCCACCTTGGGAAGCGATTCCAGGGATGAGCACACCTGGTGGAGTTTCCCTGTTTGTGGGGTTTTTTATGGATAACATGGAGGATTTTTTATGGATAACATTGGATGCTTTTATGGATATTGTGGGGGTTTTTTCTGGATTACATAGGGGAATTTTTTTATGGATAACATGGGGATTTTTATGGATAACACTGGGGGGTCCTATGGATAATGAGGGTTTTTTATGGACAATGTAGTTTTTTAATGGATAAAACGGGATTTTCAATGGATAATAATAGGGGGTTTTATGTTTTTTTATGGATAACTTGGGGGATTTTTATGGATAACATGGGATGCTTTTATGAATATTGTGGGGTTTTTTATGGATAACATAGGGGAATTTTTTAATGGATAGCATAGAGGAATTTTTTAATGGATAACGTAGGGTTGGATTCCTTGGGGCTGCTCCCCAGGATCAGGGCTCACCCCTTGGACAGTTTTGATCTCAATTCCCACAAACCCAGTGGATTTTCCAGGGCTCCAATCCTGGTCCTTTCCCATTGGGATCAGCCTCAAGCGCTGCAGTGCTGAGAGACAAAACCCATCGGGATGGAGAGGACGGAGCAGGGAGAATAATCCACAGACACTGGAAAAAATGGGAGGAAAAACCTGGAATCTGCTTTTTGGGGGAGACACTGAAATGTTTTTCTGCAGCTTTGATACATCCTGGAGGGGCTGGGGAGGCTCAGACTGGGCAGGACGAGGTTTTGCTCCCAGTTTGCCCCAGTTCCTGGCAGTGGAGCCCTGGAAATGTGGTGGGAGATGGGGAATGCTCCTGGCTGGAAGAGGAGGAGGAGGAAGAGGAGGAGGAGGAGGAAGAGGAGGCCTGTGGGGTTGCCATGGTGATCGAGCATCTCCAAATCCTCGGATTATTTATCCCCGGGTTTGTTTAGGCTGAGGGAAAGCCTTGAGGGTGGGAGGAGGGTTGGGAGATGAGGAAGAGGAGTGTGAGAGCCCAGGAATTCTGATCCTAGAGGAGAAATCCTAAAACTGGAGCTCTGGGGCTCAGCTCCACCTTTGGAGCAGCAAAAAATGGGGAGTTTGGGATGGTTTCTAGTTTTTTGGTTTATGGTTTGTGGGGACTTTGCCCTGTCAGGGATCCTGTGATCCCAAATCTGTCCCAAATTTCCAGTGTGGGATCTGGCCCATGGAGTCCAGGCTGAATTTGGATTTATTTGGGTGTCTGGATGGGTTTGGATCAGGTTCTGTGGAGCCAGCTGGATGCTGGGAACGCTTCCCAAAGCCATTTCCCAAATTCCAGAGGAGCTTGATTGAAATCCTCTGATTTCTGGGATCAAACATCACCTGCCTCAGTCCCTTCCTGGAGCATCCCACGCACTTCCAGCTGTATCCAGCTGCAAATTCCCTCGGGAAGAACCACCCTGTGTCCCCTCCTTGTGGAGGAATTCTTTCAGGAATTCAGGATGCTCCTTCCAGGTGTGTCTCTGCCACTCCCAAGGAAAAACTTGGGGATGTTTGGAGCTGGAATTTCTGGATAAAACGGGACAAGAGGCACCGAGAGAGCCAGGAATATCCCGGAGTTTGCCATGTCCCCCCTCCCCGCTCCCTCCTCTCCATGGGATCTCTAATTGCTCCTAAACCTCATCTCCAATTCCTTTTGATGCCTCCAGTGTCCCCATTATGGAAATCCCAGCGTGGGAACACCGTGGATTTTATGGATGTGGAGTTTGAGCAGCTGAGGGGACACCTTGGATTGTCACATCAAAGGACAAGGGAAAAAAAACCCCGGGAAATTGGGAGCCCTGTGGATAAATGGATTCAGTTTTATTTTTCCAACAGGGGAAAGTGTGGAGGAGGCTGGAATTGGGGGGGAAAATGCCATTATCCTGGGAATATTTCAGAGGAGGAAGGGAGGGAAAAGAGAAAAAAGGGAGAAGGGGAGAAGGGGAAAAGGGGAAAAGGGGAAAAAGGAAGTTTCAGGGAAGTTTCAGGGAAGGGAAGTTTCAGGGAAGGGAAGTTTCAGGGAAGTTTCAGGGAAGTTTCAGG
>JAODHX010001197.1:2245774-2259505 GCA_027576295.1 Cossypha polioptera
GGGAGAATAGGGATGGGAATAGGAGTGGGAATAGGGATGGGGAGAGGGATGGGAAGGAGTGGGAAGGAGTGGGAATGGATGGGAATGAGTGAGAATAGGGATGGGAATAGGGTTGGGAACGGGTGGAAAGGAATGGGAATGAGCGGGAAGGAGTGGGAATGGATAGAAAGGAGTGGGAATGGGGGTGGAAAAGGGTGGGAATAGATGGGAATGGATGGGAAAGGAGTGGGAATGGGGATGGGAATAGGGGTTGGAATGGATGGGAAGGAGTGGGAACGGATAGAAAGGAGTGGGAATGGGGGTGGGAATGGGGGTGGGAATAGGGGTGGGAATGGATGGGAAGTACTGGATGGATCCTCTGGGAACGACCTCGGAGTCTCGGAGCCCCGACACTTTCTAAATCCCATTCCTTAAAATATTCCAATATTTGGGAGCAGCATCCCAAAAAATCCCAGCTCTGAATGGGAAGAGAAGCTCCAATAAAAGGCAAATTTGAGGGAGAGGTGTCCGAGCTGTCCCCAAATGCTCCAGGGGACTCCAAAGCCACTTCCAAGGAAATATTCCAACAAATTCCTTTAATTTCTTCATCCATCTTTTTTTTTTTTTTAGGAGATGGAACAACTCCATCCTGATTTGGAGGTTCCCAGAGTAATTCCAGTGGGAACAATTCCTGCTGCTGAGTTTGGGCTTAATTTGTTGAAGAGAGGGAGGAAAAAACAAAGATCAAAAGGAATTTTTTGCAGGAAAAGCGGCGAAAAAAGCTGGGAATTGTGGGGAGGGAAAACTATTTTGGGATTTGGAGGAATCAACTCGAAAATTGCCGGAATTTAGGATGGATCCGTAGGGATTTGGGATGTGGGAATGTGGAGGCTGCAGCCCCTGAGCTGCTCCTGAGGCTCTCCTCTGCTTCCCACCCTGGAAAAATTTTCCCTGGAGACCCCCAGAAAATTAATGGAATTCTCTGTTCCCCCTCACCCCTTCCCACGTGATTCCCACATCAAAGCATCCAAGGATTCCTTGGAGCTCCGCTGGCTGTGGAGCTGTTCCCATCCAAACAAAAACCAAAAAAGATTTGGGCAGATTTTCTCCTCTTCCCTGAAAAATCCGGGATTTTTACCCCTCTGGAAGGGCGGGAATGACCCCTCGGCAGGGAGAGCTGGAGCTCTGACCCTTGGAATTCCAGGAGACAAAATTCCTGGAATCCCATCCTACCTGGAATCCCCTGGAGGTGTCAAGGGAATTCTTGGAAGTGACACTCCCAGCTCTCGGTGACAAGATTGGACTCAGTGACCTTGGAATGTTTTTCCAGCCTCAAAAATCCCGGGATTTCTCTCGCTAATCATTCCTGCTCTGTTTCTTTTCTGATCTTCCTGGAAAACTTGGAACAATTCCTTTTTCCATGACTTTTTTCCCACCTGTGGGATTCGACCTGAGCCCTCCTGCAGCACCTTAGAGTCGGGAAGTTCCCAATTTTGGGACCAATCCCAGATCCTGGGCACAAACAGAGAAGGAAAAGTGAAATATTCCCTAAAAAATGAGATTAAACTGGTTGGTATCCGGATGTGCCAACGGGATGGGAATATTTGGGATGAAAAAATTACCTTGAGCGTGGAAAAGACCTTGGAATTCCCTCCCTCGTGTCCCTTCTCCATGGAAAAAATACTGGAATTTCTTTCCCACATCCCTTTTCCATGGAAAAGACATTGGAATTCTCTTCCTCATGTCCTTTGGACATGGAAGCCCCTTGGAATTCCCTTCTCCCTGTCCATGGATATTTATTCTCCGGATCTCCATGGAATTCCGGGACAGCATTCCAGGCATTTAGGGGGTGAACAATCCACGGATGTGACAATGGAAGGTGACATTAACCCCCCCCAGAGCCACATCCAGAGGCTTTTCCATGTTTTCCTTCCATGGTTTTTAACTCCCTGCTTTTCCACCCTCATCCATCCTCCCCTGGCAGGCTCCGGGATGAATTCCCGTGATCAATTCCCGCTGTTTTGTTGTTTGAGGGATCGGGACAGGCCGGGCGCTTCGGGGAGATTAATTTTTGATTTATGGCCGGCTCCCAGGATTTATTCCCATTTTTCTCCCGAGGGAAGGGCAGTGCTGGAAGTATTTTAAATTCCAGGGGCTCTGCTGGAAAGGGGGTTGGGATCAATTGGAATCAAGGCGGCTTTTCCATGAAATTGCTCCAAATGTCTGCTTGGAAAGGAAGAAAAGGGAATAAAATCCCAATATTTTAAATGTTGATTTTATTAACTGGGGAACATTCTGGGATTTCTCTGCTTGCTGATGGGAATAAATGGAATTTTGGAGCTGGATACATCTCCCTGCTGAGGAGTAGATGGGATTAATGGGACCTGGGTTAAAATTGGGAGAAATATCCCAAAACAATCCCACAGGAGAGGAATTCTGGGGCCATTTGGATTTTCTGGGATTGTGGCCACCAAATCCCACAAATTCCAAGGATCCCACAAATCCCAAACTCCAATCCCACTCCTCACCAAAACTCAAGAAAAGCCTGGGCCACCCCCAACACTGATCCCAAATCCCACTAGGATCCTCCTTCTCAAATCCCATTGGGATCCTTCTCAAATCCCATTGGGATCCTTCCCAAATCCCACTGGGATCATCCTTCCCAAATCCCACTGGGATCAACTTTCCCAGATTCCACTGGGATCCTCCTTCTCAAATCCCATTGGATCCTTCTCAAATCCCATTGGGATCATCTTTCCCAAATCCCATTGGGATCCCCCTTGTCAAATCCCATTGGGATCATCTTTCCCAAATCCCACTGGCATCATCTTTCCTAAATCCCACTGAGATCTTCCTTCCCAAATCCCACTGGGATCTTCCTTCTCAAATCCCATTGGGATCATCTTTCCCAAATCCCATTGGGATCCTCCTTCCCAAATCCCATTGGGATCCTCCTTCCTAATTCCCATTGGGATTTTCCTTCCCATATCCCACTCAGACCATCCTTCCCAAATTCCACTCGTATCATCCTTCCCAAATCACATTGGGATCATCCTTCCCAAATATTCTTCCCAAATCCCATTGGGATCCTCCTTCTCAAATCCCATTGGGATCATCCTTCCCCAATCCCACTGGGTTCATCCTTCCCAAGTCCCGGACAGGGATGAACATTCCAGAGGCTCCGAGCTCTGCCAGGATCGATTCCTGGGCAGGATCAACAAAGCAATTTTCTGTCTCGGGATATTCCTGCTGGGAATAATAAACAGCCCTGGAAGTCTGGAACACCTCGTGGGCCTGGAATTTTGGAGCCCTGAGGGGCTGGGAGAGGCAGGGAAGGGGAAAGGAGGGAGAGAATTCCAGGTAGGTTTTGGCTGAGGATTCATTCAGGGATCCTCAGGAGCTAAAGGAGGGGGAAAGGGAAGGGATTTAGGGATGGGAATTGGCAGGAATTTGGGGATGGGAAAAGAGCAGGAATTTGGGATGGGAATGGGCAGGAATTTGGGGACTGGAAATGTGTCCCTGAAGTGGGAAATGGACAGGAATTTGGGGATTAGAAAAATGTCCCTGAAGTGGAAAAAGGGCAGGAATTCGGGGATGGGAACAGGCAGGAATTCAGGGGGATGAAGGTTTTCCTGCAGTGGGACAGGGCAGGAATTTGGGAACGTGAGCAGGACAAGAGCAGGAATTCAGGGATGTGAACATGTCCTGGTGGGGTTTGGGGACAGCCACCCCTGGGTTTGGGGACAATTGCCTTTCCCATTTCACCTCTTCCTTCTTTTCCTTCCCGGATTTCTTCCAGGATTTTCCCTCCAGCATCCACGGCCAAGTTTAACCAAGAACTGTGGGAAACCAGTAGAACCCAGTGATCCCACTCCAGCTTTTTTCCCCCATGGACTGGGAATCCCTGGACACGCTGCCCACAGCATTTCTTCCCAGCCCATCCAAGCGCCAGGAAATTCCCTCGGGTTGGATTCGTCCTGAGGGCAGGAATGTTCTCGGCCGTGTCCTTCTTTCCGCACCATTTCCCTCCTGGATTGTTGCTCCTGTCATTCCAAGATGTCCCAGCGGCTCCTTTATCCTGCCCGGGAATGAGCTGGCAGCAGAAATTGGGGATGTGCTGCGATCTAGTGGTGAAGGAGAATCCTGGAATTCTCTCCAGGCTGGATTCAGCCTTCCCAAGCCAGGATTTTCCAGGCTGTTTTCCTGGGAAGATCCTGATTCCTGCAGGATCCAAGAGATCCTGGAGTGACAATTCCCACCTCAAATCCTGCTCATCTCCTGGAGCCTGCCCGGGCACCCATCCATCCCAAAATGCTCCCGACACATCCCAGGAAACAAATCCCAGCGGGAATTTTGCCTGGAATGCTCCACGGGATCAGCTCTGGATCATCTCTCTGCCCGAGGGGGGAATATCCTTAATTAGAGGCAGATTTTTAATTAATAATCAAGCTCAGCTTCACTGCTTCTCCCTCTTTTCCTGCATTCCCTGACCTTGCCCTGCTGGAATTTTCCTTTTTCCTTCTCCCAAACCCTGCTCTGCTCCAGCCCCATCCCAGCCTCTGGTTTCTGGGAATTTTGGCCTTTTCCTTTGGGATGGATTCCAGGAGCTGTGTCCTCCAGCTGTGCAGAATTCCCAGATTCCTAAGCCTGGAAAAATCCCCCCAGGATCATCAACCTGTGCCCGATCCCCTACCCTGAGTGCTGCATCCAAGAATTCCTTGGATTCCTCCAGGAATTCAGGGATTCCAAAGCTCCTTCCAAACCCTTTTCCAGCAGGAAATTCCTGCTGGAATCTCAGCGGGATAAAGGGAACATTTTTGGGATTCCCCACTCGGTCACCGATTCTTCCAGGTGATGATTTTCCCATCCCGCTGCCGTTCCCCACCCAAACACGGGAATGTTCGGGAATGTTTGGGAATTCCCGGTGCCACAGCTCCAGGATTTGCAGCTCGGGATTTGGGAAGGATAAATCCCTGGAGCGGGAACAGGAGGGGACAGCAGGTGGCACTCCCTGACCACGGACACCCCCAAAACGCAGCTTTTGGGGATTTTTGGGAATATCAATGGGATTTTCCTTCCGGGATTGGGAATTCCAACAGCTCCAGAGTTGGATGCTGCTGAAAGGAGCGATCTCTTCTCCTTTAATTCCAATAATTGGCTCCCAAGGGAATACACTTTGGAATTTGTGCTGCTTTTCCTGTTGGGATAGCAATAAACTCGGGATGAGTTTGTTGAAATCCCAATCCAGGTTTTAATTCCTGGATTTATTGGGAATAAGCAGAGAATGAGGCCAAACCCCTCTGCCCGTGCTCCTGCGGAATTCCTGGAAAAGCTCCATGTCCCAGGATTTCCTGGATGGGATCATCCATGTCCTGGGCCAGAAGAAGCTGCTGCTCCATAAAAACTGAAATCCTGGGATGTTCATCCATGAAAACTGAGATCCTGGGATGTTCATCCATAAAAACTGAGATTCTGGGATGTTGGTCCATGAAAACTGAGTTCCTGGGATATGTTTCCATAAAAACTGAAATCCTGGGATGTTCATCCATGAAAACTGAGATCCTGGGATCTGTATTCATAAAACCCAAGATTCTGGGATGTTTGTCCATGAAAATTGAGTTCCTGGGATGTGTTTCCATAAAAACTGAGATCCTGAGAAGTGCATCCATAAAATCTGAGTTCCTGGGTGCACATCCATAAAAACTGAGATTCTGGGATTTGCATCCATAAAATCTGAGTTCCTGGGATGCACATCCATCAAAACTGAGATTCTGGGATTTGCATCCATGAAAATTGAGTTCCTGGGTTGTGCATCCATCACCAGCTTGTCCCTAAAGCCTCCCCACAAATCCATCATTCCAGAGGCTTTCAGGCTGATCAATATTTTCCCAAAGAGATTGGAGGAGCTCGTTTTCCCTCTTTTCCCTTGGATTAATTGGATTGCTGGGAATCTCCAGGGAGAAGCCAAGGGAAGGGACCTCCCACCAGGTCTGGAGCGAGGATGAAGATCCAGGGTGGATCTGGGAATTCCCTGCTGAGAAATGCCTAAATTCCAGCTGATCCCAGCACTCCCAATCCTGGAATTTCAGGATGCATTTCCCATCCTATTTATGTGCTTTTTTTGGAATTTCCAGCTATTTGTTTTTTAATTTTGCTCATTTTTACACCAGATTTGGTTGTTCCCATAGGGCCTGGAGACACATTCTGGTTTTCTTTCCTCCATGAGCAAATTCCAAGTTTTTCCTCCTGTTCTCCTCCTCTTCCAGAACCTCTTCCAGGTTGGAAAAAAATTGGGGAATTTTGGCTCACAGCCCAAACAGCTCAGCGCTGTGCTGTGTAAATCGAATTTTGTGAGGGGTGGGAGGGCTGTGGCCTCTTCCAGATGGGATCTTCCATGGAAACTTCCCAAAAAAGGGATATTTCAGTTCCTTCCCAGCCATTTGTGGCCATGAATGGGAGAGGAGGGAAAAACCCTTGAAGGAAAAAGGGGGGAAAAAGAGGGGAAGGGGAAAAAAGGAGAGGGAAAAGGGGGGAAAAAGGGGGAAAAGGGGGAAAAAAACTTTTCAAGGTGCTGAGAATCTCCAGAAGTGCAGCGTGCCCTTGGATCCCCCTGGAATTCTCCGGGATCAGCATCTTGGAGGAGCAGTCAGCACTGCTGGAGAGGCAGCTCCGGAGTGAAATTCCCTCCTCCCGCCCGGAATCCTGCAGGATCCGGGCAGAAAAGGCAAAGCCGGGTGAAATCTGAGGTTCCCAAAGCTGCAGCGTCAGGGAGAAGATCCCTGACTTTGTGACATCCATGGAAAAACGTCCCCGAATTGAAATCTGGGATTTTTTTTGGTCTTTGTTGTTGATCCTTGGGGATGGTTTGGGTTTTTTCCCCCGTTTTTCCCCATGGCCTTTTCCCGATTTTCCTCATGTTTTTTCCCCAGTTTTCCCCATGGCTTTTTCCCATTTTCCTCCATGTTTTTTTCCTGGCTTTTCCCCAATTTTTTCCTTGGTTTTCCCCATAGTTTTCCCCTGGATTTTCCCACAGCTTTTTCCTAATTTTCCCCACGACTTTCCCCCATTTTCCCCACAAGTTTTCCCCATTTTCCCCATGGTTTTTTCCCAGTTTTCCCCATGGCTTTTTTCTGGTTTTCCTCAGCTCTTGACAGCTGGGGATGGGGATCTGGATTTCTGCTGTATCCCAGATTATTCCTGGTGGATTTATCTCCCTCCTCTCCCAGCAGCTGCTCCCTGGATCTGTTATTCCATAGGGAAATTGAGATTTTCCAGCTGTGTCCCCACATCCACCCCAGGAAGTATTTCCCCTCTCGCAATCCAAAATCTCTGGGAGGGTAGGGAAGGGCTGAGACCGAATTTCTAGAGAATCTGTGGCTGCCCCATCCCTGGAAATGGAGATGTTGGGATATGATTTGTGTTGAGACTTCAGGATTTGATTCGTGTGGAAACTTCGGGATTTGATTTGTGTGGAAACTTCGGGATTTGATTTGTGTGGAAACCTAGGGATGTGAAGGAGTTACAAGGAAGGAAAAGGGAATCTGCAGCAGGAATTCGGGTGATGGGACAAGGGGATGAGTTCAGACTGAAAAAGGGGACAATTGGGTGGGATATCGGGAATAAATCCTTCCCTGTGAGGGTGGGGAGGAGCTGGGATGGAATTCCCAGAGAATCCGTGGTTGTCCCATCCCTGGAATTGTGCCAGGCCAGGCTGGAAAAACCTGGAATCGTGGAAGGTTTCCCTGCCATGGAACTGGATTAATTTAAGGACCCTTCCCACCCAAACTATTCCCTGATTTCATGAATTATTCCATGATTTCCACTGGCGTATCCAATATATTTAATTTATACATCAATCTATCTATAAAATCAAATATTTAATCTTTTTTATATTCAATCAGCAGAGAGATGAAACCCAGGCTCCCTCTGGCGCTTCCCGACATCCACCTCCATCAACTCCAGCTCTGCAGCCTCAGCAGAAAATCGGGAATTTAATAAAATCCCGGGAAGGGGAGGCCGCAGAGCTCGCGAGGGAGCTTTAATTAAAGTGACAGCTCTGATTGGTGAGGGGACACAGAGACAGCCGGGCTCGGTCACCTCTGCGGGGTCAGCCGGGGGGACAGTGCCACTGGTGCCAGCAGTGCCAGCAGTGCCAGCAGTGCCATCAGCATCAGCAGTGTCACCCGTGCCACCAGTGCCAGCAGCTGATGTCGCACCCCGAGCTGGGCTGTGCCACTCGCGCTCCTCTCCAGCAGCATCGGGGGCGCTCCTCGCCCTTGGGGCGGGGACCCTGCACACCCCAAACTCGCCCTCCCCTTGCCCAAAATTCCCGTTTTCACCCCCGGATTGCGCGTGGGGCTATGGGAGGGCTCAGCTCCTCGCCCTTGGGGGGTTCTCCGCCCCCTCGGGGTGACCCAGACTCGTCCTGTCCTTGCCCAAAATTCGCTTTTCTGTGCCCGGATTGCGCCGTTAGCCTTGGGAGGGCTCAGCCCCGCGCGGATCGCCTGCAGCTGCTCATTAAGGGCTCCGCTAATGAGCTCCTCCTCCCGCTCAGTCCCCTCCCCTCCACCTTATGCCTTCCTCCCTCCCTTCCCTGCCTCCTCCTCCTCCTCCGGCTGCTGCTGCTGCTGCCGGGGCGCGCTCGCTCTCCGCCAGCTCGGGAGCGCGCAGTGCGGCGCGGCCGCGCCCGGGAGCGCGCAGTGCGGCGCACCGAGCCCGCACCGAGCCCCAGCTGCGGCCACCTCAGCCCCAGCGGGTAAGGACAAACCGGGACCGGGACGCACCGGGATGCGGGAAGCTCTCGGGGGATGCTCGGGGCTGCGCACGCTGGGGATCCGCGCATCCTCAGCGCGGATTTGGGGTCCCAAAGCTGTTCGGTGACCCCCAAAATCTCCCGGGTTTTGCTGTCAGGACCCCAGGAGGGGGGAGCAGGGGCATGTGATGGGATTTTGGTTCTTACGTCACGGCTCTGTGTCCCTGCGTGTGACAAAATCCCGCGGTGGCAGTGCGGGGGCACGGGGAGCGCAGCCCGGGTGGAGACCTTGGGGTGACAGCGCAACTTTGGGGCTCCGAAACCTTTCGGGGAGCGGCGATCGCTCTGCGGGGAACGCGCCTCGCTCCTTCCCTCCGGAAGAACATCCTGGGCCGGAAAAATCCATCGGGGAAAACCGCACCTGGCTTGGGATGCGGCGCCGGGAAGCGCCGGGCCCCGGCGGCGAGCGGTGAGTGGCGGGTGCGGGATCCGCATCCTCCCGCAGCCGCTCCCGGGGATCGATCTCCGATCGGGAACAGCGGGGAAAGTGCTGAATCATTGGGATCCCGGCTCCAAGGGCGCTCCCGCTGCTCCCATCGCCACCAAAAGCTCGGGAATGAGGCTGAGGAGGGCGAGGAGGCCGTGGGAGCGCTGAGGCCTGGGAGAGAGGGATTGTTGGGATGGAGAGGGGACGGAGCAGGGATGGAGTGAGGTTGGAGCAGGGATAGAACAGGGATGGAGCAGGGATGGAGAGGGGATAGAGCAGGGATGGAGCAGGGATGGAGAGGGGATGGACCAGGGATAGAACAGGGATGGAGAGGGGATGGAGCAGGGATAGACCAGGGATAGAAGAGGGATGGAGCAGGGATGGAGCTGTGTCCTCCCTTTTCCATGGCCTCAGGCGCTCCTTGGAGGTCAGCGAGCAGCGAAGCCTCGCGTTCCATCCCGGGGAGATCTCTGGGAGTGGCACCAAGAGGAATTTTGGGTGGGAAAACAGAGGTTTTGTCCGGAAAATCTCATCCCTTCTAAAAGTGAGAATTAAAGCAGGACAGTGCGTCCTGCTTGGATGGGTTTGGCTTTTCCCTTTGGAATGCTGCCTGTGGGTTCCTCCCTCAAGGTCAGGTCCTTGGGATGGCTCTGGAGCACTCCCCGAAGTCACCCCGGCGTGTTCCCGGCGGGGTCCCGGCAGAGGGGCCGGGGGATGCGGGAATTGCGGGGAAAGCTGGAATTCTGACATGCCCAGCACAGGCGCGGCTGCTTTAAGATGGATCCTGCGGCGCTGTGGTGTTTCCGGGGTGCTCCTGGCAGCTGCCGAGGACAAAAGCAGGAATCCTGTGACTTTTCCGGGGATGCTGACTCCTTTCTTTCTGCCCGTGCTCCTGGAAAACCTCCCCCTCTTTGGCAGACACCGAGGGACTGCTTTGTTCCAAGAAAACTTTGCTTTCTCTCCTGAAAGAAAACTCAAATTTAGCATTTTCTGCTTGATTTCTATTTTTAATCTTGCCATTTCCCAGTTCCGGGCTGGGCCTTTGCTGCTTTTCCTGTTGTGGTTTTTCTTTTTTCTTTTTTTTTTTTTTTTTGGTGTGTGTGGTTGTAACGTGAATCCAACATAAATAATGCATGGAAAAGCACTCGACTGACAGGGAGAAGTTGTTTGGTTGGAAAAGTGACTTTGTTTGCAGGAGCTGGGACCTGGGCCTGGCTTTGTGTTAATTCTGAGCTTAACAAAGCTCCATCCTCATCCTCATCCTGAGGGATTTGGTTTAAACCCAGCCCAATCCAATCATCCCTTCTCCCAGATGATAATTAAATGGGGAACATCCCAAGTTTTCCAAATTAACTGATGAGGATTTGTTTTCCTCTCATTCTTCCCAGGGTTTTTGGGGGGGATAAATTCCCCCCAAATCCTCTGGAAAAACTCCACAAAGGGTCCCAAAAATGGGTAAAAATATTAAATAATAATGGGAAAAATCAGGATTTTTTTCCTCAGTTTTTGTGCTTGGCAGGTGGTTGGGATATTTCAAGTAGGATACTCATGGGATATGAGGAGGTGTACCCTTAAATTTCAGGAATGAGCAGGGAATGTGTTGGGATCAGGTGGGAACCAAAAAGTGGGAATGGGATGGGAAGCTGGGAATGCCATCCCAGGAAACTCTTGGAGATTCCCAAGATTGTGAGGAAAGGGATGGACACAGGCAGGAGCAGAAGGATCTTTGTTGGTCTTTCCTTTGCTGGGAAAAGAGGGAAGAAATGGATTTAAGGAAGTTTCTCTTCCCAATGGAGCAGTTCTTAATCCCAGTGCTCCATCCCAAAAGGAATTATCCATAGGGACCGTGGCCTTGGATTGGATCCTCCCTCTGGCCCTGCCACCTGCTCAGCCCCATTGAGAAAAATGGCGAAGTTCTGGGATGTTCCAAGGAAATATTCCCTGGATAAAGATGAGTTTTGTCCAGAAATGCAGAAATTAGCAGGAATGGCGAAGTTCTGGGATGTTCCAAGGAAATATTCCCTGGATAAAGACCAGTGGAGCCCACCTGGGCAGGTGGATCTTGGAAAGAGAACGGGAAGCTTTGGAATTTGTTGGTTCAATTCAGAGCTTTGGAGTTTTTTCAGCTCCTCCTGCCCTTGCTCAGGGAAGGAGGAGCCTCCAAGGGAAAAGTTTGGGATTTGTTTGGGAAACCTGGGAAAACGGAGCAGCCACATTCCCAGGACACTCCTGAGGCTCTGATTTTATCTGGGAGCGCTCAGCAGGAATTTCTGGATTTGTTTTCCATGTGGGAGTGGATTTTCTGTGGGGCTGTAATTTACTCGTCTGGGCAGCACCAACCTTCCAAATCCCAGCAGAACTTCATTTACAGGGAGGAAAACCTGGAAGTTCTGACAGAATCCCTTCATTTCTTTGCTTTCTGGGAACTGTGGAATTCCCTGTTTTCCACACTTTTTAGTGTGCAAATCAGATTTTCAGGAAAAAAAATCAGATTTTATTTGAATTCAAACAGCAAAACCTGTGAGGAGACTCCTAAAAAACCACAGAAAACCTCTGGCACTTCCTTCTATTCCTTGGGTTTTTTTTCCCCTTCCCGAAGTATTCCTAAAACCTGCCAGGATCCATCCAGGGGTTGGATTCCATTACAATCTTTGTCAGATCTTGTCAGGGAGGTCTGGATTTCTTCCTGCCCCGGAGGGAATTCCTTTCCAACCTCATTTCCCTCATTTTCCGTGTTGTTGGATGACTTCTGCTCCAGCTTTTGCATTTCCCCCCCTCTTCCCGAGGCCCCTTTGTTCCTTTCCAGGCTATCCAAGATAATTATTGCATAATTCCAGGGTTTCCGGCTTGCAACGAACTTACTGGAAGTTAAAATGTTCCATAATCCCTTTTCCCCTCCCTCTTCTTTTTTTCCTTTAATCCCAAATGAAAGAAAGCGGGCTGGGTTATTACAGATTAAAAAAGAGGAGGATTTATCCCTCGGCTTATGGGGATCACCATTCCCACTTAATGAGATCGGAGGAGCGGGATTATCCACGGAAAAAAACAGGGATGGGTTCGGCTGGGCAGAAATTCCCAACAACGCCGCCTCATGTTCCTTTGGATCTCGTGCCGGTATTTTGAGATCCACCCCTGTTTTCCTCAGGGATGCATCTGGAAGGGAGCATCCAAAGGGCACAGAAGAGAGGGAATAATGGAGATTTTTTCCCCCCAAAAGGAGAATTTGGGAATTTTTTGCCTGCCTGGAAGTCTAAAGCAGGGGGTTGGTTCAGTCCCAGTTTGCTGGAGGTGCATCCAAAGGGAAGAGGGAGCTTTGTGCAATCCAGGCTTGGGAAGAGCTGATAAATCCTGGATAAATTCCAGGATGCTCCTTTCCCACCTCTGGAAACAAACCTGGATCCTCACAGGGAGCGGGAAAACGGGAGCACAACCCCCGGGGTTGGCGCAAGGTGAAGCTGGAGGTTCATTGGAATTCCTGGCAGGTTTTTCTGCCACTTTCTGCCTTCTTGGCAGCGGATTTTTGCTCCTTTTCCCAGCGACAGTCGGAATCTGATCCCGCTGCTCTGTCAGCCTGAATCCCAAATTCCTCCTGAAATCTCCTGGCATGGCTAGGCCGGGTTGGCAGCTCCAGTGGGAGCTGGGAGGGAGGGAAGCTTCTCCTTGGATCAGTGGAAAATGCCCCAAAATTCCCTTTTTTCCTCTGAACTCTTCCCTTTTCCTGGTTATCCCAAGGATTGCTGAGTTCAGAGAGCTGCAGAATCATGGAATCATTTGGGATGGAAAATTAGCGCTCATCCCATTCCACGGGCAGGAACAACTTCCCCTATCCCAGATTGCTCCAAGCTGGCCTTGGACACTTCCAGGGATGCGGCAGCCACAAATTCTCTGGAAAACCTGGGAATGCCAAGCCCAGGAATGTCCGTGGGTGGGAAAAGGATCCTCTTGGGTCCGGCCGCTCTCCAGGGTGCTGAAGCCCCTCCTGGGGATTTGGGAACTCCACGTTTATTCCCTGAGTTCCCATCTCCCTCTTACCACTCGAATCTAGGATAAAAAGGGAAATCAGGGATACACTGGAACAGCAGAATGCAGGGAATGTGGGAATTCCCCCTTTTCCATCTCCAGCGTGGTTTTTAAGCTGGAGTTTGGATGCTGGGTGGACTCCACAATTTAGGACAGATTTTAAACCCCATCTGGGGAAAGCCTGGCTCAGCTGGGCTGAGCTTAGGGCTGATCCCGCTCCCGATGGTGATGACCTCCTGAGGTAATTCCAGCTGGAATTGTTTGGGGATCCAGCTGCCCCGGGATTTTTGGGAGAAGGGAACAACATCCACTCCCTCTCTGTGCGGCTTTGAGGATTTTCCTGCTCCCACAAAGCTTGGCTGCCCATCCTTGTAGGAACAGTTTTTACTGGATATTCCCAGCAGTTGGTTTTTTAAAATATTCTCAGCAGTTTTTGTTGAATAGTCAGAGCAAGTTTTATTGGATATTCTGAGTGGTTTTATTGGATATTCCC
>JAODHX010001197.1:2274858-2304549 GCA_027576295.1 Cossypha polioptera
ATTCCCGCCGTTCTCCCGCAGCCATGGAGCCGATCCCGCAGGACAAGCGCGTGTCCCAGGGCCACAACGGGGACCTTTACTTCTCCAACGTGCTGGCGCAGGACGCGCTGACCGACTACAGCTGCAACGCCCGCTTCCACTTCACCCACACCATCCAGCAGAAGAACCCCTACACCCTCAAGGTTAAAACCAGTAAGTGGCTCAGTGGGTGACCAGTTTGGGCTCCATCCCAAAGGGTTTTCTGGCCAGGAATCCAACAAAGGAAGAGTGGCTCCCCTGGTTTGGTTTGGTTTGGTTTGGATGGAGAGTGGTGGTTTTGGGGTGGGGTGGGTTTGTAGCTTCCTGGTTTTAGGGTTCTGGAGGTGATTTGGTGTAGGAATTGCCAATTCTGTGTGTTTGGGATGAAACTGGGAGTGTTTCACAGGTGATGCATTCCCTCCATCTCCAGGGAAACACAGGAATTGTCAATTCCATGTGTTTGGGATAAAACTGGGAATGTTTTGCAGATGGGGCATTCCCTCCATCTCCAAGGAAATCCAGGAATTGCTTCCTGGTTTTAGGGTTCCGGAGGTGATTTGGTGTACGAATTGCCAATTCTGTGTGTTTGGGATAAAACGGGGAATATTTTGACAAAGATGTGGCAATCCCACTATCTCCAGGGAAGCGTTAAATATCCAGAGGCAACTCAAAGCAGGATCACCAAATGCCTATTTTGGGATAAAACTGGGAATGTTTAAGCCCAGTTGGGGCATTCCCACCATCTCCAGGAAAACACAGGGATCACCAATTCTGTGTATTTGGAATTGGGGTAAACTGGAGATGGTTTCACAAATGGGGCATTCCCATTATCTCCAGGAAAATGGGAACTTGGTGCAGGAATCCCCAATTCTGGATGTTTGGGATAAAACAGGGAACGTTCCAGCACATCCAGAGCATTCCCATTATCTCCAGGGAAATGCAGGGATCACCAATTCCGTGTGTTCAGGATAAATCAGAGTTTTGACACATCTGGTGTATTCCTACTGCCTCTAGGGAAATGTAAAATATCCAGAGGTGATTTGGTGCAGGAATTACGAATTCCGTGTGTTTGGGATAAACTGGAGAGCATTTCTGTATCATCAGGGAAATTCATCTCCAGGAAAGTGTAAAATATCCAGAGGTAATTTGGAACAGGAGTCACCAATTCCACGTCTTTGGGGAAAAAACTGGGAGTGTTTCCATATTCCCATCACATTCAGGGAAATGTAAAATATCCAGGGATCATTCCATACTCTGGGAAGGTGGAACTGGCCATGGTTTGCTCCAGGGATTGGATGCAGAAAAATGAGTGTGGAAGGTGGCTGTGGATACTCCTGGGCTTCCTTTGCTCTGGGAGGTGCCTCCAGGAGGGTGGGAGCCTCTGGAATCTGGTGGGAGCGTCTGGAATCCGGTGGGAACCTCCGGAATCTGGTGGGAGCCTCTGGAATCTGGTGGGACACTCAGGATGGGCGTTCCCAGGTGTCCCCACCAAGCATCGATGAGGGGACGCCAGGGGCTCTCTCCAGAGCCTTTCCATTGGCTCCAGGCTCTTCCAGGGCAGGTTTTCCTCCAGGAATGAGAATTCCTGAAGGAAAAGGAATTCCTGGCGGACTGGGGTGACTCTGGAAGATGGAATGGCACCAGTTTGAGGGAGACAAGTACCCTGAGCTGTCACACAGGTGGTAAAATCCTCAATGGACATCAACCATCACTGGGCAGGAGCTTCTACCAGAACTCCCAAGAGGATCCAGCAGGGAGGTGCTGGCTGTTTTTCTGGGAAGCACCAGGTGCTCCTGAATGCTGGTGGGAGGAATTTAATTTGATTTTCTGGCAGCTTGAATGAACAGGAATGTGATGAAAGTGACCTGGGAGTGATGAGGTTTCCACCTCGGCGTAGCAACTCCTTCTCAGTGTAAACCTGGAGTAGGGAATCAGGGATTCAAATCATTCCAGTGGAATTCCAGTGCTGGGAATGTGGGCAGCTCGTTCATTCCGGATATCGTTTGTAAATTCTGGATATTATTTGTGAATTCCGAATATTTGTCTGTTTGCAGAGCTGGGCAAAGAAAATCCCAGCGTTTATTTTTGGGAAAAATCCCAGCAAACAAAGATCTGTGGGGTTTGGAGCCTCCAAAGGCTCCATCCCGATGTATTTATGCAGCTCTGGAAGCAACCTGGATGAAATCCTGGTGGATTTTCATGGATTTGAGCTCCCCTCGCCCCTGCTTCCCTCAGGTGTCCCCACATCCCTTCACTCCCAGACCTTGGAAAATCAAATCCTTCTCTTCCAGTTTTCCTTGGGAAACAACTGCTGTAGGATCAGAGGCAAATTCCACCCTAGGAACCTTCCAGATTCCTTAAAAATTATGGAACTGAGACTTTAATTTCCCCCACAAAAAAAATTCTTTATCCATGAAGTGTTGGAAGAGGGAGATTTCCCCCTCCAAATTGCTTCACTTTTAGGATTTTCCCAAAGATTCCAAAGAGAAAAACATTCCAAGGAAATATTTACTCTACAATTCCCACACCTTTAGCTCTTCCCACCCTTTGGAGAGGGAAATCAGCTCCTTTTCCTGCTGTTCCTGGCTGTGTTTGTCCTGGAAGGTGCTCCGAGTGCTTTTGGATCCTTTCCCTGCTCCTGCCTGTCCCTCCTGGCTGTTTTTTGGGAATTCCGCGTGTCCCGATCCTGGATGTTTTTTTGGGAATTCCCCATGTCCCCTGCCCCGTCCTATCTTTGGTGTTTTTTGGGAATTCCCTGTGTCCCTCATCTTCGATGTTTTTTGGGAATTCTCATGTCCCCCACCCTGTCCTATCCTTGATGTCTTTTGGGAATTCCCCATGTCCCCTGTCCTCACTGGTTTTTGAGATGCCCCTGTGTCCCCCATCCTGGTTGTTTTTTGGGAATTCTCTGTGTCCCCCATCCTGACTGTTTTTTGGGAATGCTTGTGTCCGCTGCCCTGTCCTACCGTGATGGTTTTTGGGAATTCTCCATGTCTCCATCCTGGCTGGTTTTTGGGATGTCCCCATTCTCCTGCCCCATCGTATCTTTGATGCTTTTTGGCAATTCCCTGTGTCCTCATCCTGGCTTTTTTTTGGCAATTCCCCGTGTCCCATGTCCCGTGTCCTTGCTGTTTTTTGGGATGTCCCCGTGTCCCCATCCTGGCCAGTTTTTGGGATGTCCCCATGTCCCCATCCTGGCCGGTTTTTGGGATGTCCCCATGTCCCCATTCTGGCTGTTTTTTTGGAATTTTCGTGTCCCCTTCCCACGCTGTCCCCGCCTCCCCAGCGCTGCTCACGGTGTTTTGTTTAATTGCAGAGAAGTCCCATAACGAAACGTCTTTAGGAAATTCCCCCGCCATGTACCGCGGTGAGTCACGCTGGCTTTGGGAGTCCCGGCTTAACCCAGTCCCGCCTAACCCCACTGACCCCATTCCCTGCCTCTGTCCCCTTTGCTGTCGCTGTGTCCCCATCGTGGCCTCAGCTTTGCCAAAATTTACCGGCATAAATCCACCCAAGCGACCACAAAACCCCACAAAGTTCCCCTTTTCTGCTGAGCGGGGTTTAAGCAAGTTAAGCTCAGCTTGGGAGGTTTGGGGTTCATAGGATCTGCCCTGTGTGGCTGAGCTGAGTTTGGTCCCTCCTTGTCCTGTCTTCAGCAAAGCTCAGGATTTAAACATCAGATCCTCATCCCTCTTTTCTGTGTCTCCAGAAGAAGCATTTCCAGAGGGATCATTCCTGGTATTTCCAGCTGAACTCAGGCTGGGATAAAAAGATAAAAGAAAAAGAGGAATATTTGGAATTCAGGAATACTTTCCTGAAATCTGGGTGGTTTCTGTGCAGAGTGGTTGGACATGCTGGATGCTTCCACCGCCTCCTGCCCTTTGTCAGGACAGGAAATTCCCTCCAGATTCTGCTCCTGCTGGGAGAATCCCATCCCAAAATCCTAAATCTGGGCAGGGAATTCCCTTTGGATTCTACCCCTTCTGGGAGAAGCCCATCCCAAAATCCTAAAAGATGCTTCAGGCATAAAAATCCCCAGGATGGCTACTCTGGGGATGGGTTGGAATAGTCGGGATGTGTTGGGATAGCAAGGGCAGCAGTGAGGGATTTTGGGGAGCGGGAGATGGGGCTGGTTTGGGAGCACAGGGAATCCTGGGAATGTCTCCAAAAAACCACCACGGATTCCAAGTGCTCCCAGATCTGGAGCTATCCCAGAAAGGATTCACTTCCTGCCCTTCCTGCTGCTTTTGGGGCTGGGGTTGTGTGGGGCCAGCTCTGGGAATGTCCCTTGCTGTCCCCACCGTGTCCTGGAAGGAAATCCCTGCCAGAGCCGGAACTTCCTCAGAGTCTGGCACAGCCCAGGGCACAAAACCCATCCACAGGGACTTTTGGGGACAAGGAGGACGCTGCCAGCTGGGAGCAGGGAGAGGTGGAGTGCGGGAAGAGCAGGATGTGCCAGGCCAAGGGATTTGGGATCCTGGCATGGGGAGCAGGAGGGTTTGGGAAAGGCTCTGCAGTGGAATCGGCCTGGGAGGAAGCACTGGGATAGGCTGGGCAGTCTGGAAATACTTGGAAAAATGGGTGAAAAAAGGAATTGTCAGCAAAATCAGCTTCGCAGGGAGCGGCATTGACCAGGTGGAAGAGAGGGGACAAGAGATGGGACAGGAACAAAGGGAATTCCAGTGGAGAGTTTTCCTGGGCTTCTGCATTTCCCATGGCATATCTTTGTTTGGGGAAAAGGGATCTTAAGAGTCACTCCATCAGGAAAATGGGATTTTATCCACACAATCCCATTCTATTTCATGGGTGCACAGGAGAAACTTCCTGCTGTTTGTGTTGTAACATTCCCTGGAAAACTTCCTGGCTCCAGAGGATCCAGATCCCCCTCTCCCACCCCTGTGCAGACCTGCACTCCAACCCAGGCTTTAATTAACTCAATAATTAATAAGCTGGGGATAAAAATTCTTACCCTCCATCCCTTTCCTGGTTGCTCCCTGGAATGACCAGGCTGGGAATGCTGGAGGCTTTGGGATTTTGGAGAGGGATGTGAATCCCAAGGATTTGAGGTGTTGGGTGGATTTGGGGTTCTTGGCTGTTCTTCCTTGGGGTGCTGATCCCCACAATCCTGGCTCGGCTCCAGAGGCAGCTGGAAAGGGGCTCTGGAAGGCTGTGAATGCCATTCCCAGGACATTCCTGAGCTTGGGAATGTGGGATCTGCTGCTGGGGACGTGGAGCACGGGAGATTTGCGGGACACTTGTCCCAAATTCCTCTCCAGGGCCGGGATAACCACAGGAAGTGTCACCCCCACCTTGTCCCAAGGGCTTGGAGCGATGATTCCCAGAATTCCATGGACAAACCGGCCACGATTATCAGGGAAAAACAATCTAAAAGGATTTTTTAGCAGATTTCCCACTTTTTTTTCCTTCTAATGGAATTTAAACCCTGTTTTGCCCTTTTTTGTCTCTTTTTTTGGCAAACCTGAGGCTGTTTGAGCCTGGCTGTGCTGGGGCTGAGCAGCTGGAATGTGTCAGGATGGGCACATCCCTGGAAAACAGAGCTGATGGAGGAATTTTGGGGCAGTTGTCAGCTCTAGGTTGGATATTTCTGGGATGATCCCAACTCACAGCAAAGCTTGGGAGCAGAGTCAATTTTTAGGCTGAAATAAACATCCTCAGGATTTATTTTTCCAGCTCAGATGAGGGAAGCCTTGACACTTCCAGCTGGAACTTCCACATGCTCAGAGCCTCTGGTTCTGAGGGAGTTTCTGGCTTCTCCCTGTTAGAAACAGCAAAATATTTATTATTTATTAATTTCTATTTATTATTTATTAATAGTGCTGCGCTGAGGCAAAAACAGTTTTTTTCCATGCTGTCCTTAGGTTCATTAAAACAAGGGAGGTTTTAGGAGGGCACTAATTAATCCCCCTGATTTTTAATTGCCATCATTAATACAGGCTAGTAAAATCTGGCTTGCTGCTCTTAGCACTTCCAGTTATCCCACGGGATCCAGAGTGGGAATAAATCCTGATCAAAGCCAATCTTGGCTGATATAAGAATGAATTCTCACTTTTCTGATTTGATGGGAGGAGCTCCCAGTTGTGGTGGAGGTTTGGGAGCTCTGCCCTGGGATGGGCTGGGCTGGTTTAACTGGGAAAGAGAATTTCCCTGGGCACAGGGATGCAAACAGACCCAGAGAACTTGGCTCTTTGGGATGAAGTCGAGATTTTCCTGCCCTGGTAATCCATTAATCCATAATTAACTAACGAGACTGCACGCGGAGCCCGTGGGTGTGGAACCAATTCCAAGGATTCCACGGATCAGTCCTGGGGTTGGGTTTTCCTTCCTTAAGGTGGGAATTCCAGGAAGAGCCCCTGTCCTCACTCCCCTCCTCCTTCACCTGCCACAGTTCTGGAAGTTTCCCAAAATTCTCAAAATCCTGGTTGCCTCCCACCCATTGAACCAAGGATCCCATCCCATCCCATCCCAAAATCCCATCCCATCCCATCCCATCCTCTCAGTTTCCTAATCCCATAACTTCCATCCCTGCTACTGCTGCTTTCCCGCCCATCTCATCCTGTTTTGTCCTCACTGATCCAGATCTAGGTCAATCATGCCACTTCTTAATGGAATTTTTTCCGTGAATAATTAATATTTTTCCCTCTGCAAAGAGGCCTTCACTGTGTGTGGATCCATAGGGATTTGTCTCGTGTCTTCCCTTTGTTTTTTTCCCTGTCCAGCCCTAAATGGGTCATTTTGGTGCCTGAGCTATCCCTTTCCAAGGGGAATTATCCTTCCAGGCCTCCAGGAAAGCTGGAAAACCTCCTTGGTGCTGCTGGAGCCCCGGGAATGCTCCATATCCCAGAGATTTCTGCGGAAAAGCAGCTCCGGGTCTGAATAACCCCTTCCTGTGCCCATTTTTCCTGTTATCCTTCATTATATGTTACATCCATCAATATTTCCCAATTCCATCTGGTTCCAGAGGCAGAGGAGGCAGGAAAATCAGGAACTGATGGAACGGGGACTGTCCTCAACGCTCAGCTCCTTCTGCTGCTCCTTCTCCTCCCTGCCCTCCAAACTTTCTCTCTCTCTCCCCTTTTATCTTTTTCAATCCCAAATTGATTTGGGACCCTCCTTTCCTTTCCAGGCACATTCCCTGGTGATTTCAGAATCCCGGGGTGGCCTGGGAGGTGACACCTTCCGTGAATTCCGGGAGACTTTTAAAAGACCCGTGTTTTGTTCTCTTTGTTTTTTGTTTTATTTTTTTCTGTTTCGTTTTTGTTTTTCCTTCTCTTCCCGCTGATTCCAGCCCGAGGGATCACGGAAACCACGCCCAGCTTCATGTATCCCTACGGAACTTCCAGCAGCCAGATGGTGCTCCGAGGGGTGGATCTCCTGCTGGAATGCATCGCCTCTGGCGTGTACGTACCATGGAGAGGGTGATCCCCGGCAATTCCCAGCGGGATCAGGGCATGGAATCACCCCTGGATCGGGAAAAAGGGATCATTCCCTCTTTTTTAGTTGTTAATGCTCCCATAAGCTACTCGATGAGCAAACAGAAGAGCTGAGGTTCCCAGGTGTCTTGTCCAAGGATAATTCCCCAATGGTTTGTCCTGAAATTTGGGAATTTCCCGGGAGCTCCTCACCACATTGTGGGGGAGGACATTTGTGTCCCTCAGAAGTCTCCTGGGCTTGTGGTCCTGCCCACACCAATGGTCAGGGATGGGCTTTGAGGTCCCTTCCACCCCAAACCATTCCAGAACTCCATGATCCTGCATTCCCAGGAGGAGCAGGAGGAGAATGTGGTTTCTGACCAGCTGGGAATGCTCAGGGTCATGGTTTAGGGGCGGTGATGGGAATAAGGGTGGCCCACCAGTCAGATCAGACCTTTTCCCTGGGTTTTAGTGGTCCCCAGGATGGGAATTTTGCTGTTATTTAGGAATAACATCTTTTGACTTGGGAGTGATTCCCTCACCTTTGGAAAAGCTCTGATCTGCTCCCCTCTCCTCAGACCAGCACCGGACATCATGTGGTACAAGAAAGGCGCAGAGCTCCCGGTGGGCAAAACCAAGATGGAGAACTTCAACAAGGCCCTGCGCATCTCCAACGTGTCCGAGGAGGATTCCGGGGAATATTTCTGCCTGGCCTCCAATAAGATGGGCAGCACCCGCCACACGATCTCGGTGAGAGTGAAGGGTACGTCACCTTTACCTTCCCTCTTTGGGTCCTGGCTCTCTGCAGCTGGGAGGGGACGTTCATGGAATTCTGGGAGGGACAGCGGGGCATTTTCCTGGGGATGGGTCTGTGCTGCGCCCGTGTTCTTCAGGGAATCATGGAATGGGTTGGGTTGGAAGGACTTTAAAAATCACCCAGTTCCGGGACACATTCCATGATCTCGTGTTACTCCAAGCCCCTTCCAACCCGGCCTTGGACACTCCCAGGGATGGGGCAGCCACGGATTCTCTGGGAATTCGATCCCATCCCCTCCCCACCCTCCCAAGGAATGATTCCATCTCAATATCCCATCAAAATCTTCCCTTTTTCGAATTAAATCTTGTTCAAACAGCCCCAAAAGCAGTGCAGGATGGGATCCCATTGATAGAAATGCTGATGGGTTTGTGTGGCCAAGGAGAGGGAAAGGGGCCCCTCCGCCTTCACCGAATCCTGGGAAACCGCTCGGTGTTTCCATCGCCTTCCTCCCCCAGGGAGAATTGGAGGGGAGATTTCGGGGGTGGTGTCGTTGTCCCTGTGTCACTGGGGCGGGGCTGTTTTCCAGCTGCTCCCTACTGGCTGGATCAGCCAGAGAACCTGATCCTGGCCCCCGGCGAGGACGGCAGGCTTGTGTGCCGGGCCAACGGGAACCCTAAACCGTCCATCCAGTGGTTGGTGAACGGAGAGCCCATCGAATGTGAGTGAGGGAGAGACTGGGCCTCCTCCTCCAAAATCCCAGCCAAAATCCCAGCTGAGGATCTCGTGGCTGAGCATGTGCCACAGTTGATTCTTCCTCCAAAATCCCAGTCAAAATCCCACCAAAATCCCGGCCAAAATCGCAGCCAAGGATCTCCTGGCTGAGCACGAGCCAGAGTGGCTTCCTCCTCCAAAATCCCAGTCCAAATCGAAGCCAAAATCTCAGCCCAGATCCCAACCAAGGATATCCTGGGTGAGCACAAGGCAGTGTTGCCTTCTCCAAAATCCCAGCCCAAATCCCACCAAAATCCTAGCCCAAGTCCTAGCCCAAATCCCAGTTGAGGATCTCCTGGCTGAGCATGAGCCAGAGCTGCTGGTGGGGCCCAACACCCACAGGGGCTCCTCATGAACCCCCAGTCTGGGATGGGCCCAGTTCACCCAGTGGCTCCCAGCTGTGGCTGTGGAGCTCACACACCATCAGCGGGTTTGAACTGGGCTGGGCTGGGAAGACCCTCCATGATACTATGGGGTGGATTTTCATTGAAAGAGCCGAATTGAAGGAGTCATCCTTGTTTTGAAGCGTCTCCCCCCAACCCGAGCCGGGAGGTGGCCGGGGACACCATCGTGTTCCGGGACACGCAGATCGGCAGCAGCGCCGTGTACCAGTGCAACGCGTCCAACGAGCACGGCTACCTGCTGGCCAACGCCTTCGTCAGCGTGCTGGGTGAGCCTGCGGGGATGGGAGCATCCAAACCTCACCTTTCCATGGAATCCAAGCTTGGCTTGGGCTGGAAAGGACCTTAAAGCTCAGCTCAAAACTCATCTTAAAAGGGTGGATGTGGTGCTTAGTGCCATGGTGGTGTTGGGTCGTAGGTTGGACTTGATGATCTTAAAGGTCTTTTCCAACCTTGCTGGAAATCTTTTTCGATCTTTTTCCAACCAGCTGGAAAAGTTGGAAACATTTTCCAACCTTTTTCCCTGTTGATTCTGGGACTCATCTGAAATTCTGCCCTCTTGCAAAGTGGGGGATGGAACCTTCCACTGTCCCAGGCTGCTCCAAGCCCTTTCCAGACTGGCCTTGGACATTTCCAGGGATCCAGGGGCAGCCACAGCTTCTCTGGGAATTCCATCCCAGCCCCTCCCTACCCTCCCAGCCAGGAATCTCTTCCCAATATCCCACCTCAACTCTCCTATTTTAGTTTAAAATCATTCCCCTCTATCTTATTACCATATTCCCATGTAAACGTCACTCTCCCTGGTTTTTCCAAGCCCCCTTTTCCCTGCAGAAGTTTTCCATGAGTTTTCCCCTTTGCTGCTCCTAGGGAATGCACAAAGGCACCCAGGCTTTGGAGCAGGAATCCATTGCCATGGATTCAAACCAGGCAAAGGCTGGGCAAATCCAGGGATATGAGTCACAAAACGAGGCTGGAAGGAGAGGGAAGGGGAGGTGAGCAGGAATGGAGAAGCTCTACTGGGTTTTGAAAGTGCCAGTAGGAAAAGTGAACCAAAAAATCAGGGAAAAGGCTGGAAAAAAGCAGCAAAATCCATTTTTTCTCCTTCTCCATGGCTGGACATTTGTCTGTTGGCAGATGTTGCCCCTCGGATCCTGGCCCCCCGGAACCAACTGATAAGGGTGATCCAGAACAACAGGACCCGCCTGGATTGCCCCTTTTTTGGGTCTCCCATCCCCACCCTGCGCTGGTAAGAGCTGGATCCCATCCTGCTCCATCCCAGGGGGTGGGAAAGGGGAGGGTTTCCTGCTTTTCCTTCCCTTCCAACAGCACTTTGTGGTGTTGGGAGGTTTAAGAACGGCCAGGGGAACACGCTGGATGGAGGCAACTACAAAGCCCACGAGAACGGGAGCTTGGAGATGTTCATGGCTCGGAAGGAGGACCAGGGGATCTACACCTGCGTGGCCACCAACATCCTGGGGAAAGCCGAGGCCCAGGTCCGCCTGGAGGTCAAAGGTAGGGGCACAGAGGCGCCAAAATCTTGGATTTTCTGGAAGTTGCAGCAGAAATAGTTGAGGCTAAAATCTTAGATCTTATGGAAGTTGCAACAGGAATAGCTGAGGTCAAAATCTTGGATCTTAGGGAAGTTGCAGCAGGAATAGTTGAGGTCAAAATCTTGGGTCTTAGGGAAGTTACAGCAAAAGTAGTTGAAGTCAATGAATTGGATTTTCTGGAAGCTGCATCAAGAATAATCCTTGAGGTGAAGGGGGTTGGTTGTGGCTGATCTGATCTTCCATCAGGTCAGAGCTGGGAGCCTTAAAATGGTGGAGATTCCATTTTTATATTGGGGAAAACCAAGGCTGGGGGTTGTGGAAAGACTTGGGTTGGGTGCCAGGCTGGGAGACGCCATCAGCAACGCCAACACTGTCCCCAAATGATCCTTGGGGTCAGCTGAAGACAATAAAACATTTTTGGAATAATTTTTACCCCACTCAGCAAATCCAACTGCTGACTCCAGAAAATGGATTTTTTTTTAAAGGCTCAGCACAAATTAATGACTTGTTAAATGCATTTACTTGTTCAAAGTGGGGAAAACACCTCAAGTGTGTTGTCCTTCCCAAGTAACCCCACTCTCTGCTGAGCCCCCGAGTCAAGCCCCAGGGTTTTGGGACATGACTCTTCGTGACTTCCTGCAGTCCCCATCAGGACCATGAGGGACCCTGACAAGTTCGGGGTGTGATCCTTTGTTTGTGACCCCGTGCAGACCCCAGAAGGGTTGTGAGGGAGCCTGAGGAGTTTGGGACCTGACCCTTGACCTCCTGCAGACCCCACCAGGATCATGAGGTGTCCTGAGATGCTTGGGACACAACCCTTGTCCTCATGCAGACCCTGCCAGGATTGTGAGGGTTTCCTGAGGAGTTTGGAATGTGACCCTTTGTTTGTGACCCCATACAGACCCCACCAGGATCGTGAGGGGCCCCGAGGACCAGGTGGTCAAGAGGGGCACCATGCCCCGGCTCCACTGCCGCGTCAGGCACGACCCCACTCTCCGCCTCATGGTCACCTGGCTCAAGGACGATGCCCCCCTGTACCTGGGGAACAGGTCTGTGCCCAAAAATTCCATCGATTTCTCTCCCAGAATTGTTGGATTTTTAGCAGAATATTCCAGGAGTCCCCAAGGATAAATATTGAATTCACACCTAATCAACATTTGATTTTCTTGACACTTTTAATCTCATTGGCTCCCTTCAGCAATTCTGGCTGGTTTATCAGTAAATCCAGACTTTGCCGCAGGTTTTATTTCTGGATATTTTAGGACATCTTGATAAAACCTGGGAATTCACAACGAGCCTCTCCAAAATTAATGTTTCTCTGCTGTGGCTGGTGCAGCTTTAATTTCCTTTTCATACGTGTCTCCCTTTTCTTGTGAAGCAAGATCTGATCCCAGGGCACGGGCCTGGGTTTGGCTGTTGTCCTAAAAATGTGATTATTCCCCAGATACACCCCAGGGCGCGTGATTCCTTAGGAAATGAGCTTTCCCAGAATAACCCAGCACATCCTTAGCTGATAAAACCTCCAGACCGGAGATGTTCTCCTGCTCTGGGCTGGGTTTCCAGCTGCATTTTGCCAGGGAACATCCAGCCTTCGACACTGCTTCCTAAAGTTGGGGCAGAACTTTGGGATGTTGTTTCCTTGAAGGATGAAGAAGGAAGAGGATGTTCTGGTGATCTTTGGCGTGACTGAGAAGGACCAGGGCGATTACACGTGCGTGGCCAGTACGGAGCTGGACAAGGACGAGGCCAAGGCCTATCTCACTGTGCTGGGTAAAGCCCTCCTGACCCCACACCTGAGTGCTTGGCTTTGAACGGGATGCCCCGACCTTGAGGTCAGGCTGGAAGGGGGGTCTGGGCTCCAGGATTGTCCCCTGGGTGCTCAGGGAAGTGTTGGCAGAGCAGGGCTTCTGTTGTCACAGGATTCTCTGCCTCATCTTGAATGATGGCACTGAAATGGTGCAAAATAAACCTGGGATTTGAGGGTATAGAATGAAACAGGAATTGTTGCACGCAGCCTGAACTATCCCCAGGTGGATGTTGAAGATCCATGAGAAAAGCCCTAAATTTGGGATGAATTTAGTGGGGTGTTGGAGTGCTGAGCAATGGGATTGGGGCTGAGCCAGCTCCTCCTGACCCTGTGTGTGTCCCCTTTGCAGCACAGGGAGGCATCAGCTTCACCCCATTCCCCATTTGTGCCACTGCAAGCTCTGCTTGGCAAACAGGGATTTATCATCCCCTGGCCACCTCAGATTTCCAGGAATGCCACCACCTGCCACAGCTGGAACAGGAATCCCAAATCCCAAATAATTCCCCTGGGCTTGATTTATTTTCCCTCCTTTCCCTTAATGGCTCATTAACCCCACATCAGACTGATATTTCGCTTTTGCTGTCAACTACAACTGTGGGTAAAGCATGGAGGTCTCTGGGGGAAGGATATTCCTGCTCTGCTTCCTAAACTGGATCAATTCCTGCTGAAATCTGGAACTTTATGTTTGCCAGGTGCTCCTTTGGCCACCCAAGCTTAAACTAACCCGGTTAACAAGCATTGTCTTACCTTGCAGCCGTCCCCGTTGTTCGCTTGAGAGATTTACCCAAAGGTAATCGTCACTAATTCCTCTCCTTCCTTTTATTTTTCACCTTGGTTTTGGTTTTCCCTCACCAATAACTCCAAGAGAAAAGGGTGGCAGCTGGAAAAACTGGGGGATGATGCTTCCAGGTTGTCCTTGAAGGAGGTGAAGCTCCAAATCCTGCCTAAGTTGTCTTTGGAGAAGCTGATTTTCCAAGTCCTGTCCAAGTTATCCTTGAAGGAGCTGATTTTTCCAAGTCCTGCCCAAGTTATCCTTGAAGGAGCTGATTTTTCCAAGTCCTGCACAAATTATCCTTGGAGGAGCTGATTTTTCCAAGTCCTGTCCCAGTTATCCTTGAAGGAGCTGATTTTTCCAAGTCCTGTCCAAGTTATCCTTGAAGGAGCTGATTTTTCCAAGTCCTGCCCAAATTGTCCTTGAAAACCCATCCAAATGTGTAGAAAACTCCTGTTCCACCAGATTTTGCATCCCACGGTGGCAGTTCCTGAGCACAGCAATCACTTTACCTTCTACTTAAAAATCCTCATGGGATTTTCAAACTCTCACATGGAATCCCCTATTTTCACCTGGAATTTATTCCTGTTAATCCATGAGCCGGTCCTTGTGACCAGTTTTTTAAAAAAAACAGGGGATTTCTATCAAATTTATGTTTCCACTGAGGTTTTGTGCCCTTTCCCTGCTGTTCATTTGCATTTCTCTGTGTAAGGTCACAAATCCACCTAAACCAGCACATGATGCTTCCACCACCATTTTTTTTAAAATTTTAGGGAGAGACTCAATTTTTCCTGAAGGATTTTTCTCAGAAAGGCAGGATTTTTCTTGAAAAGGTAGAATTTTTCCTGGGAAATGCAGGACTTTTCCTTAGAAAGGCAGGAGCTTTCCTGGAAAAGGCAGGATTTTTTTTGGAAAGGCAGGATTTCCAGGCAAGACACTGACAGAAGTGACCACATTTATATTTTAAAAATCACTCTGGTCTCCTGAAGAGCTGCAGGACATGGATTGTACCCTGGAGCACGTCCTGCCCACGGGGCTGGGAGAGGTGATGGGAACTGGGACTTGCTCCTGGGACAATTCCAGCCTCATTTATCCCCTTCCAACAGCACGACCTGAGCGGCCCCGGGACTTGGAGCTGTCGGATCTGGCAGAGAGGAGCGTGCGGCTGACGTGGATCCCCGGCGACGACAACAACAGCCCCATCACAGGTCTGTCCCCAAAATCCCCCTCCCTCTTCCCCGTGGTGGAAAATCCCATCCAAACCCTTCACCCTCCTCCTCCTGTGTTGGGAAGGATGAACCAGGAAAACCTTACAAATATGGATGTCCAGATTCTGAAAATATAGAAACCATAAGCGAGATTGAAATGAAAGCCATCTTTGAGATACCAAATCTCAGTAAATAAATAACTATAAAACAATAGGTAGCCAGCTGAAAGTAATCCCCTCTTGATGGAACAATGCTTTCTACTGGAGAAGCAAATTCCAAAGGTCAGAGAGACCCTGCTAGGGTCCAAAGAGCAGTTTTTAGAGTTTAAAGTATAACACATTATGGGTAATGTAGTAGTTCTCATAGGCTGTATGTAAATGTTATAGAATTTGTATCTTGTGTTAGATTGGTTAGTGGAAATTAGAATATTCAACACAGAAGAAGATTTAATGTATTGTAAACAGGAAAAGCTGTCTCTTCCTCTCTCTCTTACCTTCCTCTCTTTGCTCTTTTACTCTTACTTTACTCTTCCCTTTTCTCTCTTCTCTCTCCCTCTCACCGTCCTGCCCAGAGCTGCTGCTAGCAGCTCTTAGCAGGACTGCTTACCCACGCCCTAACAATAAACTGTAACTTTGGAATAAGCCTATACAGAGCACCTAAGTTTGTCCCAAGAACCGTCCTGATCCAAAGCCTCCCACACTCCTGCTCTTCCCAGACTACATTGTCCAGTTTGAGGAGGACCGCATCCAGCCGGGAGTGTGGCACAACCACTCCAGGTACCCCGGGAGCGTCAACTCGGCCGTGCTGAGCCTCTCTCCGTACGTGAATTACCAATTCCGCGTCATCGCCGTCAACGACGTGGGCAGCAGCGTGCCCAGCCTGCCCTCCGAGCGCTACCAGACCAACGGGGCACGTGAGTTTTTCCCCAGGGAATTTTTTTTGGTCTTTGGAATCCACCAAATCTCCGTGGAGTATCTTCCTTCGTCCCAGGAAGAGGTTGGCAAGGGTGGAATTTTCTGTGTGGGATTCTGTGGGTGATGTCCTTCAGGGCAGCAAAGAGCAGAGATTTATGTGAAAGTCACTCATTTATTTAAAAAAAACTGCTTTTCCTTCTTTTCCTTAAAGAGAAAATTCCTAAAAGAATTTTTCCAGTCCTTTCACACTACAGGAAGCTTGGGGATCTGTAGGAAAATCAGACTCAAGTGCAAATATTGTTAATTATTGGCTGCTTTTAAAGCTGGTTGATGCTGTGGGGGTGCTGGTGAGGCCCTGGCACAAATTATCCAGAAAAAAATGTGGCTGTGCCACCCTGGAAATGTCCAAGGCCAAGTTTGATGGGGTTTGGAGCAGCCTGGGATAGGGGAAGGTGTCCCTGCCCATGGCAGGAGGTGGAACTGGGCAATTTAAAATCTCTTCCCACCCAAATTCTGTGGCATAAGAACAAAGCAAGCTCCAATCCACAACCAAGATTTGAGATTGTCTTCCCAGTGCTTTGTCAGAGAACATTTGGGAAAATTCCACCCAAGGAATTCCCAGGAATCTCTGCAGTTCTGCTGCGTTTCCTCCTTTACCCGTTCCAGGGAGATTTTTGGAGGATCTGCTGGCATCTAGTGTTGGCTGCCAGCAGTGCCCGCCGTGTTTCAGGCTCAAAGTGACAAACTCTACTCCCTCCACAATGGTTTCCTTTCAAAGATTTAGGACATTTAAGGAACAAAAAAGAGCCTCCTAAATAAATGGCCTGGTTTTCCAGAGGACTCAGAGTCTCGTGTCCCATAAACCTGAATGGGGACTTCTGGAAAAATCAGGCCATTGACTTCTGTCTTGGAAGGACTTTCAGCTTGCAGGGTTTTAACCACTCAGTGGTTGTTTTTTGACGTTGAAAAATTCATTGTTTTGGTTTTCAATGTGAATTTCAGGTCCTGAAATAAATCCGACAGGAGTTCAAGGGGCAGGGACCCAAAAAAACAACATGGAGATAACGTGGACAGTGAGTTCTGCTTGGATGCCTTTTGGGATGGAGTTGCAGGGTGAGGGGGAATGGGTTCAGAGTGCTGGAGGGCAGGGATAGACGGGATAGTGGGAATAAATCCTTCCCTGGGAGGGTGGGGAAGGGCTGGGATGGAATTTCTGGAAAATCCATGGCTGGTCCATCCCTGGGAGTGTCCAAGGCCAGCTTGGAGCAACCTGGGATCATGGGACGTCTCCCTGCTCATGAGGATGGAATGGAATGGGATTTCAGGCCCCTTCCAACCCAAACCATTCCAAGATTCCATAAAATAAAAAGTAGAAGGTACGAGAAAGGCTCTGATAAAAAGAAAAATTCAAAATAAAAATAAGTCAAAGGCGTGGCACCCAAAGATATTGGATTGCAGACTCAGCTTCCCGAGGATGCCCCAAAGTCGAGTCCTTGAGCAGCTCAGAGGATTTACGGAGCTGCTCCTGCTTTGCTCCCTGCACCAGCAGGTGTCAGCCACAAATCAGGGATGAGCTGTGAGGAGGGCTGGAATGGCAACGGGAATAGACATGGATATGAGGACAGGGGATATGGAATATTTATTGTGTAATTCTACGTTATGTGCATATTTGATTGATTTTATAGAATATATAGATAAGGAATCTGGGTTTGTAGAACCTGATTTGTCCCATGTTTGTTCCCTGCCCATGGAAGGGTCTTGGAATTTAAATCCCTTTCAACCCAAACCATTCCAGGAATAAAATTCTGGATTTTGTGAATAAAATTTCTTGGTCCTTGCCCTGGAGGGCAAGAACTCGTTCTGCCTCTCCTTGTGAACAAAACCTTGCTCTCCTTTGGGATTTGCTGATGGAGCCTGGAATAAGACCCCACTGCTGAGCAGAACTTTTGGATCTCCTTGAAAGAAATCCAATTGGTTTTAGATTTGGTTTTTTTTCTTTCTCCTTCTCACTTTCCCTTCCCTGTTTCTCTCCACCGAAGCCTCTGAACGCGACTCAGGCTTACGGGCCCAACCTGAGGTACATCGTGCGGTGGCGGCGGCGGGACCCGCGCGGCAGCTGGCACAACGAGACGGTGCGGAGCGCGCGGCACGTGGTGTGGAACACGCCCATCTACGTCCCCTACGAGATCAAGGTGCAGGCCGAGAACGACTTCGGGAGAGCCCCGGAGCCTGACACCTACATCGGATATTCCGGGGAGGATTGTGAGTATTCCCTCAGCTGCAGGTGGGATTTTGGGGAGGATCCGGAGATTCTGGGGCACTGAGGGGTTTGGGACAAAATTCCACTTTTCAGTTTGGACTAATAGATCTGAGCTGCTTCACTCCAGATCTCTCCACACAGCAGAAGCTGCAGGAAGGAGGTAAAAACCTGACTGGATCAACAGCAAATAGACCAAATTCCAGTTAAAAATATGGAAATGTTCCTTTTTTTTTAACTTTGGGGTCCAACTTTGGGACAGGTGAAGCAAGAAAGGGTTGGATGTGCTGGAGTCCCTCACCTGGAGAGGGAGGTGAGCCAGACCCTTCCCTGCAGGAATTTCCACTTTTAGCTGGATTGGGAATGTTCTCCTGATGGCTGGAGGAGTGAAATCGGATTTATTTTCTCCCCATGGAAGAGGGTGGAGCCATGGTGGGGCTGCTGCTCAAGGGATTCGTGATGGGAAAAGCGCAGTAGGGGGTGTCCAGCTGTCCAACTGTCCATCTGTCCAAGCTCCAGGGTCATTCCAGGTTCCTTAATGGTCACTCCGCTTTATCCCTGCCTGCCCAGATCCCAAGGCTGCGCCCACGGATGTCAGGATCAGAGTCTTAAACAGCACAGCCATAGCTCTGACCTGGACCCGGGTGCACCTGGACACCATCCAGGGACAGCTCAAGGAGTACCGAGTGAGCAAATCCCAAATTCCCCCATCCCAAATCCCCGCCCAGCACTGACCATTAACACACCTAAACCTCCCAAAATTCCCAGCTGGCTCCCGGAGATGGAGCTGCTGCGTATGGGGATGACAGAAAACTTTCTTTGGTCACCAGGAGTCTTTGGGTTTGGGGCAACACCCAGGAGTTGCTCTTTCGGGTGTCTTTTAGGGGACGTCTCCTGCAGCTTCCTCTTGGTTGCAGGATTTAGGATCCTCCAAGAAAACAGGGAGGGGTTGGGGTGGTCCTGGCCACAAAGCAAAGGGGCTCTGAGGGAGTGACCCCTATTACATCAGGTTTTGTGTCATCCCCAAAATACTGACAGCGTTTTTTACTGATCAACAACCCCTAAACCCGCAGTCAGGACTAACTGGGTGCTAAAGCCAATGTGGATCCGTGTTTTTCTGGGTCTTTCCAGGTTTATATTGAATATTTATCTGTCTGTCTGGACTTATGGCAAATATTTAATATTTGCTGGTGATTCACAGAGGATGGGAAGCCAAACCCTGAGCAGGGCCCTGCCCTGGGTGTTAGAACATTCCCAAAACCTCATGCCCCGCAAAGAGCCCCAGCATTCCCAATCCGATCATCTGCTGATCATCATTTCTTGATTCTGGGGGATTTTCTGAATGGATTCTTGTTTCTGCATGAAATAGGATTTACAGTCAGGAGCTTGAATGGGAGATGTCCCAAATTCAGGCTTTTGTTTGTGCCTGGGTGTGTCCCACCTTTCCTTGTCCACCACTGCTCTGAGTGGAAAGGGAGAATCACTCGGATTTTAATCCTTGGGAATTACCAACAGTTTTAGTCTGAGCTCAGTGGTTTTGGGAAGCTCTTAACCCCCTGCTCAGCCTCTTCCTCAGGTAACACCCCATGATTTTCCTCATGGATCTTCACTAATTCCTCTAAAAACTCCCACAGCCTTGAGCCGCCATTAAAGGCAAAATTCTGCTTTTTAACATCCAAAAACCCCAAAAACCCATGATAAAACTGGAAAAAGCTTCACTTGGCCTGCCTGTCTCTTGAAGGCCTATTTCTGGAGAGACAGCAGCTTGCTGAAGAACCTGTGGGTCTCCAAAAAACGGCAGTTTGTGAGTTTTCCTGGAGACCGCAACCGGGGCACCGTGTCCCGGCTGTTCCCTTACAGTAATTACAAGCTGGAGATGGTGGTGACCAACGGGCGCGGGGACGGGCCCCGCAGCGAAATGAAGGAATTCCCCACCCCTGAAGGAGGTACGTTCCCACTGGGAATTTTTTCCAGCTGGGAGAGGTTTGGGTGGAGCAGATCCAGGGAGCTGAGGAGTGATTTTAGCTGAGCGTCACCTGGGTGTTGTCACTGTTGGTGACGCCACTGGAGTTGGATCCTGAGCCCTTCAGTGTTCCCAAAAATCCCTGTTAGGTGCTCTGGATGCCTCAGCCAGGAAGATTTTGGGCTGAACAAAAGAAACATTTGCAAAAGCCTTTCCTAGGCACAGCTCCATGCGCTTGATTTGCTGCCTGAGCCGTGAATGTCCCCAGGCCGCGGTTTGGGGACGTGGCAATGGTTGGAGCCATCCTGGAAAAAGCCAGAAAACCTTCCCAGGACCTTCAGGAATCACTGCCAGGCTTTTAAGGCAAGAACACCTCGTTCTTGTGTCAAGGATGAACTCAAGGGTTTAATTTTGTCGCTGGCACAGGAGCTATTTATAGACACGCTGATAATTCCGAGTTGGAGCCGCAATTCCAACAGCTGGAAGTGACTTTTCCTACAGCACAGCAGGGAATTCAGGCACAGAAGGTCACAAAAATGCAAGAAAAGATTTGCAAGTCTTGCCTCAAAATATTTTGCAGTCTCCTCTTTTATCTTCCCATCCCAGAGTCTTCCAGCACTGTCTCTTCCTTCCCAATTCCTTGGGAAAATCCCCGTTTTTAAAGGATAACTGAGGTTGTTTCAGAAAAAAGGGTTTGATTCCTGTAGATTTTGCTGGCAGGGGCATTGTGACCCTATTTTTGTGGGATTTGGGGTGACTTTGGACATTTGGGGTGATGATAAGGTCATGTGGGTGGCATTAATTAATAATTACAGTGGATTTTATTCTTATCACAGGGAAAATGCAGTTTTTAATTTTTCCTACACCACCAAGCCCTTTTATTGACTCAAATTGACATTGAGGAGACTGAAGGATATCCTGAACAACTAAAAATAAATCCCTGAGCTCTCCCATCTCTCTTCCCCCAGTTAAGACACCACAATTAGGAGGAAATCAGGAGAATAATTTAACTCCAGGCTGGATAATTCCTTCCTTCCTTCAGTAGTTAAAGCAGTGATAATCCCAAATATTCCTTGGAGTGAGGAGCAGCTGGCAGCAGCTCCCTGGGGAAGATCTCTGGAATTCTGTTTCCCAGCGATTTTTTGGGATTAGAGATGCCACTTCTGGGGGTTCTAAGGGAGGAATCTTTGGGATGAAATCTTTGGGGTGAGTGGGGGGGTATAAGGAAGGTCAGAAAATTTGGGTCCAAGAGGAGAAGTAAGGCTGAAGTTAAGAGAAGTAATTTGGGTACTTTTTGTCCTTCTAAGGGAGAAATTTTTGGAATGAAAACCTTGGGATAGGAGGGATGTAAGGAAGGTCGAGAAATTTGGGTCCAAGAGAAGTGAAGCTGGAGTTAGAGAAGTTTTTGGGATGCTTTCTGTACTTCTGTGAGAAATCTTTGGGATTAAAACCTTGGGATGAGATGGGGATGTAAGGAAGACCGGGAAATTTGGGTCCAGGAGGAGAAGTAGGGCTGGAGTTAAGAGAAGTTTTTGGGATATTTTTTGAGCTTCTAAGGGAGAAATCTTTGGGATGAAAACTTTGAGATGGGAGTTGGGTGTAAGGAAGGGTGGGAAGTTTGGGTCCGACAGGAGAAGTGGGGCTGGAGCTGCATTCCAGCTCTGCTTCCGTGGCCTCATCTGAGGATCCCACGGGATCTGGATCGCACCAGAGCTGCTCCACTTTTTCCTCCCTGCTGAGAGTTCCACCTGGTTCAGGTTCCTCACCCCGTGTGTGTTTTCTCCTCTCTCCTCTCTCCTCCCTGCTCCCCTCCAAGTGCCCAGCCCCCCCAGGTACCTGCGGATCCGACAGCCCAACCTGGAAATCATCAACCTGGAGTGGGATCACCCCGAGCATCCCAACGGGATCATCACGGGATACACCCTCGGATACCAGCCCTGTACGTCCCACGTCTTCTTCCCGGTGATAAATCAGGAAATCCTCCCCTTCCTGCTTTCTGCCAGGGCAGGGAGATCCATGAGGAGCTGGGGACTTCCATGGTGGGACAAACTGGTGTTGGGAGGGGTCCTGGCCATCTGCAGGGGGGGTGATGGGTGCTCAACAGCTCCCTCAGACAAAATTTTTGGAAGGGAATTGATTTTATCTCAGATTTATGAAGATTTTAGGTGCAACCTGAGGCATTTTTGTGCTCATCCAAACACAAGATTTAGGAAGTGATAACCCAGAGCCTGGGGCAGTAGAGAGCACCTGAAGGTCCCCTCCAGCAGGCCCCCAAGCCAGAGTGTCACCAAGTGCCCCAGCCCAGCCATGTTCAAGAGCAGCCACACAGTGGCCCCATAGTGACCCCACAAACCCTCCAGGGGCTGAGGGATGAGTTGGACACCCCAGGAATTCCTGGCCCAGGCTGAGCCCCGGTTTCCTCTGCAGTTAACGGGACCCGGGTGGGCCGGAGAGTGGTGGAGAACCTGTCCCCCAACCAGACGAGGTTCACCCTGCAGAGGTCAGACCCCATCTCCCGCTATCGCTTCGCGCTCCGCGCCCGCACCCAGGTGGGAGAGGGAGACCCCCTGGAGGAGGACTCACCGACGCTGCTGGATGAAGGTAAGGGCAGCACCCAGCTCTGCCAAGGGGATGGGGGGGACAGGATGTGTCAAACCCCAAAAAAATGGCATCATGGCAGGATGTGACAAACCCAAAAAACAGCATCATGGCAGGATTTGTCAAACCCCAAAAATATGGCATCATGGCGGGATGTGACAAACCCCAAAAAATGGCATCATGGCAGGATGTGACAAACCCAAAAACAGCATCATGGCAGGATTTGTCAAACCCCAAAAAATGGCATCATGGCGGGATGTGACAAACCCAAAAAACGGCATCATGGCAGGATTTGTCAAACCCCAAAAAATGGCATCATGGCGGGATGTGACAAACTCTAAAAATGGCATCATGGCAGAATGTGACAAACCCAAAAATGGCATCATGACAGGATGTGACAAAACCCAAAAATGGCACCATGGCAGGATTTGTCAAACCCCAAAAATGGCATCGTGGCAGGATGTGACAAACCCAAAAATGGCATCGTGGCAGGATTTGTCAAGCCCCAAAAAATGGCACCATGGCAGACCATGGAAGAGCCAAAAAATGGCATTGTGAGAGGATGTGACAAGTCCAGAAAATGTCGTTGCGATGGCCATTGTGTTTCTGTGAGAGGTCAACAGGGGCAGCTCTGGGGGATTTTTGTGTGCAGGGACCTCGGTGCCACCTCCCTGTCACCCCACAGGTGGCATCCAACTCTAAAAGCCTCCAGAGCCCCAGTCTCACCTCCCTAATCAGATAAAATTCCCGTTATGGGACATCCATCAAATTTAAATGGAAGTTCTGGAGCCCTGAGGGAACCAAGGGCGGCTCTCTCCCCTCTTTAAGCTCAGCTCACAGAGCTGGGATTGAGTTAGAGCTGGGATTTAATGGGGTTTTCTCTCCTTCCCGCCATCCCCCATCCCAGCTAATGGCTCTGAGTGGGGAAAGTGATTCCTGCCCAGATCCAGTGGGAATAAAACTATACCTGACAACCCTGGGGTGGGATCCAGCAACATTTATTGGATGCGGGGAGGAAAACAGCTGAGGAAAACATGAGAGGGGCCTGGAATTGCTTCAAAAGGAATTGTGAGAACTCAGGGGTTGGATTGAAGCTGAAAATTGAATATTTTTAGCTGGTTTGCACCCGATTTTTGGACATGACAATAGTCATAGAGTATAAATTTTAATTATTTGGATCAGTTTTATTTCCTGGAAATACCAGATGGTGCCCAAACCTGCTGGACAAGATAAGGAACCCCAGTTGTGGGGTTTGGGGTGAGGATGCAGCTCCCGGTGGTGCCAATCAGACAAAGTTTGGCTGTCAAAAGGAAAAAAAATCATAAAATTTATGTCATTTACTCCCAAATCACAGAAATTTTCCCTTCAAACACGAGGTACAACTAAAAACAGGCAAGGTTTGCTCACGTTGATGTGACTTCCTGCCAAGCCAGGGAAAGACAAGGCTGGGATTTAAGGAAAACAAGTAAATGAAGGAAATTAAAAAAATTAAACCCGTTAACGTGCTCCTCAGTTGTGGAGTTTAAATCAGGTGAGATGAGCAAGGAAAAGCTGAGGTGAAATTAGGTGCCAAAATCGGATTTTGTTGGGGTTGGACCTAAACACCTGCTGAAGTACTCGGCTTAACGACACCATTGTCACCTCGATGCCACCTCAGTGCCACCTCTGGCCCCTCCTGGGTGTTTAACCTGGATCCTGGTGTGGTTTATCCCAGATTGCCTGGTGTGGTTTATCCTGGATTCCTGGTTTATCCCAAATTCCCTGCCTTGGTTTATCCCTGATTCCTGATTTATTCCAGATTCTTGGTTTATCCTGGATTCCTGATTTATCCCAGATTCCTGGTTTATCCCAAATTCGCTGCCTTGGTTTATCTCTGATTCCTGGTTTATTCCAGATTCCTGGTTTATTCCAGATTCCCAGGCTTGATTTATCCCTATTCCTGGTTTACCCTGGATTCCTGGTTTATTCTGGATTCCCAGGCTTGGCTTATCCCAGATTTCTGGTTTGTGCCAGATTTCTAGTTTATCCCAGATTTTTGGTTTATTCCAAATTCCCTGGCGTGGTTTATCCCAGATTCCTGGTTTAGCCTGGATTCTTGGTTTATCCTAAATTCCCTGCCTTGATTTATCCCTGATTCCTGATTTATTCCTGACTCCTGGATTCCAGGGACTGTCCCAGGTTATATTTAATCCCAGTTTTTCCTCTCTCTGCTCTCCGATGCCTCCGAGTGTCCTGGCAGCGCGTTGGGGTTGTTTGATAAATTCCTGTGTTTTTCTCTCCCCTTTCTCTCCTTTTTCCTGTTTTTTTCCCCCCATCCCTGGTGCTGCCTCCGAAGCCACGCCAAGCCCAGGTACCGTACCCGGAGGTAACCGGCATGGGGGCAACGGAGCTTGCCAATTAAGCTGCCAATTAAGCCGAAAAGTTCATTAAAACCCTTCCAATGGCCACGCCAATTGGACATTTCAATCGTTTCAGGCACAAAGGGGATCAGGGCGGCTCCACAGCGGGGCAGGCGAAGATTAAAAGGTCTCTAAGCCAGGATTAAAAGCCACTCAAAAATCTCGTGAAAATCAAACCACCGTGGCCGTGGGCTGGGCGAGCCCTAAGGAGAGTCAAGTTCCCATTAAAATTGGGGTTTTCCCCATTAAAGAGGAGGTTTTTTCCCTATTAAATAGGGGGGTTTTCCCTATTAAAAAGGGGTTTTTTTCCTCTATTCAAGGGTTTTTTCTATATTAAAGAGGGTTTTTTCCTTGTTAAAGAGGGATTTTTTCCTATTTTAACGAGGTTTCCCCCCTATTTTAGAAGGGGTGTTTTCCCATATTAAGGAGGGGGATTTTTGCCTATTAAAGAGTTTTTTTCAATATTAAAGAGAGGTTTTCCCTTATTATATTGCTTTTTCCCCATTAAACAGGGATTTTTTTCCCCTATTAAACATTTTTTCCCCCATTAAGCCAGAGGTTTTTTCCCCTGTTAATGAGAGTTTCCCTCTATATTTTAGAGGGAACTTTTTTCCTATTTTAAGAGGGTTTTTTTCCTATATGAAGAGGGTGTTTTTCCCTGTTAAAGATTTTGTTTCCCTCTATTAAAAACATTTTTCCCCATTAAAGAAGAGGGGATTTACCCTATAAAAGGCTTTCCCCCCTCTTTTAGAGGGGGTTTTCCCATATGAAAAAAGGGTTTCTCCCCTATTAAAGAGCAGATTCCTCCCTATAAAAGAGATATTTTTCCTTATTAAAAGGGAGGGGGAGGGGTCCCTCTTAAAGCATCTTTTTCCCTATTTAAGAACTTTTTTCCCTATAAAAGAGCTTTTCTCTCTTTCAGAGGATTTTTAACCCCAGCTCTGCACAAACCCCTCTCCCTTTTTAACCCTTTGCATCCCCACCCCACAAACCACAGAACATTTCTGGCTCCACGGGATTTCTTCCAGCACCTGTGGAGTCTCAGCTGGAGAATTTTTTTTGGGGGGGGGGAGATTCCCAGTAGCTCTCCCAGGGCTTTGATCCAGGAGATTCCTCGCATTCCCGGTGTCCATTGGAAGGGTTGAGCGGGAATTTGAGCTGTGCATGTTCTGCATGGAGCCTTCTGCTGGCTTTGCCCTCCTCGCAATTCCCAAATCGTGGGAGCAGGGAGAGACTTTTTGCAGCACCAGGGACAGCTCCTCCTCCTGCAGCTCCCGTGGAAAAGCCGATCCCGGTTATCCCAACATCGCCCCCGACACAATTCCACTCAGGGAAGGATTCCCACCTCTCACAAATTTGGAAAATTCTGATTTCCACACACCCCGACATGAATTTCTCACATTCTGCTCATCAGACTCCTCCAGATGCGGAGTTTAAATTAGGTAGGACAAGCAAGGAAAAACCGAGGTGAAATTCAGCGCCAAAACTGGTTTTTGTTGGGATTAGATCTAAGCAGAGGAAGAGCCTTTTCCAGCCTTTTCCCAGCTCAGGAATGTGAGAATGACCAACCAGTGGGCGCAGCCAGCCCTGAACTCATCCCAAAAATTTTTTGGGAGCAGCAGCAGCTCCCAATTCCCCGCACCGAGGGCTCTCAACAGGTCCTGCTTTGCCTCTGCATGTTCCAAGCAGGAGCAACTTCCCAGGGAAAGTTTTCCCGAGAGATCCAAGTGCAGGATTCACCTTCCTGCCTTGTGGATGTTCCTTTTCCTTGGATTTTGTTGCAGCAATGTCTCTTCCCAATATTATTTTGCTTTTTCCTCCCCCTTCCTGAATAGATGCCAATCTTTCTCCTTTCTGCCTTTTACTCTTCCTCCACCTTCCCCCCCACCTAAAAAAAACCAAAAAAATTAGGAATAACAGATTGGTCACATTTAGGTTGTGGGAACCTGAAAATGCACTTAAAAATCCTGAAAATTAACACAAAAAAAATACTGGAAATGAACAAAAAATTCCTGAAAATGCACAAAAAAACCCCTTGGGATCGGGACCACCCTCTCCTCCAGCTCCTTCTCCATCCAAGGTTCGGCTCATCCACCAGAATTCAGATTTTCTTTGTGGATCAGGATCATCTCAAGTCCTTTTCTGCTTCCAGAGGCTCTTGCTGAACTCTGGAATCACACCCTGATCTCTTCATCCTCCCAGCACCGAATCATTCCCAGCTTCATTTCCCGCCCTGCTGGAATTATTTGTGATTTCAGGGATAATTCTCCAATTATCCAGAGCTCATCCCTCCCTTTTCCCCTTTCCAAAAGAAGAAACAGCACTTTGGAAAGGGCTGAGAGTTGGGAAGTGGAGCGAGAGGTCGGGAATTGCTGCCTCATCTTCCCCCCCATCCTCCCTCCAGGAGGGGACTCAGGGCATGGAAAATTCCCTCTCCTATCCCAGTCCCATCCAGAGCTGGATCTTGTTTCTCCTCAGGCTTCTTCAGCCTCCAGAGGATGTTTCTCTTCCCAACAAATCCCAGGAAATGCTCCCTGACATTTCCCATCTCTGCTGGATGATCCAGATCGGGTGGATTTTTATGGAATTTGTCCTGAATTACAGGAAAATTCTCCTGGTGCTGACAGGGAATAAAAAAAATTCCTTTTCCAGGGAAAAGCTGCCACAAGTGGGGTCAGGGCTGGGAGGGACCAGAGCAGGTGATGGAATCGAAGTGAAATGCAGGGATTTTCCCTCAGGAAAAGCTTCACCTTTCTTAAGCCAGGCTTTGGACAACAGGAGAGGAGATTTGGGGAAAAGAGAAGATTAAAAATGAGCTTTGATTTATGCTCTGAGCAATGAAAAAAAAATCCAAAACTGGATTTTGGATTTTCCATCCTTATGTCAAAAACTTCATCAGGGACAATAAAGAAATTTGGTTTAGACTGTGAGGGAAAATCTTGACTTTTCTCTGTCCATAATTAGGAATTTGAGGAGAAAAATCCCATTTTCCCTTTTAGAAACAGAAGGAATTGCTACTCTCTTGCTCCTCCATCACCCTCTTCTCCAATTTCTTCTCTTTCCACGTTGGATTTTCAGCACTTCACAGCCAAGAATTCCCAATTCCAGTCTGTTGGTAAAAATCAGGAGAATTAAAAATGAATCTCCGCCAATGCCCTCGGCCCAATCATCAAAAATCATGAAAAATTCATCCCAATTTCTCCAAGCCTCATTATTTTGTAGACACACCCCAGGGAAAGCTGTTACCGCAGCCCAACAACACATTAAAAGCACCTTTAAATAATTAAAAAGCAGCAGAGATTGGGATTGTTTCCTGGATTTAGAAAAAAACAACCCAAAAAAAGCCACTTTTCACTGAATTATCCAACTCTAAGCAGGATTTGTGTCTTTTCCTTAGAGCTTCCTTTAAAAAATCCCGTTTTTCTCTTAGGATTCTGCTCTTCTTTCCCCCTAATCTGAGCTTCAAACAGGTTTTCATGGAAGGTTTGGATTCTTTTTTTACTGCTCCACTCCTGGCTGGGGAGGCAGCGAAGAGCTCAGCATCTCTCATTAGTGAAATTATTAATTGCTGCATCCTCAATCCATCATCTTCCCCCATCCCTCCCTGAGAGGGAATAATGGATCTTGGAGACAGAAAAAGCCTTGAAAGGGAGGCAATTAAAGAGCTGAGTGCTCGTTTGGCTCTTTCCAGGAAGTTGGGCTCGGTTTAAATGGGATCAAGAGCTGGGAATTGCTGCTGGTGCTTTTCAATCTGAATTTCCTGAGTGATTTCTTCATTCTTGGAGTAATTCCCAGGTGCTGCCCAACCCTGGGATGGTGTCTTTGCGAAAAGGGGGATTTTCCCCCATCCCACAAATTCCAGGTGCTCTGTCCTTGTTGCCAAACTTTGCATCCAAGCCCTGGGAATTCGGGAAAACAACTCGAGCTCCTCCACAAAGCACAGGAATGCCGTGGCTGGAGCATTTTGGTCGTTTCCAGGAGTGTGGTTGGGATTTCCAGGCTTCCCAAAGGTCTGGGAATGCCAGCCTGGGTCTCCTGTCTCCCTTTGGGATCTTTGTTACTCCTGGTGGGGACTCTGAGATGGCTGAGATCCCTTTTCTTTGGAGGATATTGGATCTGTGGGATCCCTGAAATGCCCCTTGATCCCCGTGATCCCTGAGATCCTTGTGATCCCCGTGATCCCTGAGATCCCCCCGATCCCTGAGATCCTTGTGATCCCTGAGATCCCTCTGATTCCTGAGATCCCTTTTCCTTGTGGGATACTTGATCCCTGAGATCTCTGTGATCCTCATGATCTGTGAGATCCCTTTTCTTTGGGCAATATCAGATCCCTCTGATCCCTGAGATCCCTTTTCTTCATGGGACATTGGATCCCTGAGATCCCAGGAATCCCCTTTGATCCCTGTGATTCCTGAGATTCCTCTGATCCCTGAGATCCCTTTTCTTTGTGGGATACTGGACCCCTGAGATCCATGAGATCCTTGTGATCTGTGAGATCCCTTTTCTTTGGGCGATATCAGATCTCTGGAATCCCTGAGATCCCTGAGATCTCTTTTCTTCTGGGGATATGGGATCCCTGTGATCCCTGAGATCCCTGAGATCCCTTTTCTTTTGGTGATATCAGATCCTGGGATCCCTGAGAACCTCCTTGATCTCTATGATTCCTGAGATTCCTCTGATCCCTGAGATCCCTGAGATCCCTTTTCTTTGGGGGATATTGGATCCATGGGATCCCTGAAATCCCTGTGATCCCTCTGATCCCTGAGATCCCTTTTCTTTGGGGGATATCAGATCCCTGTCATCCCCACGATTCCTGTGATCCCTGAGATCCCCCCAACCCTCATTA
>JAODHX010001197.1:2317722-2336084 GCA_027576295.1 Cossypha polioptera
GAACGATCCCTGGCCCCCCTTTTTCCTCCTCCTGCCTCCTTCCCACTGTGAGTAATTCCCGAAGGAAACGGCTCCTAAAACGCTGTGGGGCTCCACCTCCTTTTCCTGGGATTCTGGAATCGGCGACCTTGGACAGCTCCCAGCAGGAGTAAACCAACCTTAATGGGACTTCTGACCCATAAAATCCCAAAATACACCCCCAAAACCCGAGCTCTGTACAGTCTGAGGGTATTTCTGGAATATCCTAAAGGAAAAATGAGCAAAATTCTATTTGGAATCAGTGCAGGAAGAGTTGGGACTCTGGGATCAGCTCCCTGGGACAACTCCCACCAGAAGCAGAGAGACCCTAATGAAACTTCTAACACAAAAAAAAAATCTCAAAATATCACCTCAAAATCCCAAACTTTGTAGCAGCCTGAGGGTTTTTCTGGAGTCTCACCCCACATCTCAGCCCCTATCCTTCCCACAAAGAAATATCCAGGGGTGGAATTCCCAAAGTTGTGTTGGGATCAGCCCTGGAAGCAGGAAAGGGGAACGATTTGGGGTCTGCCTGTGCTCCAGCCCCACCCAACCCCACCAAAACCTCCTTGAGGGCTCCAGCAGGGATTCAGCTGGATCCTCTCCGACTCCCCCAGCTCCATCCTGCTCTTTGCACGCAAATGTCACCCTTCAAGAGCAGCAGAGCCTTTTTCCCTCCAGGAAAAATCCTGGGATGTGTCAGAAAGGGACAGGAGCTTCCCAAGAATTCCCAGCTCTCCGAGATTCCCCGGGAGTGGGAGCAGGGCTCACCCTGCAGCTGAGGGGATTTTGGGACATTTTCATTTTAATTTCTTGAAGAATTAAAATTCTTTTTCCCACCTGAGGTGGAGGCAAAACCAGCAGGAATCTTTTCCTCCTCATTTAAACCAGGGGTTCGTTCAATCCCGTGTCATTCCTAGCATGGGAAGAATTGGTTTGTGATTCAGGAAGGGATGGAATAAGAACAGATTCTGCCACAGGATTTAGGGGAAACAAAATGAATCAGAAACAGAAATGGAACACAACCAGGGATCACATTTGTTTTGTCAGGGGCACAGAAACTCCATTTCAGAGGGAATTTTTTATTCCAAAGGATTCCATGAAGTGCTCCAGACTCCCCAAAAACCTCATGGAATACAAACACATCCCAGTAGGATGTTGTAGGGAAAAGCTGGAATTCCTTAATGTCCTAAACAACGCCCAGGGACAAACCTTCCTCCCGTCCCTGCTGCTCAGCCCTTCAAGGGTGGCCAAAAATTCCCCCTGGAAATTTTTGGGATGCTCCCTTTAGATTCCACTCTGGGAGAGGGAAAACAGCAGAGGAGGAACAAGCCCAGCCCGGTCCTGCTGCAGGTTTTGGGGTCAGACCCATCCCTTCCAAAGGCAAGATTTTATGGGGTGCTCCTGGCACGGAAATGAGCCATAACCAGGACACAGCCTGGCCCCAAATGATGATTCCAGTCAGGATAGGGAGCCTCGTGCTTCCCAGATTTATGGGGTGGTTTGTGGGAAGCCTGAATGCCCCGTTCCCACTGGGATTCCCACAGGGATTGCCCCAGGCCGAGCTTCTGGCAGCACTCACGGATTTTTCGTCTTTGCTTCTCCAGAGCCCCTCCTGGCCCCATCCACCATTCCCGAGGCAAATCCATGGCCAAGCACCCCCTGCCTCACTCCAAAGAGAATCCAAACTCTTGGAATGCCTTTTTTTTGGGAAGAAATTCCCTGGCACCATCAAAGAAGTGTTTCCTTCCAGGCAAGGGGAAGGATTGGGGTGAATCCTTCATCATTCTGACTTCTATGGACAACCCCATTCCCAAAATTTCTAAGGGAAAGGCAGGAGTCAGTGGAAGGACAATAAAACTCTGGGACGGAATCCATGGAGTTTTATGGACTAAATAAAGGGGGAAAACCCCCAATCTAATAAGAACAACCAAAACAAGCCAATAAACCCACAGACTTTGCCCCCTCCTCCTGAGGAACACCAGGATTCCCAGGAGAATTCCAGGTGCTTTCCCTCTGGAAGCAGAAGGGAAGGTGAAGCCAGAGGCTGGAGCTGTTGGCTGACCGAGCTCGGGGCTGATTGTGGGGCCGGGCTCCGGGAGGGGCAGAATTTAGGATTTCAAGGAAGAGCAGGAATTGAGCCCATCCCGGCTCCCGTCCCCTCCTCCCCATGGCATGGCTGCTGTGCCCTTGTCATCCTCACGCCCCCGGTGCCCTGTGCATGCCACTCTCTGAGCTCCTCACCCCGAGATCCCGTCGCATCTCTCCGCTCCCATCCCGGGATAATGGTGTTCCCGAGTAGGGAAGCTCCTTCCCGAGCCAGGACCATTATCCATGGACAACGTTCCGTGCCAGTGCCGGTGCCTCATTATACCAAATGCTCCCTGCTGCCTGTGGGGAGGTGGCTGGAAACTCTGGATGCTGGGAAAGGGAAGCCGAGTGTATTTAGGATCTGGATTCCCCATCGGGATATCCAGAATGGCAGAGGTGACTCAGTGCAGGCAGTGCCACTTGTCAGGAGGGGACGTTTCATCACGCAGCGAGATGGGAGGACACAGAACAGTCCCAGGAGTCTTGTGAGGGAGGAAAGCTCTGGAAAATCTTGGGGAAGGTGTAGGTTTATCCATAGGGACATTCCAAGGAATCCCACAGAACGCTGGGGTGAGCCCAGCCATCCTTGTCCTGCTGCATGTGGGTCCCCAGAGCCACCACTGTCCCCTGGACACCACCCCCAGCCCTTCTTGGACAGCCCTTTCCATGCTGGGATGGCTTCCTGGGGGCACCCAAGGAGGCTGATCCTGCCTGGAACAGTTCTCCGGGTTCCATTTGGTATAACGAGGCGATGATTCCCGGTTTTTAATTTTTTTGGTCATAGCACTGCCCCTGTGAATGCAGAACCTCCTCATTTCTCTCTCTGATCAGGCTCTTTCTGCTTCTCTCTGTTTTATTCCCATTCCTTCTCCTCCTTTTCACCTGGTCTATCCACATGGACCGTGAAGGTCTCTTGAAAGGTAGGACCTCGTGCTGCCAGAAATCCGGCACATTACGCTTTTTTTGGGAATTTTATTTTCCTTCCTTCCTTGCTCCCATTGATTTCTTCACAGCCAAAACTTCCCTGTCCCCGTTCCCACATCCCTGCCTAACACATTAAACAAGATCCCTCTAATTCCCGCTGCTATTGGGGCTTCTGGAGAATCAGATCCTGCTTGGAATTGCCCCGTGGGCTAGGTGTACCCTGCAAATCCAGCCAAGACCCTCCAACTCCAGCTGCTGATCCCTCCTGGTGGAGCAGGATTGAACTTGGGAATGCACGTGGGTTTTTTCAAGGCAAAAACCTGTGAATTTTCTAGGGAAAATGGTGGTTTTTCAAGGAAAAACTTGTTTTCCAAGAAAAAGTGCATCCCATGGGATGGGAATGAGGGACATGAGCCAAAACCGCTGGACCCTGACCAATCCACCCACTCTTAGTCCTGAAAATCCTCCCTCCGGCTCCAGCCTTCCCCTCTTTCTGATGATTTATGGGATTCAGGAGAGCATTTCCCACGTGATTCCCACCTGGGCGTTCTGATTCCCTAATGCCTGGCTCAGAAATCCATTTTAACAGGGTTAGATCAGATCCCATCAGGAACTGATGGAAAACCGCTGCTCCTTCCTAATGCACTAAAGGGATAAACAGTCCTGGAGAGAGGCAAAACCAGCCGGAATTCTCCAGGAATTAATTCCCAGAGGGAATTTGGTGCTGCAACCTCCCCCCCTTTAGGGGTGATCTGGATTCAGCTTGAGCTGCCCCCCAAAGTTTGGGAAGAGGCATTGGGAATTGAGGATCCGCATTTTGCCTCTCTCCACTTGGGTTTTTTGGGGCTTTCTCACCAGTCCTGCTTCCACACTGAGTTATTCCTCCTTTCCCCACCCCCCCCAAAAAAGCTGCTTCCAGAGCTAACAAATTAATTTTTTGTTGTGATGCCAAGTTAACAGAAAGTCTCAAATATGGGGGTTGCATTATCGTTGAATTCCCAAAACGCTGATCCAAGGAAACCTGTGGTGGGATCCTGAATTCCTCTCCCGCTCCAGGCAGCCGATGAATCCCATGGAATGAGGGAAAATTAATCCCATGGAATGAGGGAAAATTAATGCCTTGCCCTGGTCAAGAGCTCAAGCAAAGTGCAAAACAATTTAAAAATCCCAATTTTTTCACAAATTTTAAGGGAAGTAAAGGAAAGAAGTGGACTGAACCTGGTAAATCCCAAGCTCAAAAAAAAAAAAAAAACCACAACTGGAAAAAGACAGGAGTGGAATTAGGAGGACAAATAGTTCAGGAGTTTCTTCAGGAACATGACAGAATTTGCATGAGCTAAGGAATAGTTGATATAAAAATTAATTTTTATATCAATTTAGAGCAATCCATTCTCATCCTTCCGAAAATATCTCAATTTGTGGGATACTAATCTCTGCCCTCCAAGGAAAAACAGCTTTTCCCTAGTTAGATTTTGGTTAAAAGGAATTCACAGTGAATTGTTTCCCTTTTGGGTCGAATTCTTTATTTTTTAGTGACCTGGCTTTTAGTGAAAAGGAGAAAAACCCAAAATGAGCAAGGAAAAATGCCCAGAAATAAATTGGGAAAGGTAAATTCCCAGGAGTTTTGAAAGCTGCACAAAACTTGGCATCCTAAAAGTGTCCCCTCACAATGCTCCCCATTGCTTGTGGTTTTTTCAAGGAAAAACTGTGGTTTCTGCGAAAAAAATGATTTTTGTTTCAAGGAAAAATTACATTTTTTCAAGGAAAAACTACATTTTTTTCAAGGAAAAACCATCTTTTCCAAGAAAAAATATGCGTGTTTTTTCAAGGGAAAACTGTTTCCTCAAGGACATCTGGGAACAAACCTCTAAACTAGATTACCAAGGGGGGCTAAAACACAGAGAGAGAAAGAATCCGAGCGATGCCAAGGGAAAAATATTCCTGATGTTCATCCAGCCCCAAGTTTCGAGTGGAGTGTTGAGGTTAAGAAATCGAGGGCAAGAAATTGAGGTTAAAAACTTGAGATTTAGAAATACTGAGATTTGGAAACTGAGAGAAAGAAACTGAGATTAATGCATTGAGGTTAAAAAAACTGAGAGTAAGAAACTGAGAGTAAGAAATTAAAGAAATTGAGAGGAAGAATTAGAGGTTAAGAAATTGAGGTTAAGAAATGAAAGAAATTGAGAGGAAGAATTTGAGAGTGAAAAATGGAGAGTAAGAAATTGAGAGCAAGAAATTGAGGTTAAGAAATTGAGGTTAAGATATTAAGGTTAAGAAACTGAAGTTAAGAAACTGAGATTTAGAAACTGAGATTTAGAAATCATGATTAAAGGATTGAGGTAAAGGAACTGAGATCAGGAAATTGAGGTATAAGAAATTTGAGATGAGGAAACCGAGGTTAAGAAATTTGATTTCTGAGCTGAAAAATGAGAAAATTGGGTGTTCAGAGATCCCAACCACCTTCACCTCCCACACCACCCAATCCTTTGCCCAGACCCGGATGAGCCCCCATCATTGAGGGCTCTGCCGAGCCGTATTCCCGCTGTGGGTTGATTTAGGATCTCCATCCCTCGGGGGAAGGTTTCCGGCCCCGTTTCTCAACCCTTGCCATGTCTGTCTGTCTTCTGCTGCCAGCGATGAAGACAACAAACCTCTTCCCAACAGCCAGACCTCGCTGGACGGGACGATAAAGCAGCAGGAGAGCGACGACAGCTTGGTGGACTACGGAGAAGGGGGCGAGGGCCAGTTCAACGAGGACGGCTCCTTCATCGGCCAGTACACGGTCAAGAAGGACAAAGAGGAGACCGAGGGCAACGAGAGCTCCGAGGCCACGTCCCCTGTCAATGCCATTTATTCCTTGGCATAGCAAAAACGCCGGGAAAAACACCCACAGCCCGAGGGGTTCGGAGCGGCCGGAGGTTCCGCCGGCAGCCGCCGCCGCCGCTGCCTCCGACAGAAAAGGGAATCAAGAGAGGACTAAAAAAAAACAAAGCGAAACAAAAAAAAAAAATAGAGAAAAAAAATTAAAATAGCAAAAAAATGAAAAAAAAAAAGGAAAAAAATTCCAAGCAGCAAGGCAGCCCAGGCGGCCGCCGATGCCATTTATCCTTAGCATACGAGCCAACAGCAAAGGGCGCGCGGGGCAGGAGCGGGAGCGGGAATCAGCAGCTGGAGGGGAGGAGATGCTCGAGCTGCTCCCCAGTTTTGGGGCTGCTCCCTGTTTTGGGGCTGCTCCTCAGTTTTAGGGTCGCTTCCCAGTTTGGGGTTGCTTCCGCGTTTTGGGGTTGTCCCCAATTTTGGGGTGCCTCAGTGCCAGTCCAGAGGGGCCCCATGTTGGGCTTGGCTCCCCGAGGCTTTTTTTTGTTCTTTTAGGAGGGAGCTCCAATTTTTTGGGTTTAATTTTTCCAGGAAGGTTCTGGATCAGAGGGGAGGTGGGAAAGAAATTGAAGAATTTTGGGGAGATAAGAGAGGTGAAAGGGGCCTGAGCAGAGCAAAGGCATGGAAGGAGGAAAGGGGTGGATTTAAGGGTGAAAACACCGGATTATTGACCTGTCCATCCTCATGGCAGCACCTTGCCCATAACCTCCCACAAAACCCTCCTTCCTGAAAAACCTATGCAGGGAAGAGCAGGTCCCCATCACCTCCCTCTGCACCGGGATTTGTCCTTGCTGAGGCTGGGAAAACCCACAGGGAGTTCATCCCCATTCCCACCGAGCTCCAGAACATCCTGGGAGGAGAAGAGGCTGTGGAGGAACTTTTGGGATTTGTCAAAGGACAGGGTGGAACCTCTCCCCTGCCAAGCCCAGGGTAACAGCGCTGCAAAAAAACCTTTTTTGGTTTAAACTTGCTTTGTTGTGATTTTGGGGGCAAGGAGCTGCCCCCCCACCCCACACCTGCTTTCTTTTCAAGGCAACTCCATAAATCCTATGTAGCAAAGAGGGCCTGGAAGCAGGAGCGGGATCAGAATAGGATGAGGAGACTGGAATGATTAATGAAAAAATAATCCAAGCGAGCTGGTGAGGATGGAAAAACCACCTGGGATCAGGTGGAAAAGTCCCTGAAGGATTCAGGGCCACACCACGCGGAGGGAACGCCGGACTGGAATCCACACCTCCGCAGGAACCGGGATGAGCCGGATGGACGCTGTTTTTCCCACTAAACCCCCTCGTCCTTTCTGACAGTGGCCTTTCCCCCCTCCAGCACTCAGCCAAGCCACCGTGGGACCCCCAATCCCACCTGGAGACTCCCAGGATTTCAGCGACCCCCCCGAGCACTCCCTCACATGCCTTACACAGCTTGGGACTTCCCGGGGAGTCACTCCAAGGATGCTCTTCCCACTCCTCTTCCGCGCCTCCGACGGCCTCGGATCCGCCCGAGCAGTAGGAATGGGATATCTGGGATATCTGGGAGTGCTCTCAGCTCTCCCAGCACGGATCAGGGTAGAAGGCAGGGATTCCTAACGGACTGCGTCCCGTGAATCCTCCCACTTCCTGCACTTTTGAAACCAAAGGTACCTTCGAGGAGAGATCGGGTTTCTTTCGGAAAAGATGGATTTTCAGATGGATTTTCCTTTAGCTTCTTTTTTTTTTTTTTTTTTTTTTTTTTTAATGTGAGGTGGATGGTGGTTTTTTTGAATGGGATGCAACAGGATTCGCACAGTTATTCTTTCTGCTCTGGAGACATGTCAGTGACAGGGACACTCCCACTGCTATGGATTGTGGAGAGGGACTTTGCCACATCCCGATGGATCCTGGGAAGAGCCCAAACCGGGCCAACAGGAAAGATGGATGCAAATTAATCCAATGCAAACGCCTTCCTTAAAATAATAATTATCATTTATCTTGGTCGTCTTCTCTGACAGGTCAAACATGGGGTGAAGATGGAGCTCATGGGGTTGGATTTGGTGACCTTAAAAGGTCCCTTCCCACCCAAATTTTTCCATGGAACAAATGGCAAAGGAATTCCAGGGTTTAGGTCAGGGTCAAGAGGCAAAACCCTCTCACAGAGCTGGGGGAGCCATTCCAGGGATGTCCCTTGTCCATCACCTCCTGCCAGGACCCTCCAGCCGTGTCCCCTGGCAGGGACAGCCCCATTGTGACCCTCAGTGTGGACACAGCCACGCCCTGATCCCACTCCTGCCACCCATCCTACTCCCAAAATTCCATCCAGCTTTTAGGCAAACACCCCCAGGCCAAAGGTGACAGAGGCCCTGGAATGGGGACAATCCCATTCCCAAAGGTGACACCAACCCTGGGATGGGGACAATCCCATTCCCAACCCATTCCCAACTCCCAGCTGAGTTTGGGCAACTCCCTGTCCAAGCTCTGCTGGGAATGAGAAACAAATCCAGCCTCTGGATCTGGGATCATCGCAGCACTCCCAGTCCTCGCTGCTGCCAGGGACCACAAACACCTCCAAACCTCTGGAAATGAGGCCAGGATTGCTGGATGCAGGTCCATGTCGGGCATCCCTGATGTGCCATTCCCATTAAAACTCGTATTCCTGAACCACCTCATCCCTGAGGAAATCGCTCAGCGTCCCTTTGGAAAGGGAGGAATGGGAAGGAGCTGGACTCTGCCCAACCTTATCCCAAACTTCCTCATAAAATTCCCAGTCCTACTCCCAGGTTACTTTGAGTCGTGAGAAGAGAGAGGAGATGCAGAGCAGGACGAACATCTTGGTGTAAGTTACTCACAGCCCTGTCTCAGCTCAGTGTCAAAACTACTCAACCTTTTTAAGGTTTAGCAAAAACTCTGATGTTTCTTCAAAATTTCCCCCGTGGAGTTTTGGACCCCAAAGAAAATTCAGCTTAAAAACTCATCCCAAGCTTCTCATCTTTTACTCCTTTGAGTAAAGTTCAAGTTTTACACTGGGAGAAAAGCCCTGACACCAAACCTTCCACAGCGCTCACAGGGTGATCCCACAGATCCCAAAAAACCAGACTGGGCTGGGATGAACCCACACTGTGTCCTGGGAGCGTCCCTGTAGCAGGAGATGGATGGATGGAGAATCCACACAAGCATTTGTGGTGCTGAGGGATCCTGATCCTGACTCCATTCCTGGGAGCTGCTCCATCCCCTCTCTGGAGGGGACACCCTGGTCACCTCCTGTCCTGATTCCTGTGGTGACCGCCAGGGTTAGCAGGGATGTTCCCATTCCCATCACAGGCACCACAATCCCTCCCTGGGATCTGCACAACCTCTCTGGGGCAGGGAACCCTTCCAGCTCTCCAGAAGAAAGAATCCTTTCTTCATCGAGAGTTTAAATTAGTAGCCAACTTCTCGTTCATCAATAAAAAGGAAAGAGCCAGACCCAAAACTCCAACACCAGACCCCAGATTCCAGTGCCAGACCCCAAATTTCAGTACCAGATCCCAAATTCCAGCAACAAACCCCAAATTCCAGAGCCAGACCCCAAATTCCAGCAACAAACCCCAAATTCCAGCACTCTCAGGAGCCGAGCTCAACCCCAAATGTGTAGATTTGTCCTGTTCCTACAACATTCCGAGTCAACTCCACATCCATGTCCTGGAGATGAATCCAGGCTCCATCTCAGTTCCAGGGACCTCCCTGGCCCCCCAGCCTTGGGACAGCTGATGGGAACACCAGGAATTCGGGATACGAGGACACTGCTGTGCTTCGCTGATCCAGAGGCTGCTCCTGTTTTCCCTGAGGTGACAAAACCAGCGGGAGAAACTGGAATTTTGGCCCAAACCGCAAAATCCTGCTTGGAGAAACCCAACTGCACACCTGGACATGCTGTCCCCACCGCCAGCATTGCCTTCCTGGAGGTGACAGATCCCAAATCCAGGTGTCACCCACGACCCAGGAGATCCAGCAGGAGCTGGGGGAGAGCAGGAGGGAGAAAGGCAGAGCTGGGCAGTGTCACCCAGAGCCACCTCAGCGCTCGTTCCGGCCATGCCACCAACTTTTCCTGGCACATCCCAACGCCACCACCCATCCTGGCACATCCCAAACCCTCTCCTGGTCACACAGGTCCCAGCAGAGCTGCGACTGCCACCTGCCACGTCACCTCCTCGGCCCAGGCTTTCCTTGTACCTGCAGCCACCAAGATTTCAGTTAAGCAATAAAAAAACAACAAAAAACCCCCTTATTATTAAGGGGAAAAAAAAACCTTATTAAGGAAAAAAAAAGATAAAAAGACAAAAAAAAAAAGAGACACCTTCTATATCTTGCACTAAAAGCTGTTTTATTAACGAGAATAACGATGCTTTTCTGGTCCTCACAACGCCACCCACAGCATCAGTAGCGCCCCTCGCCTGTGTCTGTGTCTTGGCATCAGGGTTTGATTGACACTGTGTAAACCCTGTCACAGAACCCCAAAATTCCGTGTCACCCCCTAAATCCCATGCCAAACCCCGAAATTCATGTCAAACTCCAAAGTTCTATGTCAGACCCCCAGAATTCCATGTCAAACCCCAAAATTCTGTGTCAAAGTTCCGAAGTTCTTTGTCAAACCCTCAAATTCCATGTCAAAGCTCCAGAACTCTGTCAGACCCATGAATTCCATGTCAAACCCCTCAAAATTCTGTGTTACCCCCCACAAAATTCTGTCAGACACTCAAACTTCCACGTCAACCCCTTAAAATTCCATGTCAACTCCAAAAATCCTGCGTCAGCCCCCAAAATTCCATGTCTACCACCCAAAATCCCATGTCAACCCCCAAAGTTCTACGTCAACCATCAAAATTCAATGTCAACCTCCCAAAATTTGGTCGACATCCCAAAATTCCTTGTCAGAACCCCAAAATTCTCTGTCGACCCCTCCAAATCCCATGTCAACCCCAAAATCTCATGTCAGATCCCCAAAATCTCGTGTCAGACCCCCAAAATTCCATATCAGACTCTCAGACCAGAGTCCTCCCTCCAAAATATCATTTAAATGTCCATTCCTCCCTCTCACATCCGATAGAAAGTACTGGGACTGTTTTGTTTTCATTTAATTTGTAAAAATCTCACTGTCTGTTTGACCTCTCTGTCCAACCTCCCGGCTGGTCTCAAATATCCTGTGCATTTATTTGCCTTTTTTTTAAAGCAAAAAAAAAAGAAACAAAAAAAAAAACAAAGAAGAAGAAAAAAAACCACCACCTTTGCGTTAATTCCACCTGTTCCAGTGAGAAATGTAAAGCTGAGGCTGTAAAAATTCGGTTTCCAGCACCAGAGATTTATGGACTAGAAGGGGGGAAAAAAAAAGGCTTAATTAAAGGACTTCTAAACCAACTGCATGAGAGATGAGAGAAGGCCAAACTACTCAGATATCTTTTTTTTTTTTTTGAATCACTGTAAAAAAAAGAAAAGCGGATTTTTTTGTATAGAGAAAACACTAAACATATAATAAAACATGGTTCAAAATTCATGCTGAGCCTGAGAGTCATTCCCATAGAATTTCAAGAGGGAAAAACAGCAGAGCCTGTTTGGCATTCCCAAAATTCCCAACCTGATCAGGAAGGGATCAGCTCTGAGTCCCATCCAGCACCAGAGCCAGGATTGTGCCAGTCCTCAGCATTCCCAAAATTCCCAGCCTGGCCAGGAAGGGACCAGCTCTGAGTCCCACCCAACACCTGAGCCAGGATTGTGCCAGTCCTCAGCATTCCCAAAATTCCCAGCCTGGCCAGGAAAGGAGGATCCTGGTTCAGCTGGATCAGCTCTGGATCCTCTCCAGAACCAGAATCTGGACTGTGCTGGACCTCAGCATTCCCAAAATTCCCTGAGGATGCTCAGAGGCAGCTCTGGATCCTCTCCAGCACCACTTTCAGCCCCCAAACCCTCGGGAAGCACAGGAGGAGAAGCTCCCACAGCTCCGAAAATGCGGGATTGACCCCAGCCCCCCATTCCTGGCAGCCGAGTGCGGCTCCTGCCGGGATCCATCCCCCTCTCCCAGCCCTTCCTGCCCCGAGGCTCCCGAGTGCTCCTGGCAGAGACTCCCCGGGGCGGAGAAGGGGCTGAAAGGAGGGGGAGCGGCGGAGTAATTTGGTTAATTGAGCTGTAATTGCGGCGGGCCCGGCTAAGAGGATGAAGGGCTGAGTGCTTCCTGCTGCAGCGGGGGCTCCTCCCGCCCCCTCCCCAGCTTTTCCAGGAACGGCAGGAGAGGGGGAAAAGCACTTTTTGCCCAGTGGAGACATTCCCAGCGCGCTGGAGGCACCAGCCACGCTCTGTCCGTGCCCCAAGGAAGGATGGAATTGTGAAATTGTGGAAATGTGGCGCTGTGGAATTGTGGAATTGTGGAATTACGAAATTGCGCTTGGTTCCTGGTGCAGAAATTCCATCTGGCTGGAACCCTGGAACTCCGTCCGTCCCTCAGTCCCCCATTCCCGCTGTCCGCAGCCGCTGGAAGCACCAAGCCCAAGGTCTGAGCCTCTCCACGGGCTTTTTCCAGCATTCCCGTGGGGATTTTATCCCTCCCGGAGCGGCAGCGGGGCCGTGCTGATCCTCGGGATCGATCCGGGCCAGACGCGCTCGTTGGCGCTCGTTCCTTTCCATGGCCCGGCCGTGACACCGGCACCGTGCCCGACCTCCGGGGGGGCAGGACCGGATCGATGCCGGGTCCCCTCCCCCTCCTCCTCCTCCTCCTCCTCCTCCTCCTCCTCCGGGAGGCAGCTCCAGCCTGTTGCCCATTCCCATGGCTGAGTTTTCCCTGCTGGAGCTGCGAATATCCAAGAGATTCCTCACTGAGCGGCCTCCCCACATCCCCCGAGTGCTGTCGCTGCTGTCCCTGTGCGCTGGCACCCGCAGGGTCACCGCTGTCCTTGTCACCTGCAAAGTGACCCTGGCGCAGGCACAGAGCAGAGGGGACAAAGCGCTGGTCCCCCTCCCTCCCTCCTGTGGGACAGGACTCATCCTCCCCTTGGATTTCCCTCCGCCCCTGTGGGCCTGGCTCCCTGTTCGTCCTTTCCCACCCCAAAAGTGGCAGCGGGGAGCCCAAACTGGGACAAACTGGGCCAGAAGAACCGACATGGGACCCTCAGCCCGCACTCCCGCCCGGGCAGCGGGAGCTTTGCCAATCAATAGAGACACTAATGCCTTAATTACTTTTCTGTAATTGCAGCCCATTAACCTGCGGCCAGCCCCGGCGCCCGCTGATCCCCCGGCACCAGGAGCTGGGCTGGGCTGGAGCTGGCAAGGGCCGAAGGGTCCCTGGCAAATTCCAAATCCTCGATTCCCCCCAGCACAGGCACCCTGCACAGCCTCGTCCTCTCACCCCTCGGGGGCTGCCGGGGGTCCCAGAGTGTCCCTGTCACCTCCTGTCCCTGTCACATCCCCTCGCGTCCCTCTCCCGGCAGCCCGAGACGAGCCGGGAGCTGCGGATCTTCCCGGGAAAATCCCCCTGGGGCAAACCCTGAGCCCCTCGGGGCACGGCCACGGCCCAAAGTGGCTTTGGGCACACCCAAAAAACCCAAAGGTGACCCTAAGGTGACCACACTGTCACCCCCGCACCGTCACTGCGAGGAATCCCCGTCCTCGCCTCGCGGAGGGTCGGGGACCACCCACGCCAGCCCGAGCATCCCAAAATTTGACCGTGCAGAGATTTCCTCGGCGTGAATCCCATCCTTGGGTGTCTGCAGACGCAGAAACGCGCGGGTATCCATGGACAGATTGTGTAATTATGGATCGATTGTGTAATCCACGGATATATTTAGGCACGGGGAGTGCACACACCCAGACCCACGCAGGGATGAGGAGCCCTGGGGCTGCTCCCACCCCACAGCGAGGGGCTCAGACCCCTCCAACCCCCCCAGCCCCACACCTGCTCCAGCCCCAAAGACGGCAGCAGCCGAGGGGGCTCCCGCAGCCGGCGGGAGAGGCTGCGGGATGAATTATGCATGATGATGATGATGATGGTGATGATGATGCCGCTCTGCCTGCCCGCCTGCTCCTTGCTCTGTGGCGAGCGAGGTAAAAGCAGGGGAGGAGGGGGGGGAAAAATAAAAAAAAAAAATAATAATTCGCCGTCTCCAGGGAGCGGCGTGGTGGTTGGCAGCGAGCGAGGGAGCGCGCACGCAAGGAGGGAGGAGAGGGAGGAGCACATCCTAATGCAGAGATGCTGCAGTGGCTTTGGGCACACACATCCACACTCGGCCAGCCACGAGCCGAGCTCTGCCTCGCAGCCCAGCCCCCGGCAGCCTCCAGGCCCCGCGGGCCCCCGGCTGATGCCCACCCGCCCCAGGTAAGCGCTCCGTTCATCCCCGAGCGATGGAGAGCGCTCCGAGTGTCCCAGCGCATCATTCCCGACCCGCGCCGGCTCCGCTCCGGCCGGGGGGACACTGCGGGGTCCCGCTGGGCTCCGGAGGCTCGGGAAGAGGAGCTGGGGGTGGTTCGGGCGTTCCGCGGGTGGAGTTGGGAGCAGGGGGGGGCGCGGAGGTGGCACTTGTGGCAGCGCGGCGCGGCCGAGGTCAGGGCGGCTGTCAGCAGAAATGTCTCGTACGGGGGAAAAAATCGGGGAATATTTCGGTTCTCAGCGATTGTCGCGAGGTTTTTTCCCGGCGCGTTCTGGCCCGAGGCACTTCGGGAGCGCGCTGCTAGGGTCGGGCATCTCCAGCGTGTTTGGGGGGGTCCACGGGGGGTTCTGCTGCTCAAAAGTACTTCAGAACCCCCAGAATGAGCTGGCAGAGCCCTGAGCAGCCCCAGAACGCCGTGGTGTCCCGGTTCCCCTTCCTGAGGGCAGATCCCAGGGGAGGGGTGGGATTTTGGGGTGCTCCGAGGGGATTTGTGCTCCTGGGGCTGTGCCAGGGACACTCGGGGCTGGGTGGGACGCATTGCAAAGCCACGGATCCATTCTCGCCTCATTCCCTGGGCACCGGGGGCACCCCACAATCAGGGCACCCCTCTGCTGCCACTCCCAGAGGGGTGGACGCTGGCATGGGGAAGCTGGGGGGGCTTTCTTGGGCTCCTTCTCCTGTCTTCAAACTCCTCGAGCTCCCTCCTCACCCCACCCACGGTGACCCCAAAACTGCCCCGGGCTGGCCCCAACTCCCACCAGCCCCCCACGTTATTCCCGGGAAGTCGCGTCCCTCCCAGGAAACACCGGTTGCTGTCAGGATGGGAGGCAGCAGCCGCTGCATCCCGGGGCTGGGAGAAATCCCAAAGCTTTCCCAGAGCCCGAGCTGGGCCATGCTCCTCCCAGGAACATCCATGAAGAATTGTGAGGGCACAAATCTGGAGCGCGGGGTGTTGCAGGAGATTTAGGATCAAGAAATGAACCTTTCTCAGGCTGGATATTTGGGATTTAGCACAGCGACACCACCCTAAAAGCCTCTTGCTTTGCTCAGCAGGGAATCCCAAACTTTCCAGAAATAACTGAGCTTTCCAAGGGGTGGCTCAGAATTCCCAAAAACTCCAGAAAATGGGAGATGGGGGGGTCCTGTCCAGCCCGGCTGCACCTGGGGCTCAGGTAGAGTGAGACAAAGAGTTCTCAACGCTCCTCTCCACCCCCTGATTAATTCCTACAAAACAGAGCGGCCACTCTTATCCCTCTGGAATATTTGCAGAGGATTTGAAGGTCTGGGTTAGGATTTTCTCCGCGGATTTACCACGAATAAACCATAAAGGATAGAAAACCCAAACCGTGCCGTTAGGATTTCCCCCACACTCATCCCATGGAAATGGGAATCCACGTGGAGCCGAGCCCACGTTAGAGCTGCGTTCGAAATGCCCAAAATCCGAATTATCCATGGAATATTTGGGGAGAGGCTGAGCCCTGCCGGGATTTCTCGCCCCGTGGCACTTTGTCCCTGTCGCCGGCAGTGCCACCGCCCCCGGAGTGTGAGGCTGGCAGCGCTGGGCACGGCTGAGCCCACGCGGGCACCTGCAGCTCCCCCGGGGATCCCCCCGCCTCAGCCGGGCGGGGCCGCGCGGCCCCGGGATGCGGCCGAATCCCAGATCCCGAAATGGAGATCGAGGTGGGGTCTGGGGGAGGCTGGGATGGGGTTTTAGGGAGTTTAGGGTGGGGTTTTCAGGGAGTTCGGGATGCGGTTTTCATGGAGATTAGGATGAGGGGCTCCGGGAGTTTGGGATGGAGGTCTCAGAGTTTGGGATGGGGGTTTCAGGGAGTTGGAGATGGGGATTTCCCCATCTCCCACGGGTTTCCTCAGCGCAGCTCTCCAGCTGCACAAAATCCCTTTCCCTGAACCCAAAACCTTTCCTTTTTCACGGCAAACACCCCCGGTCCCGTTGTAAAATCCAGGCTCCCAGTGGGATCATCCAAGGGACATTCCCACCCGCAGCCGGCTGTGAATCCCAACCCCAGCCCTGCCCAGCAATCCTAAATCAGGACATTTATTATTTACTGGACAGCCCGGAGAGCCCTAAAACCAGGGAAAACCAGGGGAAATCTGTTTAGCGCTGATCCCTGACAAGGCTGGGAATGTTTGGAGCCCGAATCCCAAACCCAAGGACAGGAGAGAAGGTTGGACACGGGGATGGAGCATCCCAAGGAGCAAAACAAACCCGGCACCACCGCTGGAAGCAGCTGCAGATTCCCTGGATTTGAACTCCAGGGTGTTGCTCCTTCCCAGTATAACCAGTACAAGCACCCAGCGGCGCCCTGGGAGGGCTGGGGAGCTCCGTGAGATCCCTGGAGCCAGGCAGGGATTCCCCAAAACCCAAAATCTTGGAACCTTGGGAAGGTTCTTGCTGGTGGATCAGAGCTTCCCTCTCCAAGCCCTTTTCCAGGAGCTTTTCCCGAGCTCTCCGCTTGTTTTTCCCGACTCCCGGGAGCGCTTCCAGCGGCAGGGAAAGGCTGGAGCAGGTAGGAGCTATTTATACCTGAGCCACATCAGCGCGCCGCGGCTCTGACGCCACCGGAGCGCGAGGGGGAGGGAGGGATGGTCCCGGCTTTAGGCTGAGCTTCGCGGAGCTGATCCAGGCCTGGAGAGGGCAGCGGGAAGCGGGAATGGGGGGGTTAATATGGGGAGGGGAGCGGCGCTCGCTGCCTGAAATCCCTCCCGGCCCCGCGGCTCTTCCCGGTAGATCCCGCAGGAGCAGTCGGAATTTCCAGGGAAAAGGGAAATCGGCAGCTCCGGGAACGTGCCTGTGGGAATTTCAGTGATTCCAGCAGCCACAACCGGCACGAACCAGGATTTGGGGCCGACATCGCCTCCCACGGTCACAGAACTGCACCCCAAGCGACCAGAGCCAACACTATCCCGTCCCACCCCAAACAATTCCGGAATTCCCACTGGATTCACTCCTGCGTGGATTTCCAGACATTTCCAGCCTCATTCCAGCTGCTCTGGGCTGAGTTTTCCGGTGGAACTCGAGTCTGGAGGGAGGGCTAAGCCTGGCTTAACACCAGCCCTGTGCCCAGCCTGGGGGAATTCCCTTCCCAAAATTCCCCCATCCCTGGGGGCTGGAGATCCATGGAAAAGTCTCCTGACTCCTCCTGCTGGTCCCTTCACTTTGTCACCTGTCCCAAGGCTTTGGCTCACCCGGGGCTCCCGAGGGTGTTCCCAAGCCCGGAACCCCCCGGAGCTCCAGCTCCAAACCCCTGGGAATTTTTCGAGGGATACTTGCACAGCTCAGGTTGGATTCCCATCACCCCTGGAGGCACCGAGGGTTTGTTTGGGGAGGGAAAATATCATTAAAATATGGAATAGAATAGAATAGAATAGAATAGAATAGAATAGAGTAGAATAGAATAGAATAGAATAGAATAAGAAAATTAAAACTAAAACGATAATGATAATGATAATTTTTAAAGGGAAACCCACTCACTGCAAAGCTCAGATGTAAAATTCACTCTGTCCAGAGGAGGAAAGTCCCACTCATAACAAAATTCTCCTTTATAAATTCACAATTCGATTTTGCCCCCAAGCCCATCCCTCCCACTCCCCCTTTCCATGTTCAGGGCCAAAGGCACCTCCCGGCTTTGTTTTCCGCACAAAGGGAGGGTTTGGAGCAAAACGAAACTCCCCCCGAGCCCTGCGGAGCTGCGACCCGCGGGGCTGCGGCCAATTATTCGGGAAAAGCGTTTCCAGGAGCAGGGAAAGCAGGGAGGGGCCGGAGACCCTGCTGGGATCAGAGCCGGGAGCAGAGGGAGAGGCCGGGCTCGGTTTGTGCCCGGGGAAAGCCAGATCTGGAATCCTGGTCCTTCTCGAGGCCGATCTGTTCCAAATAAATCAATGGTGATCGATTTAAAATGATCGATTTAGACTATCGATTTTAAACTGTCAATTTAAGATTATCAGCGTAAGACCCGGCTGTGCAGGCAAGGGGCTGGTGCAGGGTGAGAGCAGCCGGCTCATCCCATCCCATGGATCCCATCCCATCCCATCCCATGGATCCCATCCCATCCCATGGATCCCATCCCATCCC
>JAODHX010001197.1:2345310-2359459 GCA_027576295.1 Cossypha polioptera
CCATCCCATCCCATCCCATCCCATCCCATCCCATGTCCTCCTGGAGCAGCTGGAACACGAGGCAAACCCCGGGAGCTGCTCCTGCTGATCCCAGACCATTCCTGACTGGAAGTGCTTCTTCCATAAAACATCCAATTCCCAGGAATTGCCTCGTTTAGGAGCAGCCCCCCTGAGCAGGGGGAAGGAGACAGATTGGCGTTGGCACAGCTCATTAATTCAATTCCAGAGCAGGGAAGGATCCTGGAGCAGGGAAGGATCCTGGAGCAGGGAAGCAGCTCTGAGCTGATCAGTGCTGGTGGCTCCTTCCCTGATAAGGGCCAGGCGTCTCCAGGGGGACAGGGACAGGCAGGACAGACGTGCTGGCAATTATCCCACCAGCTGTTCCTGCAAGAAAGAGATTTCCAGGCGGTCTCGTTCATGGTGTCCTTGCAGCGAGCACCCTGGGCTGTGGGAGCTGTCCCAGAATGGGAATGGGATGAGCTTTAAGGTTTTTCCCGCCCAAACCAGTCTGGGGTTCTGGGATCCCCCAGTGTGGGAGGGGATCTGCTGGGATTTGCTGTTTATCTGAGGCACGAGGGCAGCTGGCACGTCCCAGTGGCACATTGTCCCCAAAGGGGGGCCCAGGCACGGTGTGGGTCAGGAAGGGGGGGCCTTTGTCCCTCTTGTTCCTCGATGGTCCCAAAACCAGAGTGAAATCCGTGTCTGAACACCCCAAAAGCAGCTTCAGGCTCATCCCAGCCACGGAACAGAATGGTTTGTATTGGTTTGCACTGGTTTGCACTGGTTTGCTCTGGTTGTACTGGTTTGCACTGGTTCACACTGGTTTGTACTGGTTTGCTCTGGTTGTACTGGTTTGCACTGGTTTGTACTGGTTTGCACTGGTTTGTACTGGTTTGCTCTGGTTTCCACACCAGCAAGCAACTGGTTTGATGTGTCAGGAGTCACTGGAGCTGCAGGGACAGAGGGGACCTGCCAGGTGTGTCCAGAGCTGTGAAGATCCCGGTTCTCCCTCACCCTGGAGAGGATTTGGGAAGAACGAACCAGGCAAAGTCTGTGCAGGCAGAGGAGGAACCTCAGGAACAAGGGGACATTCCCAGCTCCAGCTGTGCTGCTCGGGGACATTCCCAGCTCCAGCTGTGCTGTCCCAGGAGGTCCCTGCTCCTCCTCCGGGTGTCCCCATGGCCGCTGGTCCCTCGGGGAGGGCGGGAACGGTGCGGGATGCTCGCTGGGAAACGCAGCTCGTGTTCCACAGCCGGGGTCGGGCTGTGCTGACAGATGGGGTGCGGTTCTCACATTGCTCCTTCTCTCCTCCTCGCTGCTGGGCACACCCTACAAAACTGGAAAGGAGGGTTTTTTAGGGGAAGCCAAGCGGAGCTGAGCAGGTTTTGCCCTCTCCCGCAGTTTGGTGCCAAGCGCAGAGCGGCACCAGGAGCTACGGGCCGGTGTTCGAGGAGCAGCCGTCCCACACCCTCTTCCCTGAGGGCTCAGCTGAAGAAAAGGTGACCCTGGGCTGCCGAGCACGGGCCAATCCTCCTGCTACCTACAGGTGAGCTCAGGGAACGCACCTGGAACGGGATAAAAACATCCAGAGTTCTGCTTTCTCCCCTCCGCTTTTATATACGGAATTATTGGCTTGGGGAGGAGATTCCTTGTCCTGTGAGGAGCTGAGGGAGCTGGGGAAGGGTCTGGAGTATCCTGAGGGAGCTGGGAAGAGTCTGGAGAATCCTGAGGGGAAGGGGCTCAGCCTGGAGAAAAGGAGGCTCAGGGGGAATTTCTGGCTCTGCACGGGACAGGAGTGGAGAGCTGGGGGGAATTTGGGATCTCATCCCAGGGAACAGGGACAGGAGGAGAGGGAACGGCCTCAGGCTGGGCCAGGGGAGGCTCAGGGTGGGATTTCCTCATGGAAAGGGTTGGCAGGGGCTGCCCAGAGAGGTTTGGAGTGCCCAGCCCTGGGGGTGACACTGAGTGCTCAGAGTGAGGATCGGGCACAGCTTGGATTCGATGATCCCAGAGGAATTTTCCAACCTCAACAACCCCACAATTCTGAGACATTCTCAGATCCAAATCCACCTCCAACCCCGCCCCAGCTGGAAACCACCACAGCCACACCCGCGGGGATTTATCCCTGTGCCTGCTCCCGTGTCTCCTGCAGGTGGAAGATGAACGGCACGGAGCTGAAGCTGGAGCCGGATTCCCGCTACAGGCTGGTGGCCGGGGATTTGGTGATCAGCAACCCCGTGAAAGCCAAAGATTCCGGCTCCTACCAGTGCGTGGCAACCAATTCCAGGGGCACCGTGGTCAGCAGGGAGGCCTCGCTCCGCTTTGGCTGTAAGTTTGGCACCGCCGGGTAAATTAAACACAAACATGGTTAGGCTGGGCTTAAACTGAGCCTGCCTGGAAAAAGGCTGGAGAGAACCTCTCCAACACATCATGCCATGGAGAAATCCCCTGGCACTTCCACGGAAATTTGGAGAATTTGGAGAATTTGGAGAACTTGGAGTATTATGGAGGAAGCCAATGATATTTTTGGATCTCCTTCTGCACAAACCCAGCAGAGGAAGCACAGATGTTCCCCCAGCTGCTTTTTCCTGTCTGAGTTTCACTCTGCCTGTTCAGTTTTGCAGGAATTCTCGGCGGAAGAGCGGGACCCTGTGAAGATCACCGAGGGCTGGGGGGTGATGTTCACCTGCAGCCCCCCGCCCCACTACCCAGGTGAGGGGGACACAGCAGAGCACGGGGTTCCCAGATTTTCTGGGAGTTTCAGGGAAGGAAATTTGGGTTTAATTCAGAGTTTGTAACACAACAAAGCAGAGAATTGGTGTGTCCATGCAAGGGCCAGTTCCAGCCTGGAATCCCACCCTGTCCATCCCACCTGGGAGGACAAACCTGCCCAGTTTATTCCTTTCCTTTTCCCCCCAGGCTTGTCCTACCGGTGGCTCCTGAATGAATTCCCCAATTTCATCCCGGCTGACGGGAGACGTTTCATCTCCCAGACCACGGGCAACCTTTACATTGCCAAGACAGAGGCCTCAGACCTGGGCAACTACTCCTGCTTCGCCACGAGCCACATGGACTTCATCACCAAGAGCGTCTTCAGCAAGTTCTCCCGCCTCAGCCTGGCTGCAGAGGGTCAGCGCTCTTGGATTGTCCCAAAAACGCCAATTCTTACGGGAAAATTCTGAATTAGCAACCTCCTGCAAAGCACCCAGATCACCCTCCAGCCCCTCTTAAGAGCTTCAAAAATATGGATGGGCTGGGATGGGAGGGAAGCAGCTCTTCCTCCAGGATTCCCTGTTCCCACTCCATCCATGGGGTTTCTCTGTTTTTAAAGGATAATTTTGGTACGGGGAAAAGGGAATTAAACAGGAGGAAGGCGTGGGTGGGCAGGGATTGGAGCAACGTGGGGTAGTGGAAAGTGTCCCTCTCCATGGCACAGGTGGGACTGGATGGGTTTAAGGACCCTCCCAACCCAAACCATTCCAGGATTCCGTGATTCTCGGGAATCATGGAGCCCGGAGAGGTTATAAAGAGAGTTTTAGAGAGTTCAGCAAGAACTGTCTGAAAAAGAAAGTGAAACCTCACTTTGGGTGTCCCCTCACCCAAACAAAGGGGTTGGGAAGTCAGCTCACAGGTCCCCTTGAGCCCCCCTGGGTGGCATTTCGGTGTCACCCAGGCGCCCTGAGCCGTGTTTTCCCTGTGACAGATGCCAGGCAGTTCCCACCCAGCATCAAGGCCAGGTTCCCTGCAGACACCTACGCTCTGGCGGGGCAGCTGGTGACCCTGGAGTGCTTCGCCTTTGGAAAGTGAGAGCAGCGTCCGCGTGGAGAGGGGCCGGGGTCAGGGTCGGGGTCAGGATCAGGATTGGGATTGGGATCGGGATGGGGATCGGGATCGGGATCAGGATTGGGATTGGGATGGGGATTGGGATCAGGATTGGGATCGGGATCGGGATCAGGATTGGGATCGGGATCAGGATTGAGATCAGGATTGGCATTGGGATTAGGATCGGGATCGGGATTGGGATGGGGATCGGGATCGGGATCAGGATCAGGATCAGGATTGGGATTGGGATGGGGATGGGGATTGGGATCAGGATTGGGATTGGGATCGGGATCAGGATTGAGATCAGGATTGGGATTGGGATTAGGATCGGGATCGGGATTGGGATGGGGAGGGAACAGCAGAACTTCCACACCTCCTCTCTCCAATGGGAGACCAGAGATGGAGGGGAATGGGAAAACGGAGGAGCTGGCTAAAGCCAAGGCCCAGAGGGCAGGAGCAGGGTTGTCACACCAGGACCGAGCTCAGCCCGGATTCACTGGATTGGCTTTCCCACAGCCCCGTGCCCCGGATCAAGTGGAGGAAGCTGGATGGGCCTCAATCCTCCAAGTGGATCGGCAGCGAGCCCCTGCTGCAGATCCAGCACGCCGGGTTTGAGGATGAGGGGACCTACGAGTGTGAGGCGGAAAACGCCAAAGGCAGGGACACCCACCAGGGCCGCATCATCATCCACGGTAACACACCCAAACACGGCCCTTATTCACAGGGGACACGTCCAAAAACGTGTCCTTCATTCACGGGGACACATCCAAATGTCCCTTATCCCAGGGGACACATCCAAAACCATATCCTTCATCCACAGGGACACATCCAAAACCAATCCCTTATCCCAGGGGACACATCCAAACACGTCCTTCATCCACAGGGACACATCCAAAACCTCGTCCTTCATCCACAGGGACACATCCACATGTTCCTTATCCCACGGGACACATCGAAAAATGTGTCCTTCATCCACAGGGACACATCCAAAACCACATCCCTTATCCCAGGGGACACATGCAAAAACACATCCTTCTTCCACAGGGACACAAACATGCGTCCATCATCCAAAGAACACATTAAACATGTGTCCATCATCCAAAGAACACATTAAACACGTGTCCTTCATCTAAGAGACACATTTAAACACGTGTGCTTCACCCAAAGGGACACAAACGTGTGTCCTTTATCCAGGGGACACATCCAAACACGTGTCCTTCCCCCAGGGAGCACATTTTAACTTCCCAGAGCACACCAAGGTGCCCCCGGCAATGGTCTGAGGCTTTGGGACTAAAATCATCCCCTCTAATCCTGTCTCTTACCAGCCCTAATTAAAGGCCTTGCAAAGCCCCAGCCAAGGCCAGCAGGGATCAGGGAAACCTTTCCTCAGTGGGCACATTTGGGCTGTGGCAAGGAGAGAGAGAGCTCTTAACAGTCTCTAAAATCATCACAGCAAACATCAGGGAACCAGGGAAAGAAGGAGAGTGGTAAAAATCAGACCTGGCTCATGCTCAAGATCCTCTGCAAGCCTAAGGAGTTTCCACCAGGGTTAATGCTCCGAGCTGTCAGCCAGATCTAGTCAAGCTAAAACACTTAACCTGGTTACCTCAGCCTGATTCAGTTTTTCCTGAAGCTCAGGAATGGCCTGAAGCTGAGAGAGGGAAGCTTTAGAGAAGATAACAAAAATAAATTCTTGACTGTAAGAGTGGGGAGGCCCTGGCACAGGGTGGATGGGGAGGGTGGCATAGGGGCTGTGGCTTCCCCATCCCCATCCCTGGAAGTGCTCCAGACCAGGCTGGACAGGACTTGGAGCAGCCTGGGATGGTGGAAGGTGTCCCAGCCCCTGGCAGGGGTGGCACTGGGGGATCTTTAAGTTCCTTTCCACCCCATGACTTGATTCAGGAATGGCTGAATTTAATTTTAAGAAGAGAAACCAATCCCTCAGGCCTGGACTCTGATCTTGCTCAGCCAGAGCCCAGCAGGACCCGGCCGAGCCTCTCACTGCACAAACGCCGGGGCCGCTCCCGAGGCAGATCCCGCTGTGCCGGCAGCGCTGGCACTGGGACGTCCTTCTGCCAGCCTGGCACTGCCACCTCTCAGCTGAGCTCCTTGGCTCTGCCCCCTCTCTCTTGTCCCCTGCAGCCCAGCCCGACTGGCTGGACGTCATCTCGGACACGGAGGCCGACATCGGGTCCGACCTGCGCTGGAGCTGCGTGGCCTCGGGCAAACCGCGGCCCACGGTGCGGTGGCTGCGGGATGGGCAGCCCCTGACGTCCCAGGTACCCCCAGCCAGCTCTGATCTGCTCCTCCAGCCCCAGCCCCTCGTCCTGCCTCGCTCCTGCATCCCCGGTTCTCACCCAGCATCCGTCCTCCATGTGCCCCCATCGGGCTGCCAAGCCATGGCCAGAGCCCCTCTCTCGGTGCTGCTATCCCAGCCATCGCTTCGTGCAGCTGCAGGGACTCACAGCAGGGAGGACAAACAGCCCCTCGTGCCTGTCCTGGTGTCACCTGCTCGCTGCTGCTCAGGTGTCTCGGCCAACAGAGCACGGCGACCCGGGGGAGTGACCAGACATAAAAACAATTCCTGCGTTCTCCCCCCATGGAAAACCAGGCTGGCCTCGAGGAGTCTGTGACAAAACTCAACCCTGACCCAGCTGAACACTGAGTTCCATTTTTTCTTTTTTTTTTGTTTTTCCCATCTAACGGGTTCATCCTCTTGTTTGCACAGAACCGCATCGAAGTGAGCGGTGGAGAGCTGAGATTTTCCAAGCTAGTCCTGGAGGACTCTGGCATGTATCAGTGTGTGGCTGAGAACAAGCATGGCACAGTTTATGCAAGTGCTGAATTAACAGTGCAAGGTAATTCCTCCTTTCCCAGAGCTCTGGGTTCCAATGGGACACTGAAAAAAAATCTCTTCCTAATATCCTGATGCGATCCTGACACGGTGATGTCGCAGTGAGATAAGAGCAGGCAAAAACTGCTTCACTCACCACTGAAATGGCTGCTGGTTCAACAAGACACTGTGCAAGCCTTTAAATTTTAAATGCTGTGTAAATTCTGTGTGAAAGAGAACAAACAAATCTGTTCAGCCACAGGGAGTGGACAGGACACCCAGCAGCAGCACTACAACCTCTCCAATACAAACTCCTCTTTTTTGGAGGAGAGAGGTTAAAAAAAAAAGTTCAGCCTCCATTCTGCCTGCTTTGATGGGCGGTGACTGGAGCTGAACTGCTGCCAAACTTGTTCCATGTTAGTCCAAAAGTTTATCTCCTCAAGGAGATGCCAGAGATAAATTAAAGGCCCTGAGCACCAACTGCTCAACACTAACACATCGAGGCCAACAGGTAAATCCCGATTCCATCTGCAATTCCAGGAGGAGTTTCAGGCAAGCTGGGTGTCTGCGTTGGTCAGGGTATTGAAGAGATTATCCTCGCCATGTCCCAAAGCAGCTGCTGTTGTGTCTCTCAAAGACCTTGCACTTGTTAGGGTCATTCCCATCGCTCCGTCCCACTCGTGTGCCACAGAATTCCTGCCTGGCAGGCATCAGGATCCACCCGGCAGCCGAGGAATTCCTCCCTTATCCCGCTCTCCAGACTCTGCCTCGCTTCTCTTACCGAGCCATCCAACAACAAATCAATCCCCACTCGCACGGCGCTGAAATTCCCCCCAGGACAGCGTTTCTAATCGTGCCTTAATCCTCTTTTTTTATCCCTGTAGCTTTAGCTCCAGATTTTAGACTAAACCCGGTGAAGCGGCTGATCCCGGCGGCCCGGAGTGGGAAGGTCATCATCCCGTGCCAACCACGAGCAGCACCAAAAGCCACCGTGCTCTGGACCAAAGGGACAGAACTCCTGGTCAACAGCAGCAGGTAGCAGCACAGAGTCAGCTTCCACCTACAAAATGTAGCTAAAATAATTTTTTTTTTTTTTACCAGAAGACTGGACTCGATGATCCAAATCGGCTACTGCATCTCTGAATTTTGTTAGTTCTCTAATTTCTTTCCTAGCAAACTCCTACACGATATTTTTCTGCCTGATTTTTGTCCCCAGTTTCTCTAAGATCAGTGGGAATTCCCAAATGCCAAGCATGAGCAGATCTTTTATCCTTGCTTTGTGTGGCTCCTCTTCCTTTGCAGGGTGACGATTACGGCAGACGGAACCTTGATCCTGCAGAACATCAGCAAATCCGATGAGGGAAAATACACCTGCTTTGCTGAGAACTTCATGGGCAAAGCCAACAGCACTGGAATCCTCTCTGTCCGAGGTAGGGATCTTCATTTGGGGTCAGTGGAGCAAGAAATGGCTAAGAATGAATGATGTGATCTTTCTCCTCTGCTTATACTCCCAAAAACTGGAATAATCAGGGAATCAAAGTGATTTCAGGTGGGGCAGCAAAGCTGCCTGAGCCACCAACAAACAGCCCTTGAGAGAAGCGTTTCCATTTCTCAGTCCCTCCTCTTCCTCCTGTGGAGCTCCAGCTGTAGGGGCGGGATGAGGAGCTGGAGGGATGGTTTGGATACTGGCACGGGGATGTTTCAGCTAAGAGCCCTTCCCCCTGTTCCCTGCAGATGCCACCAAGATCACGCTGGCACCGTCGAGTGCCGACATCAACGTGGGCGAGAACCTCACGCTGCAGTGCCACGCGTCCCACGACCCCACCATGGACCTCACCTTCACCTGGTCCCTCGATGATTTCCCCATCGACTTCGACAGGTCCGAGGGGCACTACCGGCGAGCCAGCGCGGTGAGTGCCGAGGGAATTTCAGATCACCCAAAAGGATGGGAAATTAATTCCAGACCACCCAAAAGGATGGGAAATTAATTCCACGCTCGTTCTTCGCGTGTTTTTGCCCACCAAAGCTGCTCCATCGCTTTGCCCAGAGCAGTTGTGAATTCCACACCCCTGGAGGTGTCCAAAGCCAGGTTGGACAGGGCTTGGAGCACCCCGGGATAGGGGAAGGTCCCTGCCCATGGCTGGGTGCAATGGGATGGGTTTTAAGATCCTTCCCAGTTCAAACCATTCCATGATTCCATGATCTCTCCCTCCTAAACTGGAGGAGAAAGGGAAAGGCCTGTGGATGAAGGCAGGTAGAGATCACTCAGTGATCACTCAATGATTGATCAATGATTAATCAATGATCACTCACTGATCACTCAATGATCACTCACCAATTAATCAGTGATCACTCGATCACTCAGTGATCACTTAACGATCACTCACTGATCACCCATTGATCATTAATGATCACTTAATGATCACTCAATGATCACTCATTAATCACTCATTGATCACCATCCCACGCCAAACAGACCCAGCACAGGCTCAGCCTTGGCCAGCACTGGATCCATCTCGGATCCATCCAGCTCCATCACCCACGGGGGAATCTCTTCCCATCTCCCTCTTCTCTATCTCCACCACAACCCAGCCACCCAAACCCAAACCCCACTGAATTCTGGACTGTGATTGGACACTTCTGATGCTGTCCCCACCGTGTTCTCACGTTGCCCTGCAGAAGGAGGCCATCGGGGACCTCAGCATCTCCAACGCGCAGCTGCGGCACTCGGGGCGTTACACCTGCACGGCCCAGACCGTGGTGGACAGCGCGTCCGAGTCAGCCACGCTCACCGTCCGAGGTAATTCCCTGGGGGAACATTCCCTGCTCCTGACAAACTCAGAGCACTCACATGGGCCGTGCCAACAGCTGCTCTTCCCTTTGTAACCACCCAATAATTCCATGATACGGCCTAGTGGGCTTAATTTTCACCCAAAACTTGGGTTTGATCACCTTGGAGATCTTTTCCAACCTTTCCAACCAGGCTTAGGAGCTTTTCCGGAGGCTAAAGCTGGCGGTGAGGCTTCCCAGCTTTCAGAAAAGAAAGGCCTGATGTGAATTTAGGATTTGCACAATAAAGTGATAAACACAATCACAATGGAGTGATAAACCTCCAGACTTTCCGTGTCAGTGACACATTTCCCATCCCCCCAGGACCTCCAGGCCCGCCCGGGGGGGTGGTGGTGAGGGACATCGGTGACACCAGCGTCCAGCTGAGCTGGAGCCGCGGCTTCGACAACCACAGCCCCATCGCCAGGTACCTCATCGAGGCCCGGACCCTCCTGTCCAGCCAATGGAAGCAGATGCGCACCAGTGAGTGTCCCCACGGTGGCACCGGTGACACACCGAGGCCACCGGCCAGTCCTGGCTCCACGCTGCTCCTCGCTCTACTCCTTCCCCTCTGGTGTTATTGGATTTTACAGATCCCGTAAACATCGAGGGCAACGCGGAGACGGCGCAGGTGGTGAACCTCATCCCGTGGATGGATTACGAGTTCCGGGTCCTGGCCAGCAACATCCTGGGGATTGGGGAGCCCAGTCTGCCCTCCAGCAAAATCCGGACCAAGGAAGCAGGTGGGTGTGGAGACAGCCCCAGGTCCCTGTCCCTGCCTGGGATGGTCCCCAGGGATGAATCATCTCCTGGAGAGCTCCTGGAGTTGAGGCCACCACAGGATTTTCCACCTTTTTGCCCATTTCTGTGTCTAAGATGAGCAGGGTTAGAGCTGCAGCCCCCAGCACCACATCCAGCTGGGAATGTTTCTTCCTTGTCCAGCTGTTGGACAGAAGAGACAGGAGAACAGCAGGAGAACTGCACCCAACCCACCAAACACAAACCAGCTTCTTCCTAATAAAACTCCCCTCCACACCTCTGCTTTTGACCTCCATCCTTGTCCCCTCAAACATCAAATCCTTGTCCCATGCCCCTAAATAACCTGGGCAGGCACAAGTTGGAATTCCAGACAGGATTTTCATGGCTGAAAACAGAGGCCTCTCTCTCCCAGGCCTCTCCTGGGAGCTGTCCCATCCAGTGTCACCGGTGTCACGCCGTGTTTGTGCTCCCCCCATTGCTCCCACCTCCTTAACCCAAACTCTGCTTTTCTCTGGCGACCTCACAGCACCGACGGTGGCACCGTCCGGGCTCGGCGGCGGCGGAGGGGCTCCCAACGAGCTCATCATCACCTGGACGGTGAGTTGGGAACAGGGAAAGCACCAAGGTGGGACCACGTGGCATTTTTGGGGTGGGAAATCAGTGCTGCCATCCCAGTCTGGATGAGCCAAAGCTGGTTTGGATGGACCAAGCACACATTTCCTTCAGGAAATCAGTGCTGCCATCCCAGTGTGGACACAGGGCTGAACCATGGGCTGATTTGGATGGACCAAGTGCATATTTCCTTCAGGAAATCAGCACCATCATCCCAGTTTGGATGAGCCAAGGGCTGGTTTGAGTGGACCAAGTGCACATTTCCTTCAGGAAATCAGTGCTGCCATCCCAGTTTGGATGAGCCAAGGGCTGGTTCGGGCAGACCAAGCGCACATTTCCCTTGGGAAATCAGCGCCATCGTCCCAGTCTGGATGAGCCAAGGGCTGGTTTGGACTGACCAAGGCTCCCTGTCCCTCCCCAGCCGACGCTGCGGGATTACCAGAACGGGGATGGCTTCGGGTACATCGTGTCCTTCCGGAGGAAGGGCAGCCAGGAGTGGCTGAGGGCGCGGGTGCCGCACGCGGAGTCGCTGCACTTCGTGTACCGCAACGAGAGCATCGCGCCCTACACCCCCTTCGAGGTGAAGATCAAAGCCTACAACAGGAAAGGGGAGGGTCCCGAGAGCCTCACGGCCATCGTGTACTCGGCAGAGGAAGGTAAAGAGCAGTGGGAGAGCTGGGAACGTCCAGCCTGGAGAGGAGAGGGATGCAGAGAGAGCTCAGAGCTTCTCCCAGTGCCTGAAGGGGCTCCAGGAGAGCTGGAGAGGGACTGGGGACAAGGGATGGAGGGACAGGACACAGGGAATGGCTTCCATTGCCAGAGGGCAGGGCTGGATGGGATATTGGGATTAAATCCTTCCCTGGGAGGCTGGTGAGGCACAGGGTGCCCAGAGCAGCTGTGGCTGCTCCATCTCTGGGATGCTCCATCTCATGCTCTGGGATTCTCTGTGGCTGCTCCATTTCATGTTCCAGACCAGGTTGGACACTGGGGCTTGGAGCACACCCTGGGGTAGTGGAAGGTGTCCCTGCCATGGCAGGGGTGGCACTGGATGATCTTCAAGGCCCCTTCTGTGACTCTGCTCCATTTGGCACTGCTCTGGCTTTTCAGCCAGGCTGGGCTTCATCCCAGCCCCATCCCATCACTGCTCCTCTCTCCCCAGGCTCTGATAATCCCATGCAGGGTTTCTCCAAGCAGAGATCCTGTGAGCTGGATGGTGCCCACACAGCAGGTCCCTGGGCCCAGGAGAGGCTGTTCCAAGCCAGAGGAGCCCAGCAGTCAGAGCTGCTGCTGTGTGTGATCAGTGCCAGCTCTTCACAGCTCTGTGCAGACCTGCACAAACACCACTCCCAGGGGCAGAGCTCCATTTAAAAGATGCATTACATGAACAACATCCCTCTTGCTGTTCCCTCAGACCTGTTAAACTGCCAAAAGTCAGTAGGTTTGATCCACTTCACAAATATCCTGCTGGAGCAGAGGTTTTAGCTGAGTTCCTGTTGTCTGTAACTGGGCAAGCCTTGCCTCCTCTTGGTTTGCTCATGGATTGGGAATGAGGGGACTGTCCTCATGGGTTTTCCTTTAACAACAAAACCAAATTAATCTGGTAGCTCACCTGGGAAGGGGATTACTGCTGCCTGTCTAGAGCACAGAGCCTGTCTGGGGCTGGCCCAACCTTCAGGTTACCTGTGAGGGGTGGCCTTACCTGCTGCTCACCCAGAGGGTTTTGGGGAGGGTGTTGGTTTGGGGTTGGGATCTCAGCATTCCCAAGAACATCTCCCTGTGTGCAGCCTGCTCTGAGGCAGCTCAGGCTGGTTCCTATGTGAGGGAGAGTTGTTACCTGTCCTCAGCACTGAAAAGGAGGAGTTGGGATTCCCAGAGCCATGAGATTAAAAACATCTTGTGTCCCCAGGCACAGAGGTTACAGAAGTGTGTGAAAATTGACATAACCAGAATCTGGATGATGGGATTTAGCAAATTCTATGATTGGTGTCACTTCAGGTAAATCTGAAGCATCTCAGGCCAGGGCTGAGTAACAACAGCAAAGTCAGTGGGACTGTAACTGAAAAACAACATGTGGAAATTTCCTTGAAAACTATTTTACTTTGGCTATTTTGCATTCCAGGAAATAAAGTTCTTTGTACCCTGGGGTCATTTGTCATACCTAAATCATTGTAACCCTGTGTTTCTTAATGCTGGGTGTTTTTTAATTGCAAATGAAATGTTGCTGCAGATTCAGTGACACAGTTGCTTCTTCAGAAACATGGGAATTTTAGGAAAGGCAGCATCCTTTTTCTTGTTGGGCCAGAGGCTGTCACTGCAAAACTATATACATGCTTTACAAGAAAGAAAATAATTTAATCACTAGAGTTTTTTTTTCAATGCCCCTTAGTATTTAGGGGTTTACAACAAAAAACCCAACCCAGACTGGGAAAGAAAAGCAGTTTCATCCTGAGTGCTCTCTCACTCCTTATGGTGTGATCTCCTTCTCAGATGGGAGCTGCTGCAGCAATGGCAATTTTTCCACTTTTATTTGAAAAGACAAAGACCACTCCTTTGCGGGGCAAATGAGAATTGTTGTTTTTATCAGGCTCAGGAGAATCCACCTGAACCTTATAGAATTTTTGCAGCCTTTACCTTCATTCACTCAAAATCCCCACATTACAGTTCCCTCATGAGTGCAAGCAAGTAGTTTTAATTCTTATTTCAGCAGTCAGGTTTGGTGATGGTGAATGACTGAACACCAGGGGAGCCACCAAAGGAGAGGGGACTCGATGAGCATTTTGCACCTTGAGCTGCAAGATGCACAGTGGGATTAACTGTGGGGAACAGGTGGGATGACCTGAGTTCAAAAGAGTTCAAAATCTATTATAAACTATTATAATATATTTTAATCTATTCATAATCTGTTCATAAACTATTCATAATCTATTCATAATCACCAGAATGATGAGAGAAGAAAGCACATAAAGCTCATATCAGAGCCCAGCCCTTGAGCCCTGGGTGCAGAAAACAGAGAAATCCTCAGAGCAGCCCCAGTAAGTCAGGAAGCTTTGCCAGAAGTTTGTCTGGCTTGAGGACACTTGGTTTTTCTGTCACATTTCAGAGTCCCTCTGGTGGCAGCAGCAAGTTCCCATCCCGAGGTCTCAGGAAGAAAATTTGCTTTTTATTTCTAGGCTTTAAAACAGAGAGTTTGCCCCCAAATCACAGCTCAATGTTACTACACAAGAGCATTTTAAAGTAGAACATTACTTCAGCATCTGGAGGAGAGGAGAGGAGAGGAGAGGAGAGGAGAGGAGA
>JAODHX010001197.1:2483370-2493497 GCA_027576295.1 Cossypha polioptera
GGATGGAGGGGCAGCGGTCCCGCGGCTAACGGGAGAAAATGCTTGTCATGGCAACCCCCGTGCCGTGCGGGGCCGTGCGGGGCCGGGCCGGCGAGGGAGGGGACGGCGGGCAGGGAGGGGGAGGGCTCGTCCCAGCCCGCCGGGGGAGGGGCTCCCTTAAGGTGGCTGCACGCCCCGACGGCGGCTTAAGGGGGACGGCGAGAGGAGCGGGGTGAACGGGGCGGTGAGGGGGGGACAGCGGGGTGAGGGACCCCAAACAAGGCGGGGAGCCCGTGGGCAGATGGGGGGTGCACGGTTGGAAAGGGTGGGGACACCCCCGGGTAATGTGGGGACACCCCAGGCAATGTGGGGACCCCCAGACAGGGTGGGGACACGCTGGATAGGGCGGCGGATGCACCCCCAGAAAGGGTGGGGACACCCCCTGGAAGAGTGGGGACCCCCAGAAAGGGTGGGGACATCCCTGGGTAATGTGGGGACCCCCAGAAAAGGTGGGGTGCACCTCCAGACAATGTGGGGACACACTGCACAGGGCGACGGGTGCACCCCCAGAAAGTTTGAGGACCCCCCCCGGGCAATGTGGGGGGACCCCCAGGCAGGGTGGGGACACTCCCGGGCAGGGTGGGGCCCCCCACAAACGGTGAGGACACTCCCGGGCAGGGTGGGGACACACTGGACAGGGCAGCAGCTGCACCCCCAGAAAGTTTTGGGACCCCCCCGGACAATGTGGGGACCCCTAAGCAATGTAGGGACCCCCAGAAAAGGTGAGGACCCTCCCGGGCAATGTGAGGACACACTGGACAGGGCGGCGGCTGCACCCCCAGAAAGTTTGGGGACCCCCCCAGGACAAGTGAATGTGTGCACCCCAAACAGCGGGAGGACCCCACAGGCAGAGTGGGGGGGTGCGACCCCAAATAATGTGGGGACCCCCCACCATGGGCAGCCCCAGGCACCCCCAAGCAGTGTGGGGACCCCAATGGGCAATGTGGAGACCCCACCCCAGGACAGAGTGAGCCGTGCGCCCCCAAAAAGTGTGGGGACATGGCCAGGGCAGTGTGGGCACCCCAAAAAGCGAGGGCACCCCAAAAAGCGAGGGCACCCCCATGCCCAAACCCTCCCCAGTCCGGGTGTGGGAAGGAAGGAACTCGGTGACAGAATTGGGGCTCTTTGTGGGTTTTGGGGTTGATCCCCCGGGTCTGACCCACCCTGAGAACCACGAGGGTCCAGCACGACCAACCCCCCCCTCCAAATCCCGCCCTCACCCCTTTTTTTTGTAAGGGAACCCGGATAAAATTCCTGATGGAATCCTTCCCAGAGCACGGAAACGCTTTGGCCCCGGGGCAGGGGCCAGGGGGCTGGGAGGGGGCACCTCAAATCCCCTCCCGGGGGCCCAGTTTGGGCTCCCCGCGCTTCCAGTTAAACCAGTAACACCCGAGCTGGGCACGGCCCCTCATTAGCGCTTTTTTTCCCCCCTTGAGGGCCTGCACCTCCGGAATTCCACATTCCTGAGCCTCCCAGGATACTGAGCCCAACCCTGGGAATTCCTCCTCTCCATTTTCCAGCAAAATCCCTCCCTCAGCTCAGCCGGGCTGATCCAGGGGTTGTTTTGGAGCAGGGAATGGTGTTTGAGTGGCAATTAAATCCATGTTGGATTTCATTCCATCTCTGCATCCTTTGGAGCACGACCTGAGCCTGAGCTTTGCTTTGAGAGGAGGAAAATGCCCTGGGCTGGGAATTCCTCATCAGCATCTTCCTGGGGAGTTCACAGCCTTATTCCTCGAAAATGAAATATTTCAGGGATTCTCATGACAAAGACAAACGTTGAGCGTCAAAAAACAACCTCAGGCCTTTTATATTGAACGGCTCCACGCTTGCCCGACACAAAAAAAAGGGAATAAACCCAGGGATTTTATTCCTTCACCAAAATCAGCCAACCCTGACCAGACTGGTTCTCCACGAGCCCAGAACAGCTTGGGAAAGAGGAGTTGGAGCAGCTGATTCCAACGGGCCGGGATGCAAAACTGCTATTGAGACATAATGGCCTTTTCCAACAGGTTCTGGGAGCTTGGAAGGCGTCTCTGACCATCTGGATTCGGGCTCCTGCAAGGAAATCAGCCCTCCTGCCTCGTGTGTGAGCAGGGCAGCTCAGAAATCCACAGCCTCGGATTCCTGGGTTTGGGTTGAGAAAAGGGAAAAGCAGGTTTTGCACCTGCCAAAATCCGCCTGGGAATGTGATTCCTGCACGGTGACAGGGACATGAAGAGCCCCAGAGCTTCTTCCAGGCCAAGTTTAAAGAGAAGCACGTGGAAAAAAAAAACAAAAAATAAACGGAAAATCCTGGCAGGAGAGCGATGAGTGTCACCTCCAAGCCAGCATGGAGCTGGGAAAAATTCCTTCCTGGAATATTTTGGGACCCTCTGTGTGCGCCTCTGCTTCCCAGCCCTTCAGCCGCGGGCCACCTGCTCCTCCTGGTGGCTTGGCCACCGCCGAGGTGGTGACAGGGATGTCCCCGGAGCAGGAAGGGGAAGGACAAACCCTGAGGCGGCAGAAATCCGGCTCGTGTCCCACCCAGCCAGCCCGGAGCTGCAGGAGGGGACGCGGCTGGGGCAGCTCCAGGTGTCACAGCACGGGGGTGGCAGTGGGGACAGGCTGGGTTTGGGGTGACAATGGGGACAGGCTGGATTTGGGGTGACAATGGGGACAAGCTGAGTTTGGGGTAGCAGTGAGGACAGGCTGGTTTGGGGTCACAGTGGGGACAAACTGATTTTTGGGGTGACAATGGGGACAAACAGATTTTTGGAGTGACAATGGGCACAAACTGATTTTTGGGGTGACAATGGGGACAGTCTGATTTTTGGGGTGACAATGGGGACAAGCTGGGTTTGGGAGGTCAGTGGGGACAGGCTGGATTTGGGGTGGCGAGGGGGACAGGCTGGGTTTGGGATGACAACGGGGACACCCATTGATTTTGGGTGACAATGAGGACAGGCTGGATTTGGGGTAGTTTTGGGGACACCCATTGATTTTGGGTGACAATGAGGACTGGCTGAATTTGGGGTAGTTTTGGGGACACCCATTGATTTTGGGTGACAATGAGGACAAGCTGGATTTGGGGTAGTTTTGGGGACAGCCTGATTTTTGGAGTGACAATGAGGACAGGCTGGATTTGCTCTTGTCAGGAGCCCTGAGGGAGATTCTGGATCCCACCAGGAGCCCTGCAGGGCTGGGCTGTGCCTTTGTCCTCCTCACCCTCCCCGAATCACTGCTGGATTATTAATTCCCTTTTTTCCATGGCTCTGGCTGTGGATGCAGGGATCAAATCCCCATTCCCAGCCGGGATCCAGGCAGGAGCTCTCTCCTGGATGTGGGAGGGATTCCTGGAGGGATTCCTGGAGGGATTTTCTTGTTCCTTGCTCCCGGTGCCTGTTGCAGGCTGCTCTGGATCCCTCATCCCAAAGGCCTCTCCTTTCCCAATCCCTGGAAAATCATCCAAACTCCCCCAGTGCCCTGCAGCACCCCAGTTCTCCATCAGGGGCTAAATCCCAATGGGAATCTCTGCTGTTATCCCTTTTTTCTTCTCCCAGTGATTTTCTGGCAGAGAAGGAGAGCAGTGCCCAGCCTGGGCAGTGCCAGGCCTCGAGCAGCACCAAGGTAAAAGAAATAACCCCAAAATAAAAAACATCTCCACCAAGCTCTTCCCTAAAAAAAAAAATTAAAAAATCTGGCTTCCCTCATGATTTCCCTTTAAACCCAGCCTCTAATATTTGGATTAATTTGCCTTTAATGCCTCCCAGGCTGGGAACTTGTAGGTGGAGTTTTTTCGCCCGAAAAATGAATTAAATCAGCCGAGTTGTATCAGCCAAGTTACAAACCCATCAAAACCCGGGGCCAGATCCTGATCTCATCCCCGGAGGGGGTGGAGGGGGTAAATCCAGCGCCGCTGGAATACTCGGGGAAGGTTTTTGGTTTTTTTTTTGTTTTTTTTTTTGTCACGGATTGGAGCCGCCGTGTTTCTCATGGAAACACTGAGTGACTTTTGAGCACAAGGCAGAGTCAGGCGTCTGTAAAATCTCTCTCCATTCAAGGGCTAAATATAGGGAGAGCGAGCGCCAGGGATGTGACTCGCGGTGCTCGGGGATGAATAAACCCTGGAGAGGCTCTGCCGGGATTCCGGGGGGTCCTGGGGGCACAGCAGCTGCTGGAAAGGGGGATTAAAAGGATTTTTTTCCTGCTTTTTCTCCTTCTTTTCCCTCTCCCTGCTCATCCCGGAGGTGCCTGTTCAAGGCCGGGATTCGCGCCTGGAATTTGGGATGGAAAAGTTCCCATCGCGTCCTGCTCTGCTCGCGGCTTTCCCTTCACTCCAAGGCCTTTGGAGACCCCCCCCAAAAAACAATCCCCGCAGCCACAGAACTGCTAATTACCCATCACCGCACTAATGAACCTCTCCTAGCCCATTCCTACTCCCAATTACTCCGACAGCCCCGTTAATTCCTAATTAAGCAGCTCCTTCATCGGGGAAAAGGGGCTTGGCGGGAGAAGGGAAAACGCCAGAGGAGGAATTTGGGGACTGGGAGGGATTTTTGCTTTATGGCTGTAATTAGGAGGCGGAATTGTTTGCTCACCTACAGAACTCATCACCGAAGTGCCTGGGAGCCTTTCCCATCCCCATTCCCAGCAGGATTTGAATCTGTTCAGGGCCTGTTATTAAACCCCTCCAAAATTTGTGACAGCTCAAAGCTGCTCCTTCCCGAGCATCCCTGGGCGGGATGAGGGGAAATTCCGGGATGGAATTTCATGGATCCCCCCACCAGCAACATTTGAGATCCACAGGATCCCCCCATTCCCCTCCCAGGGAAACAACTCCGGGGAAAACCCCTCGAGATCCTCCGCTCCCTCCGTCCCGAAATGAACATTTTCCCCTCCAGTTCCGACCTCGTTTCGTTCCTCACATCAAGGAGGAACCTCGTACTCGGTGTTCGCAGCGCGGTAACAGCTCGGGGACCCTGGTGGGCCCGAGGAAAGTCCCCGCTGCCGGCGGTGACAGCGCGGTGGCGGTGCTGAAAGGGAGGGGAGCGAAGTGACAGGGAGGGAGAAACGCTGCGCCCGTCACTGCCAGCCCCGAGCTGGGGAGGCGGGGGAGCTCCCGAGCCCGACTTCGAGCCCTTCCTTCCCTCCAGGGATGCGGGGAAAAGCTGCTGGGAAGAGCTGGAGGTGCCCTCGGGGCCACAGCGGGTAAAATCCCTGATGCGACAGCAAGAACAAGGATCACCCCAAACCACCCCAAGCGGATTTTTGTCACCTTCACCGAGTTGTGGGGATGGCAAGCAGCTCTGCCAGAGGAGCAGATCACGCGATGCTCCCCAAAAATCCAAAATTTGGAGGCCAAACCAGCGGTGAAGAGCTCAGGGGCTGTGGAGTCCCAGAGAAGTCACCCCGAGCCTCCAGACATTCCCGTCATCCAGGACCGTCCCCATTCCTGCTTCCAGAAAGGTCCATTTGCCCCCTAACCCCACCCTCAGGTGCTTGGGGGACGCTGGGTGAGGATAAGGGGACGGCACCGGGGTTGATGCCACAGGGAGAAGCTGTGGGGACGCCCAAAAGAGGAGTGAAATGCCCCAAAAAATGGATGAAATACCCAAAAGAGGAGTAAAATACCGCAAAAAAATGGGTGAAATACTCGAAAGAATGGGTGAGATACCAAAAAAGGGTGAAATACCCAAAAAGGGAGTGAAATACCCAAAAAAGGGGTGAAAGACCCCAAAAAAGAGTGAAATACCAAAAAGAGGGGGGAAATACCCAAAAGATGAGTGAAATACCCCCCAAAAATGGGTGAAATGCGCGAAAAATGGGTGAAATACCAAAAAATGGGGTGAAATACCCAAAAGAGGGGTGAAAATACCCCAAAAAGAGTGAAACACTAAAAAAAAAAAAGTGAAATACCCCAAAAAGGGGTGAAATACCAAAAAAGGGGGTGAAATACAAAATAAAAGGGGTGAAATACCCAAAAAAAGGAGGTGAAATGCTAAAAAAAGGGGTGAAAATGAGTGGAAAAATCTTGGATGCAAAGGTGACCTCTTCCCAAAACGGGGGAAAAGAAGGAATTGGGAAAACCAGACACATTTCTGAGCGCATCCCTGGGAAAACAAACCAGGAACGGCTCCTTTATTGGAATAATAACCATCAATAATGCATCGCCAAGGAGCTGCAGATGAGCGCAATTAAAAAAAGCAGCGCATTCCCCGAGCGAAAACTGAAATTATTCCTCACAGCTTCCCCGAGATTTATGGAAATGAAGCCGTTCCTGGAGCTCGGCAGAGCTGGGGGAGCCCGGGTGGAAGGCAGGGGAGAAGGGAGGGGGGGAAAAAAAGCAGGAAAAAAAATGCAAAAATGGCCTTAATGTAGGGATTTATAAATATTTTACAGCCGAGGAGGAGCGGGGAGCCGTGGATATAGATGGGATTGCGGGCGGCTGTGGTGGGAGGAAGGAATTAATCACAAAAACGGAGGAGAAACTTTCCTCCAGCAGCACGTGGCCGCACCCACGGGCTCCCGAGGGGCCGGGGGAAGTTTGGAGTTTGCTCAGGGAGGTGCAGATGGTGCCCGTGGTGATGCCCTCCCTGCCCCTGGCAGCGTGCCCGGCCCGGAGGAGGCACCGAGAATTCCTTGGGAAACGCGGAGTGCAAATATTGACCGGGAAAAGCTGCTGGATAAGGGCTGGGAAAGGCACGCTGGGGCGGGTGGGGGGGATTTGTGGTTTTTAGGGTCGCTCGGGCACCTCAGGAATTCCCATCCAAGGGTGGTGGGTCCCAGGGAGTGGGATAATCCCGGATCCAAGGCCTGGAATTCCCAAAGTTCTGGATCCAGAGAGGCCCAGGAGTGATCTGGCAGCTCCACCTCACCTTCTGCTGGGAGGGGAGCAGGGAATGAGCTCCAGGAATTGTCACCTGGGGTGGGGACAGCAAGCCCCGTGTCCCCGGCAGGCAGGGGAGCCAAGCCAAGGGGGTTTTGTGGGATCCTGGAATGGTTTGGGTGGGAAGGGACCTTAAAGCTCATCCCTGGGGACGGGGACACCTCTCACTGTCCAAGCTGGGACACTTCCATGGATGGGGCAGGTTTGTGGAGCTCCATCCCTGGAGCCAGGGGAGGCTGGGGCTCCTCAGAACTTCCAGGGATCCTTCTGAGGCTGGAATATTTTCCTTTTCCCTCCCAGCGCTTGGTTTGTGCTTCCCAGGGGCTTTGCAGCAGCTGGAACATCCCATCCTTGCTCCAGGGCTGAGCACAGGGACAGCCCTGCCCCAGAGGAGATCCCACTGCCAGCCCCAAACCTGCCAGTGCTGGGTGCTCCTCCATCCTCATCCATCCTCATCCATCCATCCATGGATCCATCCATCCATCCATCCATCCATCCATCCATCCATCCATCCATCCATCATCCATCCATCCATCATCCATCCATCCATCCATCCATCATCCATCCATCCATCCATCATCCATCCATCCATCATCCATCCATCCATCCATCATCCATCCATCCATCCATCCATCATCCATCCCTCCATCCATCATCCATCCATCCATCATCCATCCATCCATTCATCCATCCATCATCCATCATCCATCCATCCATCATCCATCCATCCATCCCCCCGGGTGTCTCTCCCATCCCAGTTTCCCCATGGATCTCTCCCAGTTTCCCCGGGGGTCTCTCCCAGTTTCCCCATGGATCTCTCCCAGTTTCCCGGGGGGTCTCTCCCAGTTTCCCCGGGGGTCTCTCCCAGTTTCCCCGGGGGTCTCTCCCAGTTGCCCCGGGGGTCTCTCCCAGCCCCCCCGGAACCCGACCCGCTCTGGGCGCTGCCGGACGGGCCGGGGGCTGCCGCCCTCACCAATCCCCCCCTTTAAACCCATTTACGGCTCCCAGGCCGATCAAGCCGGGATTTGCTGAAGGTCCCATTTTCCCTGGATTCATTTCCAGGGCATGAATCACCGAGCGGAATGAACTCAATTAGTCCAGACAGAGGCAGGAGATAAATCAGGCTCCCATTAGGAGCCCTGGAGGGTGATTGATGGCCCCGAGCGGCAGCGCTGCTCCTCTCCCTTCCCTGCCCGTCTGCAGCCGGCGGGGACCGCTGAGCCCCTCCCGGAGCCGGGATGCACCGGGATAAGCCGGGAATGCTCCGGGGGTAATCCGGGAATTCTCTGGGGATAATCCGGGAATGCTCCGAGGATGCTCCGGGGATAATCCAGGATTGCTCCAGGAATTCTCTGGGGATAATTCGGGGATGCTCCCAGGATGCTCCGGGAATAATTTGGGATTGCTCCGGGGATAATCCGGGATTGCTCCGGGGATTCTCTGAGGATACTCCGGGTTTGCTCCGGGGATGCTCCGGGGATGCTCCGGCCCGGCTGACCCAGATCAGATCGTTCTCCCCTCTCGCCCTGAGCAGCCTCATTCACGCTCCTCGCTCGTTCATTCATCGCCGCTCGGGAGAAACCGGGAGCCTTCCTGGAAATCTGGGCTGGGATTTTCCCGATTCCAGCCCCAGGGAATCCATTCCCAATCCCATGGGATCCATTCCCAATCCCGTGGGATCCACTCCTAACCCCATGGGATCATCTCCCAATCCTGTAGGATCCATTCCCAGCCCCGTGGGATCCAATCCCAGCCCCATGGGATCCATTCCCAGCCCCATAGGATCCTCCCCCAATCCTGTGGGATCCCCTCCTAATCCCATGGGATCCATTCCCAACCCCATGGGATCCATTCCCAACCCCATGGGATCATCCCCAGTCCCGTGGGATCCATTCCCAATCCCATGGGATCCATTCCCAACCCCATGGGATCCACTCCCAGCCCCATGGGATCCATTCTTAATACTGTAGGATCCATTCCCAGCCCCGTGGAATCCACTCCCAATCCCGTGGGATCCATTCCCAGTCCCATGGGATCATCCCCCAATCCCATGGGATCCATCCCAATCCCGTGGGATCCACTCCTAACCCCATGGGATCATCCCCCAATCCTGTAGGATCCATTCCCAGTCCCGTGGGATCCATTCCCAATCCCATAGGATCCATCCCAATCCCGTGGGATCATCCCCCAGTCCCGTGGGATCCATTCCCAATCCCGTGGGATCCATTCCCAGTCCCAGGAGCCATCCGGGGGTGCAGGGAGGGGGCTCAGCAGGGATCTGGGTGGGCTCATCCCGGGGGATCCGCGGGGATTTGGGGCTGTCGCCGTCCCTGGGGAGGTTCTGGGCGCTGGTTCTGCGCTCTGCGAGCTGCAGCCCTGCCCCGGGCAGGAGCCTGAGCTGATTTTATCAATCATTTCTCAACCATCATTATCAACCCGGCCGCTCCGGGCTCCTTCCAGTCAGCGCGGAGGGAGCGGAATGCGCCAGGGACAATTCCAGCGCCAGCTCCATCCCCGCCCCAGGGGTCTGGGGGCAGCCGGGGGGCTCCCACCTCCCCCACATCCCTGAGCCAGGATTTTCCAGGGCTAAAAAAAATTAAAAAAAAAAGGATTTTTTGCCTCCTGCGCCAGCAGCAGCTCCTTCCAAAAAAAACCGAAAAAAACCCAAAAATGTGTCAGGAGCTGCTTTTCCTCCCGGGAAAGTTCAGGTCCGGGGCTCCCAATGACCGCTGGCTCTTCCAGCGGTTTTCCCGCAGATTTTGGGTGACACGACCTTTGTCCCTCCTGCACCCCAACCTCCAAAAGCGGCTTTTCCACCTTTCCCCACCCCGAATCCTCAGTGCTGGATCCAGCCCAGCCCTAATGGGAGCCAGCGGGGAATTGGGGGGATCAATGGCGGGCAATTAACGCGCAATTAACGGGGGAGAGGCGGCGGAGCGCTCCCGAGGGCACGGGCGGTGCCAGGGAACGGCAGCGCTGGGACGGAGCCGTGCGGGAAGCGACGCCCGGGGGGAAAAGCCGGGGCTGGAAAAGTCGGGGCTGGAAAAGCCGGGGCTGGAAATCCGGGGCTGGAAAAGCCGGGGCTGGAAGAGCCGGGGCTGGAAAAGGCGGGCTTGGAAAAGCCGGGGCTGGAAGAGCCGGGGCTGGAAAAGCCGGGGCTGGAAAGCCGGGGCTGGAAAAGCCGGGGCTGGAAATCCGGGGCTGGAAGAGCCGGGCGTGG
>JAODHX010001197.1:2715448-2731076 GCA_027576295.1 Cossypha polioptera
ATCAACTGGCTCTTTTCTAGAGATCAAGCCACTGCTGGTGCTTGAATGGCAACTAAGTGGACCCACAAAGCTTGGTGGGGGGATGCAAGAGTGGGATGGGAATGAACCCATGGGATGGGGATGAACCCATGGAATGGACCCATGGGATGGGAATTAACCCATGAAATGGGGATGAACTGATGAGATGAACCCATGGGATGGGGATAAAGTCATGGGATGGGGATGAACCCATAGGATGGGAATCAACACATGGGATGGGGGTGCAACAGTGGGATGGGGATGAACGTGGTGGGATGGGAATGAGCCCATGGGATGGGGATTAACCCATGGCATGGGGATGAACGTGGTGGGATGGGAATGAACCTGCCAGATGGGAATGAATCCATGGGATGGGGATGCACCCATGGCATGGGGATGAACGTGGTGGGATGGGAATGAACCTGCCAGATGGGAATGAACCCATGGGATGGGGATGAACGTGGTGGGATGGGAATGAATCCATGGGATGGGGATTAACCCATGGCATGGGAATGAACGTGGTGGGATGGGAATGAACCTGTCAGATGGGAATGAACCCATGGGATGGGGATGCACCCATGGGATGGGGATGCACCCAGTCCATGTCAGAACTGATGGAGCATTTCCCTCCTGCTCGTGGCACAGGGCACCAGGCTGTGCCAGAGGGTGGCCAGGGCACATCCATCCCCCAGAGCCCACCCAGGGCAGGGAGGGGACAGCAGCTGTGGGGTGGGGACATAGAGGGCAGGAAGGGACTCACGCTTACAGGCTGGCTGAAAGGCTTTGGCTCTGAAGGTCTCATGTGGAGATGGGCCATCATCGCCTGGAGACGCTCGCTCTCCTTGGCCAGCTGGGGGAGGCAGGAAGCAGGGTGAAATATTCACCACAAGGGTGACATATCCTCTGTGGCACCAGGAGAGGATCTGAGCCCCACAACAGTGAAATACCCTCTGTGGCACCAGGGGAGGATTTGAGCCCCACAAGGGTGAAATGTCCTCTGTGGCACCAGCAGAGGATTTGAGCCCCACAAGGGAGAAATACCCTCTGTGGCACCAGGGGAGGATTTGAGCCCCACAACAGTGAAATACCCTCTGTGGCACCAGGGGAGGATTTGAGCCCCACGAGGGTGAAATATCCTCTGTGGCACCAGCAGAGGATCTGAGCCCCACAAGGGTGAAATATCCTCTGTGGCACCAGGAGAAGACTTGAGCCTCACGAAGGTGAAATATCCTCTGTGGCACCAGGGGAGGATTTGAGCCCCACGAGGGTGAAATATCCTCTGTGGCACCAGGAGAAGATTTGAGCCCCACGAGGGTGAAATATCCTCTGTGGCACCAGCAGAGGATTTGAGCCCCATGAGGGTGAAATATCCTCTGTGGCACCAGGGGAGGATTTGAGCCCCACAAGGGTGAAATATTCTCTGTGGCACCAGCAGAGGATTTGAGCCCTATAAAAGTGAAATATCATCTGTGGCACCAGCAGAGGATTTGAGCCCCATGAGGGTGAAATATCCTCTGTGGCACCAGGAGAGGATCTGAGCCCCATGAGGGTGAAATGTCCTCTGTGGCACCAGCAGAGGATTTGAGCCCTATAAGAGTGAAATATCCTCTGTGGCACCAGGGGAGGATTTGAGCCCCACAAGGGTGAAATATCCTCTGTGGCACCAGGGGAGGATTTGAGCCCCATGGGATCTGACACCGCGCTCCCTCGCCGTCACCTTCCCTTCCCACCAGCACCCCTCCAGCTCGGGGGGTCCCCGTGCTCCAGCCCAGCCCCCTGGCAGAGCAAGGCGAGGAAGGGGTTAAAAGCAGGAGTTTGCAGCAAGTTTGGAGCAGCTCTCTGCTGTCTGCAGCCCGGTGCTCATTAGAGCTGACAGCTCTCCCCTCGTGATGCAGACGCTCCGCGCCGGCACAGCGGGAGCTCCGCGCTCCAAACTTTCTAATTGGTGGCTCCGTGGCAGGTTCCTCTCTGCACACACAGCTCTGCTCTCACCCTTCAGCTTTTTCTCTATTTTTTTATTATATTTTCCCTCCACCCCTTTTCCTTTCCCTCCCCTCGTTAAGCCTCTGTAATTGCTTTCAACCCCTGGCTCACCAGAGGGATGGATGCAGCTCCACACCCAGCCCAAGGTTTGGCTGTGTCCCCCCATCCCACAGCCCTGCAAGGCTCCTAAATCTGGGTGGGGAGGGTCCTAAGGGTGCTGCACATCTCATCCTGCTGTCCCCTGTGGTGTCACACAGCACCCCGAGCTCCTGCCAGCCCCAGGTGCTGTCACACCACGGGGGTGACCCCCTGCCCCATCCCATTTTCCAACCCCCCCCATTTCCTCCCCTCTTTTCCCCCTCCCTTCTCCATTAACCGAGTTATGCAGAGCACGCTGGGGGCTCGGAGAGGCTGGGAAAAGCACTATTTCAAGAACTGCCTTGCCAAAAATAGCACCCCAAAGTTGGGCTCCCAGAACCCAAAATAAGTGGCCTGGTTTCCAAGCAGCCCCGTGGCTCCCAGGGGTGGACAAACCCTCCTGGCAGCACCTTCCACACCTTTGGCATCTCCTTTCACCCACAGGGACACTTTGGGGTGAGAGGGGAATTTTGGGGACTTAATTTCCACCTGGATGCAGCATTCCTGCATTTAAATTCCATTTAAAACGAGTCCCCAGGAGGGTGCTTACTGTCCCCAACCCTGCCACCCTCTCCTGAGCACAGCGTGACAAAGAAGTGGCTTTTTGTCCCCTGTCCATGGGGGCTGGGGTGAAACACCCACCTGTATCTCCAGCTGCTGTACCACTTGCATCTGGACTCGGCACTGGGCCGTGCTTCGGTCATCAAGTGCATGTTCTGTGTTGAGGTGTCTGGGGAGGAGAACACAGAGGCTTGGTTAGGCCTGGGCATGCCCAAAACTCAGCCCCTCTGCTGGGGCCACACCTGGGATCAGCCCTGACCTGCAAATTGCTCAGTGATGTTCTGGCACCGCTGCCCAAAGCGGGATGGGCACGAGGGAAACTGAGGCACGGAGGTGACAGAGCAAACCAGGCTGTGCCACCACCCCAAATCTGGGCTGGAGGACACTCAGCCCTACCTGAGGCAGCCTCAGGGTGTTTAGGAGGGAAAGCCCTGGATTTTCCTGGAGGACCTGAGGAGCAGGTTCCAGGACAAAGGCAGCATTTGGAGGTTGCCTCACGCGTGTTGAGGAAAGCCCTGGGGACAGAAGGTGGCACTGCCAGGCTGCTCCTCACCCTGCCACTTTGCTGCCTCTTTGTTTAGGAAGCACCAGCACCTCTGGTCCTCCTCAGGGAGGTGGTGACAGGGCTGCCACTTGCTGCAGAGCCAGGGACATCCTGGCATCACCTCACCCCAAAGCCTGGGGACACAGCCAGCCCCAGGATGGCACAAAGCCAGGGGGACCTCACTGGAGGAGCAGGATGGTTTGGAGGCAGATTCTGGGCAGATATCACCCTTGGAACACCCCAAAAGGTGATGCTGGGGGGTGCCAGGGGCCGTGTGCCAGATGTTCCCCAGGAGTAAGGCTGAGACATCCCAGGAGAAGGCGCCTCAGGAGGATGTGGAGGATGCAGCAGCCTCCTCCAGCCCCAGCGTGCAGAGACAAGCCAGGGAACCCGGCCCTGCTGCCAAACCCATCGCTGAGCAAAGCCCCCAGAGCCACAGCCCTGCTCCTCCTGCCCTGCACGGCACAGCCAGGGGGAAAAAACCACCAGAGCCGTTTCCCTCTGACCCTCAGCCTCATCAGCCACAGCTCCAAGGCCACGCTGTCCCCTCCCAGCCCAGCCCAGCTGCCCCATGGAGGGGGGCTCACACCAGGCTCCAAGCTGCTGCCCAGACTCAAGGCTTGGCCTTTGGGAGCTGCAGGTTTTCTGTCTGTCTGTCCCACACCCCAACATCAGCAGGGAGGGGGCAGAAAGCCTTTCCCAGTGCTGCTGGAGCTGCCCTGGTGCCCAGGGGGGCAGGGAGGTGGGCACAGGGACCCTGTGACCCAGCCCTGGGCATTCCCTGCCAGCTCCAGCTCCAGCTCCCAACCTGAGCTTGCTCATCCACCCTGTGCCACTGGAACATGCCCTGCCAGGCACAGGAGATGCCTTATCTGGCTTCACCCCATGACTCAGAGGCAGAGGAAGGAGGACACAGGAGGCTGAATCATCCTCTCACTCATCCCCCGGGCTGCACTCGCACCTCCTCATCCTCCCGGGCAAGGCTTCTGCTCAGCTCCTTCCCTGGGAAAGAGTGGCTTGGCACAGTCCAAGGGATGTTCCCACCGTCAGAGCCAGCCCTGGGAGTGTGGCAGAGGCCAGAGGACGAGTTTGGAAAACCCCAGAAGCCGCGGCGGCGCTGGGCGAGCAGACAGCCGGGGAGGCGGGGGAAGGAGCCCGCCAGCCCCGTCAGCTCCTTCTGATGTCTTTGCTAAAAATCCCGGCTACAAAGAGATCTAATTGCAAATGAACTAATTAAGTAAACCTCTGACGAAGCGTGAAAACAATTTGTTTGACCCTGACGCTAGCGGAGGGCTCTCCGACAGCAGAGTTAATCAGTCAGCGCCGAGCCCACAAGCGGTGTCAGCGGTGCCATCTGCCATCTGCCGCCTCCCCCCGCGCCCCCAGCCCGGCTGCCAGCCCCCCTGGCCCTGCTGCCTCCTCCACATCCTCCCCTCAGCCAATGGTTTGCCTTGAAGTGCTCAGAAAGCTCGTCCCATTCCGCTTTGCCACGGGGCAGGGTCACCTTTGGGTCTCGGGCGCTTCCAAGGATGGGACAACACCAGCAGCAAGCCCTGCTGTGTTTTCTCCTCACCCAGCTCTGGGTGCACGTTTTGGGATGTCTGAACCGACTGCCAGCATCTCCCCCCCTCCACCAGCTCCGTTCTGTCCCAAAAAGCTCCCCCAAAGAGGTGGCACTCACTTGACAAACTGCCCCAAGTCCTCGCAGAGGGTTTCGCAGCCAGGCCACTTGCACTCGCCGTGGCCGTAGAGCGGGTGGGAGCCGGGGGTCTCTTCGTGGGAAGAGCTGAAAAGAGAGAAAGGAACCTTCAGATGGGGATGCTCCAGCATTCCCAGGTTGGGAGACCCCACAGTGACAGCTCCCTGTCCTCTGTGGGTGCAGCCAAACAGCGCCAGGCCTCTCCTATGGGGTGGGCAGAAACCCCCCCCAGCCCTCCCAGTGATGGATCCCGGCCCCTTCCACCTCTCCAGGAACAAAAACACCAAGTGCCAGGGCCCCACCCGGCTCTACCTGTCCCTTCTGGGCGTGTGCATGGTGCTCTGTCCATTGGGCAGAGGGTGGTGGGAAATGGGAGGCGAGACCTTGGCGGCCGAAAACGAGGTAGAGTTGGAGGTGTTGGTGGTGAGGTCAAGACCTTCCTGCTTGATGCTGTCCTCGACGGGCTGGGCGGCCGTGACCTCCTTCCAGAGCTGCTGCAGGTCCGAGGGACAAACAGCTGTGGCACAGGAGAGTGGCCAATGTCAGCAGGGACACCAGGCAGCACCCTGGGCTTCCTCCCCGCTCCCCAAATCTCACCCAGCACTGGGACAGATCACCTGAGCTGGGCACAGCAAGGGGAGGCTGCACGGCCCCATTGGAAACCCAAACTAAGGCACCTGCAGCACCCAGAGAGCTGTGCCCAAAGGGGGAGAGCCTGGATTCCCAAATCCTGGAAATCTCTGCCAGACGAGGAGGTGCCTCAAATCCTGGCACCCTCCTGCCAGAGGAAGAGGTGCTCCAAACCCTGGAAATCCCATCCAGAGAAAGAGATGCCCCAAATCCTGGAAATCCCCTGCCAGAGGAAGAGGTGCCCCAAACCCTGCACCCCTTTGCCAGAGGATGAGGTGTCCCAAACCCTGGAAATCCCTTCAGACGAAGAGGTGCCCCAAATCCTGGCACCCTCTGATAGAAGAAGAGGTGCCCCAAATTCTGGAAATCTCTTCCAGAGGTAGAGATGCCTCAACCATGCACCCCCCTCTGCCAGAGGAAGAGGTGCCCCTAATCCTGGCACACCTGTCAAAGGAAGAGCTGCCCCAAACCCTGTAAATCCCTTCCAGAGGAAGAGGTGCCCCAAATCCTGACAGTTCTCTGTCAGAGTAAGAGGTGTCCCAAACCCTGGTACCGCTCTGCCAGACAAAAGGTGCCCCAAATCCTGACACCCCTTGCCAAAGGAAGAGGTACCCCAAATTCTGGAAATCCCTTCCAGAGGAAGAGGTGCCCCAAATCCTGGAAATCTCTTCCAGAGGAAGAGGGGCCCCAAATCCTGACACTCCCAGCCAGAGAAAAAGGTGCCCCAAATCCTGGCAACCCCCTGCTAAAGGAAGAGCTGTCCCAAATCCTGGAAATCCCTATCAGAGGAAGAGGTGCCCCAAATCCTGACACCCATTCCAGAGGAAGAGATGCCCCAAATCCTGGCAACCCTCTGCCAAAAGAAGAGGTGCCCCAAATCCTGGAAATGCCTGTCAGAGGAAGAGCTGCCCCAAATCCTGGAAATCCCTGTCAGAGTAAGAGCTGCCCCAAACCCAGTAAATCTCTTCCAGAGGAAGAAGTGCCCCAAATCCCTGCACCCCTCTGCCAGAGGAAGAGCTGCCCCAAATCCTGGAAATGCCTCTCAGAGGAAGAGGTGCCCCAAATCCTGGAAATCCCTTCCAGAGGAAGAGGTGCCCCAAATCCTGGAAATCCCTTCCAGGGGAAGAGCTGCCCCAAATCCTGGAAATCCCTTCCAGAGGAAGAGCTGCCCCAAATCCTGGAAATCCCTTCCAGAGGAAGAGCTACCCCAAACCCTGCACCCCTCTGCACAGGAACCCGAACCCCAACCCCGCACAGCTCCACCCACCACCACCACCACCCCCAAACTCTGGGGTCACCCCAAACCCCACAACCACCACAGCCCCTCCCCAGCCCCCCTCACCCAAAACTGTCCCCAGCAGGGCCCAGGCACCCCGCAGGCCGTGTCCTTACCTTGGGGCAGGCTCTGCAGGGGCACCGTGCCCTGTCCTGGCGGGAGGCTGACCAGCCCCTGGCGCTGCAGGTTTAACAGGTGCTGCTGCTGCAGCTGCTGCATCTGCAGGAGCTGCTGCTGGAAGGCCAGCTGCTTGCTCCCCAACGGCTGCCGAGACAAAAGGAAGGACAAATCCCAAATCCAAGCTTTATCCCAGGGCAGCGGGGGGGTGGTGAGGGGCGCTGGCAGCCAGGGGTGACAGCGTTGGGGACATCCTGCTCGGCTCCCGGCTGAGCCGGACGGAGCCTTTGATCTATCGGAAGAGGAGGGGAAGGAAAGGGAAAAGGGGAAGGGAAAAATAAAGCGCTGGGAAGGAAGGCAGAGAGAGGAGCTGTGCTGGGAGGAACCCGCGAAGCACGGCTGGGGGGTGGAAAAAAAGGGGGGTCCCAGCAGGCAGCAGGCACAGAACCCTCTTGTAAGGCAGGAATTTGTCAAAAATCAGGCACAGAACCCTCTTGTAAGGCAGGAATTTGTCAACATTTATCATTATGAGCCCTGTTGTGGTGAGGGGCTGAAACTGGTGCAGGGCAGGGGGTGCCCAGTGCCAGTGCCAGAGTTCCCACCCTGGTCACAGCCACCCCACAAGTAGGTGACTCTCCCTCACCCCCCAGAGCTGGCCAGGCTCTGAGCAGCATCGCTGGCCCTAAACTAGTTAGGCAGGACAGGTCCCTGGGGAGGCGCCGAGAAATCCATGAGAATTAAGTGAAGGGGAGAGAATTCAATTAGAGCTGGGGACAGGCAGCTGCTAATCCGAGCTGGGCGGGAGAGGGGAGTGCCCCGGGGCTCGTTAGTGGGGCAGGAGGCTCCCTGACCCCCTGAGCCCCCCAAACCCCCCTGCGAGGGCAGACGGGGCTGGCGGGGAGCGAGGAGAGGGCTGGGGCACGTCCCCCCCTGGCTGCACTCTGCAGCTCCCCCAGAGGAGAATTTCCATGCTCCTGTTTGCACTGAGAGCTCTGCAGTCAGGATGTTCCTGTTTTGGGAGCATCGTGGGGATTCAGGGCCCCCCCAGCACTGGGAATTCCAGGGAGCTGGTGATCCCTGAGGCTGCAGCAACAGGGAACAGCAGAGACTCTCGGTGGCAATCCCAGCCCAGGACTGAGTCTGGGGCCATCCCAGCCCAGGACTGAGTTTGGGGCAATCTCAGCCCAGGACTGAGTTTGGGGCAATCTCAGCCCAGGACTGAGTTTGGGGCAATCCCAGTCCAGGACTGAGTTTGGGGCAATCCCAGTCCAGGACTGAGTCTGGGGCAATCCCAGCCCAGGACTGAGTTTAGGGCCATCCCAATCCATTACTGAGTGAGTTTGGTACAATCCCAATTCATAACTGAGTTTAGGATCATCCCAGTCCAGGACTGAGTTTGGTACAATCCCAGTCCAGGACTGAGTTTGAGGCCATCCCAATTCATAACTGAATTTGGGGTCATCCCAGTCCATTACTGAGTGAGTTTGGAGCCATCCCAGTCCAGGATTGAATTTGGGACAATCCCAGCCTGTGACTGAATTTGGGGCCATCCCAGTCCAGGACTGAGTTTGGTACAATCCCAGTCCAGGACTGAGTTTGAGGCAATCCCAGTCCATGACGAAATTTGGGGCAATCCCAGTCCAGGACTGAGCGAGTTTGGTACAATCCCAGTCCCGGACTGAGTTTGGGACCATCCCAGTCCAGGACTGAGTTTAGGACCATCCCAGTCCATGACTAAGATCAGGATCAGCACTCAGGGTCTCACTGGATGCAGGTGGATCCCTGTGGATGCTCAGCCTTGGCTTTGTCAATCAGAGGGAGAGGATGAGCCCCAAACCCCTCTCTGGAACATGACCACGAGCCCTGTCTAGGGTACAGCCAGAGCTGAATTCTGGTTTCTCAGCCTCAGAGAGCTGTGTGCACTCCCCCTGTGCTCTTCACCTCTTGGCCACAGCAGAATCACCTCCCCAGATCAGACCTGGATCCTCCCTGCCTCTGTCTCAGCCCTGCGCCTCTGAGCTTAAAGATCAAGGCACAAATCAAAGCAATTCCTGCTCAGTGAAGAGAAATCCCTGACTGCTGAGCCACGAGGGCTGCAGGCCATGGGATCAGCAGGATGGAGGGGAAAGGGCAGCACCAGGCTGTGCCTGAGGCTTCAACAGCGAATCCTCTGTCCCCCAGGGTGTCCCCTCCTGGTGGGGGGAGCTCTGCCACCGTGTGGGATGGACACAGTGCTGGACTTGGTTAGAAGCAGCAGCTGGGATGGGATAATGGGATGGGATGGGATGGGATGGGATGGGATGGGATGGGATGGGACGGGATTCCCAGCTCATTCCTAGCCCACTCCCAACTCATTCCCAGTCCATTCCCAGACATTCTCAGTTCATTCCCAGTTCATTCCATGCCCATTCCCAACCCATTCCCAGACATTCCCAGCACACTCCCATTTCCAGCCCATTCTGAGCTCATTCCCAACCCATTCCCAGCTCATTCCCAACCCATTCCCTGACATTCCCAGTCCATTCCCAGCTCATTTCCAGCACACTCCCAACCCATTTCCAGCCCATTCTGAGCCAATTCCCAGCTCATTCCCAACACATTCCCAGCCCATTTCTAACCCATTCCCAGCCCATTCCCAGTTCTTTCCCATTCCATTCCCAATCTATTCCCAGCCATTCTGAGCCCATTCTGAGCCCATTCCCAGCTCATTTCCAGCACACTCCCAACCCATTTCCAGCCATTCCCAGCCCATTCCCAGCCACTCCCAGCCATTCCCGGCGTGGGGCTGGGGCTTGCAGCATCCCCTGCATTAGCTGCAGCTGAGTGGGTGCAGCCACCGGGGCAGGAGGCGCCGTCACTTTGATTTATGAGCACGTCAGGAGGAGCCGGTGCCGTGACACGCGGGACTGACAGCAGCACTTCATTAAGCTGACACCGGGGTTAGGCACCAGCAGCCCCCCCTCCCCGCCCTGCCTGCCTCAGGAGAGGGACAACCCTGCCCTCAGCAGCTCTGGGGACACACAGACACCCTCCTAGGGGGTTTTGGGGTCTCTGCACCCCGTTGTTGTTTGGAGGAGCCAAGCATCCTAGGAAGAACAGGATGGGAGGGTGAGGGGTAGTTGTTTCCCCCAGAGCCAGGATGATGCTGGAGATTTGGGGGTGGCCCTCACACCTCAGCACAGGAAAATGCTCCAGGATGGGCTGGGATGTGCCTGTCCTGCTGGAATGCACGGGTTCATGGATCAGCTGCCTCGCCCTGCCCCTTCCTCCTGCCCCCAGTGTGGTGCAGCACCCATGGGCAGGAGCATCCCCACATCCTCAGGGGCAGGATGCTGCTGACAGGCTCTTCCCACACATCCCCATCCTCCTGTCTGTCCTTCCCTTCTCTGGGGCACCCCCAGCCGTGCTGATCCTGGGGAGATCAGAGCTGCTCCTCCTGGAAATTCTGCCCTTGATCCAGGGGAGATCAGAGCTGCTCCTCCTGGAGATTCTGCCCCTGATCCAGGGGAGATCAGAGCTGCTCCTCCAGGAGATTCTGCCCCTGATCCCAGAGAGATCTGAGCTGTTCCTCCTGGAACTTCTGCCCCTGATCCCAGAGAGATCTGAGCTGTTCCTCCTGGAACTTCTGCCCCTGATCCCAGAGAGATCAAAGCTGTTCCTCCTGGAAATTCTGCCCCTGCTCTCGGAGAGATCAGAGCTGTTCCTGCTCCCAGAGATTCTGCTCCTGCTTCCAGGGAGATCAGAGCTATTCCTCCTGGAAATTCTGCCCCTGCTCCCAGGGAGATCAGAGCTGCTCCTCCCAGAGATGCTGCCCTTGATCCCAGCTCCTTCCTGGCCCCCATTCCCACCTGGGGATCCTGCTCTGAGCTCCTGACTCACAGCAGTGCTGAGAGGAGCCCTTGGAATCAGGCAGAGGGGAAGCAGAAGGCGCTGGGTTTACAAATCCTGCAGCAGGGCCAGAATTAAACCTGGCCATGGGTGTCCATGAGAGATCCAAGGGTGGCTCTGTGGAGCCATCCCAGACACTCCAGCTCTTCCCAGCGTTTCAGGGAAGCCACAGCATCCCCATTCCCAGCAGGCAAACATCAACACAGACTTCAGGAACACCAGCTACCCAAATTTCTGGGGTGAAACCAAAGCTTATCCAAGGATTTGGAGGAAGGGAAACACTGAAATCCCCTTGCAGGGTCCCCCTCAGTGCTTCTCCCAGCTGGAAAGCTGGACACTCACCCCTCCAGCAGCATCCAACACCCCTTCCCCCCCTGCTACACCCTTCTCTTGTTGGATAAATTTCCTGTCTCCTCTGTACCATTTAATTAAAAGTTAACACGAGCTTTTTAAAGCAGAGCCCGCTAAGCAAGCGCTTTGTTAGAGCTTAATTATATCCCTGCTCGGTGCTGCAGGAGAACATCACCAGGGCCAGCAGCAAAGTCCTTGAGGAAGCTTCACATTTACACCTCCCCCACTTCCCAGAGCAGCAGCAGCTCCTGGAGATGGCTCTGATATCCCTGACCCTGGAAATGCCCCCACATCCCACAGTGAGAGGCTGCAGCAGGTGACCCTGAGCCACTGCAGCCACCCTGGGCCCCTGATGCCAACGTGGGTTTGCCAATGAGTCCCTCCTGTGCCACAGTCTGAGCTTAAAATCTTCCCTCCCTAACAAAAAGCTGAGTTTCAAGGGCTGGGTGTCCTTTCAAGGGCTGGGTGTCCATCAGGGTGCTGGATTTTGGGAGGAGTGATGGCCATGAACAGCCCCTGCCTGCAGCAGGGATGTGGAGGGAGTGGCTCAGTGTCCCTTGTCACTGGGAGCCCGTGGAAGGACACTCAGGGGAGGGGCAGCGATGCCAGACAAGAATTCTGCAAAAATGCACTGCAAAAAAAACCCCCATGTGAAACATTTTGGGAAGAGAGAGGGGCAAAACTACCCAAGGAAAAGGAAGGGAGTGGTGCTGTCTGCTGGCTGGGCTCTGTCCCCAGGCTCTGTGTGGTGTCCCCAAAACACAGCCACAACCCCTGGGGGCATCACTGTGCCCTCAAGGGCAAAACCTGCTGGGTAAAGGGGGTTACACAGGACTGGTGCAATCACAGGGGAATGAAATGAGTCTCCACCAGCACTGCCAGTGTGATGCTGGGGGCTGAGAGCCCTGCCCAGCTCAGATCTCCCACTGGAAAAGCCCCACTGCTGTTTCCCACATTCCCTGGGCTTTGGAGATCTGCCCTTCCTGGCAGGAAAAGCCCTGCTCTGGTTGCCACCTGACCAGCCCTGGCCACTCCTCAGGGCACTGCTGTGCCAGCTCAGCCAGCACTGGGCTGCCCAAGCTGAGCCTGGCGGGGCAGAGCTGGGCTGAGCCTTCTCTGATCCCGCCACGGGGGGATTTGGGGAGCCCTCACTCTGTGCTGGGGGCTGGGACCTGTCCCTGTCACCACTGCTGGTGCCCCACACCCCACAGAGAAGGAGAAGGAGGAGCAGGAAAAAGAGGAAGAAGAACAATTCCCAGCGATGGACTGGCCACCATGGCACCCCCAGAGCAGGATTTCCCATTCCCAGGGGCTCCCTGGGGGTTGCCCCACACTTTGTTTTGTGCTGGCCCCCCTTTAATTTGCTGCCTGGCACCCCCCTGGGTGAGCTCACCTCTTTGGGTTGCTGCTTTCCTGCTTGCTGCTGGGTCAACAGCTGCAGGTGAAGCTGCTCCTGCTGCTTCTTGTAGTATTCCTGCAGCTGGGAAAGGGAGAGAGCAAGGGGATCAGCAAGGGGAGCAGCAGGGAACCCCCTGTGCCCACCTCACCAGCCAGGCTTTGCCAGAGCCACTCCTGGCACTGTCCCCAGGGCAGCTCCCCGTGTCACCTGCTGCAGGGTGGAGGGAAAGGACCCACCAGGGCACTGAGGGCAGCAGAGGAACCCTGGGCACGCATTCCCAGGGGCTCTGGGACCCCATGAACCCCCCAAACCCCCTGATATTGCTGTTTATTTTAATGCCAACCCACTGCCCGTTGAGAGAAAAGCAGACTGGGGTGCTCTGGTACATCACAGAGCATTTCAGGGTGGGGAAACCCCAGTTTTGGCATGGTGGGACCCCAAAACAGCCCTGACAAGTGCTGTGAGAGCCAGTGGGGTCCCAGCTGGAGAGGATCAGGAGCAGCCACAACCCCTGGTCTGTGAGAGCTGGGGGCTCAGCTTAAATCAAAGCAGAGGCCACTAAACCAGGGAAAAAACCCCCTGAATCCAGAGGGAGCCACCAGAGAGGGTCTCAACACCCACAGGCAGCGCTGGGACCCGCTGGCATCGCCGCCAGCTCTCACCCTGGCCCCTAAACAAACCGCGGGTGATGGATTTGCTGCGTGCAGGGCGGGGGGAGAAAGGCACGGGGAGGTCAGTGAGACCCCCCAGCCCCCTGGCAGGGGCTCAGGAATGTCCCCGGGGATGTCGGGATGCCTTTATCAGCTCGGGGCTGGCGGCAGGCAGTGGCTGTTTGTGTCGGAGAACAGGTTTGGAGGGGCTGGGTGTTTACCCCCGAGCCAGCCCCAGCCAGGGCTGGGAGCAGGAACATTGGGTCAGGGGTGAGAGGTGTGATGTTTGGTTTGCTGCCGGTGGAGAATGTGAGCTATTCCGGCCTGGGTTGTTTAATTTGCAGTCAAACGTGTTTCTTTATCCGGCTCCAAAGAGGCCTGTGGAAGGACCCACCCAGGGTAGTGTTTACCCTTTGTTCTTTCCCTGGGGCCAACCTTGAATCCTTATCAGCCTGTTTGGAGTAAACAGGTACTGGAAGCAGGAGGAAGGGTGTGGAGGATGCTTGTGGGGTTTCTCCCTCTCTCCCTCCTTCCCGCTGTTTACCCAAGCAGACCTATTTTGTTTCAGACTGGAAATCTGCTTTTTTTTTTTTTTCCCCCCTTCTCCTCCTTTTTCTTCCCTCCCCATCCAACTAAAATCTCTGGAAAAGCTGAGCAGGGCCTTGAGAAACAAACCTCAGCTCTGGAGCTGGATACAGACACCTGCCCAAAGCTCAGCAGTGGTCACGGGGGCTCAGCTTGGGGCACATCAAACCCAGAGCATCCACCCCGACCCTGGCTTTTCCCAGGAAATGGGCAGCCCCAGAGCAGGAATTTTGTAGATTTTGAGACCCTCTTTTCATCCCTGGACGTGCTGGGAATCCCAAAGGAAATACGTGGAAAGCATTTTCCTGCCTCCACCAAACCCCAGCGTTCCCAAAGCCCGGTGGGAATTGCCTGGCTGGATGCAGCCCCCCTGCAGCATTACCTGTTGCAGCATGATCGCCTGCTGCTGCTGCAGCAGCGCCTGGAGCTGGGGTGGGGACAGGATCTGCTGCATCTGCTGCGGCGTGATCATCTGCGGGGACATCATGGCCACGGACACGGGGACCTGCGGCAGCAAGGACACGTCACCACAGCCAGCCCAAAAAACTCCCCCCAAACGCCACCAGAGCCTCTCCCAAGCATCCTCCTTGTCCCTGGACACTGGTCTGTGCTTTGGGCTGTCCCTTGTCCCAGTGCAGGGAGCAGTGCCATGGTGCTGCTGGCACTAGGATGAAACTTCCTGGACCGTTCGCTCCCCCCACAGGCTCTTTAAAAATCAGTTTAACTGGGGGAACTGGGCATCAAACCACAGCTCCCTCTCCTGCTGGGAGCATGGGAAGGGTGGAGGGAAACGCCAGGGAAGTGGGAAGATACAGATCACCCAAATAACTCAGCAGAGCAGAGCACTGAGGAAGAGGTTACGGGGTTCTCCAGGCACATCAAAGCTTTACCTCCAGCTGACACCAGTAACTCTGGTAATTGCTGTGCCAAGAGAAGGGAACCTGCCAGCCCCTGCCTTTGGTTATCAAAACACGGGCCCACACCCCCGTGAGTGAGGCAAAGCTCCTGGGAAGGTGTTGGTGATGGATCCCAGCCCTGCTGGGTCCTGCCCAGGTGGAGCAGTGCCCGGATGGAGCCATCAGGAGCTGCTTTGTCCCAGCCTTCCCTGATTCCCACCAGCCCAAAGCCCTTCCCGAGGCTCTGGGCAGGGTCAGGGCTTTGCTGTAATTTAATGACCCTCCTGGATGCCTCATATTGCTGGGAAAGCAATTAAGAATTGCTGGGCAGGAGCCACCAGCAGCCACAGGCTCTTGCAGGGGATCCCAGGAAGAGGCAGCAGCTGCTTGGCACGGGGGAGGGGGCAGAGCACCAGCCAGGATCCAGCTGCACGCCAAGGACCCGGTTCTGATCCAAACCAAACAACTCCTCAGCCCCTCAGCCCAGGATCTGAGGACCTCAAAGAGCAGAGAGACCCAGCAAAATCCCACTGAGAGCCTGGTTCCTGCCAGGACTCCCAGTGCTGCCCAGTCTGGACCCCTTCCAGCCACTCCAGCAGGGATGGGAGCACAGGGTGCAGTCCCTCCCACCTGGGATGGGTGTCCAGCTGACCTTCAAGGCAGATTGCACAGCCTTATCTATTTACTCAGGCATTCTGCTGCAGGGAGGACACAGGGCCAGCTCTGTTTGTCACCAGCACTTCCCCCTCCAGCCTCCGTGGCAGAGCTATCGATTAACCCCTCTGACTGCCCACCCAAGGTGTGCTGGGTTGATGAGCCAGAAATGTGGATTCTGTCCCCATCTGTTGCAGCCGGGTGGGGCAGTGACCCTGATCTCCTGGCACATATTATCT
>JAODHX010001197.1:2779817-2790689 GCA_027576295.1 Cossypha polioptera
CAAAACTCTGTGAGGAGGCTGGACCCAATCCAGCACCCAAATATTGCACCCAAACATCTGCAGAGAGACCCCAAAACCCTGTGAGGAGGCTGGACCCAAATCTGCACCCAAATATTGCACCCAAACATCTGCAGAGAGACCCCAAAACTCTGTGAGGAGGCTGAACCCAAACCTGCACCCAAATATTGCACCCAAACACCTGCAGAGAGACCCCAAATTCCTGTGAGGAGGCTGGATCCAATTCATCACCCAAATATTGCACCCAAACATCTGCAGAGAGACCCCAAATTCCTGTGAGGAGGCTGGATCCAATCCAGCACCCAAATATTGCACCCAAACATCTGCAGAGAGACCCCAAAACCCTGTGAGGAGCCTGGACCCAAATATTGCACCCAAACATCTGCAGAGAGGCCCCAAAACTCTGTGAGGAGGCTGAACCCAAACCTGTTCCCAAATATTGCACCCAAACATCTGCAGAGAGACCCCAAAACTCCTGTGAGGAGGCTGGACCCAGATCTGCACCCAAATATTGCACCCAAACATCTGCAGAGAGACCCCAAAACCCTGTGAGGATCCTGGACCCAAATATTGCACCCAAACATCTGCAGAGAGACCCCAAAACTCTGTGAGGAGGCTGGACCCAAACCTGCTCCCAGGTGCTGCTCCCAAACCTTTGCCCAGCGCTGGGGTCTCGGGTCAGGCTGGCACAGGAGGGACCAGCAGAGTTCCAGCCTTGCCACTGGGTGTTGATTTGGGGTTTGAATTCCCACCTGCCTCGGGCACAGCCTGGGTTTGGGTGATCCCACTCCCACATGGAGAAGTTTCCCAAAGCCAGTTAGGTCTTCATGGCACCAAAGAACGGCCACTCTTCCTTCTTTTTAAATTCAAAAGTAGCTCTTTTGGATTTCCATTTTACAGACAGCTAAATTAGTTTTAAGAGGTGAAATTGGAATGAAAAGTATTTCAACCCACCTGGATTCTTTTTCCCCCTGTAATTTAATTTTTTACAGGAGGACTGTAATGTAATGTCCTCCTGTAATGTACAGGAGGACTGTTGATGGTTGGTTTGGGGTTTCTTAATAATCTGTTATTGAATGAAAAAGTTAGGGAATTTCTGTGAGATGGGAAAGCTGCTTTTCTACAACTACATTCTGATGGCCCTAGGAAATATCCCATTGGTTTTGTCCCCAGAAATCTTCCTTCAAGGGGACAAACAGGACTGGGAACTGAGGTCTTAACCCATCCCTGTTGGACTCCTGGGATTTTCCAGAGGGCTTGGCTTGGTTTCAGCCCCCTCTGGAGCTCCCATCTGCTGCACCCATTTCTGCAGAACCTGCTCCTGACGTTCGTGGAAGAGGCGCCCAGGCCCCGTTTCTGGGAAGCGCCGCGGCTCCGCTTCCTGCCAGCTCCTCCTTTCACGGGAGGAGAGCAATCCCTTCCCCTGCCATGGAACACCAGCGAGAGCCTCTCCAGCCAGCCCCGAATTCGGGGTGAGCCCTCGGATCCCCAGCAGGGCTGGCTCTGCTGTCCACAGGACACCTCCACCAGCCCAGGCTGCTCCAAGTGCATCCAGCCTGGCTTTGGGCACTTCCAGGGATGGGGCAGCCACTTCTTCTCGCTCCAGACCCTTGTCCAAATTCATTTCCAGCCCTCCTGGAGCACCTTTAGGTGTGAGGGGCTCTGAAGTCTCCCTGGAGCCTTCACTTCTCCAGGCTGAACATTCCCAGCTCTCCCGGGATGGCAGGGGAGATGCAGCCCTTGGATCGATTAATTCAATGCATTTTGTGCTCTGGACTCAGAGTTATGGGACACCCCACCCCATTTTAGGGGGTCCCCACATGGGAACTGCAGCAGCTTTGACCCCTCTAGTTCAGCCTAACCCCTCCTGACACATCCCAAACCTCAGAAAATGCTGGAAGCTCCGAGACCTTTGTGAGTTACCCACCCACCCATCAGTCCATGACAAACACAAAACTCACTTTTATTCCATCCCAAACTGGCACTTTCCTAAGCAAAGAACCAGCTTTGAGTGACGAGCTTCATCCAACCTGTGCCTGCCCTCTTTTCCCTACATCAGAGGAGCCCCTTTGAAGGCACCAAATCCCATCAGAGCAGGAAGGAGCTGCAGGAAAAAACGTGGGCAGCCTTCACCGAGGGGAGGGTGTGAATCCAGCCTGGCCCCAAGATCCCTCTTTGTTCAGCCTGGAAATGAGGCAGAGCAGGGAGGAGGGATCTGATGGATCAGGGTCAGACAGGGCTGGTACAGCTCCTTCCCTGCTGGGGTTTGTTCTCTGAGGATCCACTTTGCTCCTGAGAAACCAATGGGGACATCAGGGATGCTGCAGGGATGAGGAAATTCCCAGCTCAGCAGTGCTGAGCTCTCAAAAGAGGCACAGGGAAGAAGGGAAAAAACTTCCTTTTGTTCTGGACCAGGTAAAACCTCAGGTGTGGATCACCTCCAAAGAATCCAGTGGATGCAGGAGGATTTGGAGCCCTGGGATTAAATATTTTGTGTTGATATAAAGCCTTGAGCCACGTGGACAGAGTCACAGTGGGGTGAGGGATGTGTCCCAAACCCCGAGTCCTTCAGCTCTTCCAGGAAAACTCCACCTTCCCCCTCCTCCCAGCTCATCCTCACCCTCAGCATCTGCGTTCCACCCCCAAACTCCCTGCTGTGCAAATTTGGTTTTCCTAACAAAGTTGGGGTTTTTTCCTCCAGGGACTGTCTGATCTCGCAACCAGGATTTTGAAAACCTTAAAAACACGAAAAATTTCAGCCAAGGGACAGTGATCCTGTATTTGCCTGGAATGGGAACAATCCCAGTTTGTTGTAGGGTTGACAAAAAGCTGAAATCTTCCATGGAAAAGGTCAATTTGGGTTTGTCCCAAGGAAAAGCAGCTCTGAATCACCTCATCCTTCCAGGAAAGTCCTCTCCAAGATGAATCCAAATGTTTGCCACAGGCTCTGAACTGGATTTCTGGCAAATGAGTAGTGGAGAACATCTCCTTTGGTTTGTCTTTTTTCTTCTATGGGAAGAGCAACTCCAGAAACAAAATCTGAGTTTTGTGAATGTGCTCGCCTGAAAAATCAATGTTTGGTGATGGGAACAAATCCCCCTGAACTGCTCTGCTTCCTGCCTGCTCTTGGTTCTCTCCCTTCAGCTTCCAAGGTGAAAGAAAGAAAAGCACATGGAAATATGAGGAAGAAGAGAATTGGGGGTGGGAAAACAGAGAGAAAGAGGGAAGGAAGTTCAGAGCAGTGTTTTGGGGATGGTGTTGTGCATTGACACAGCTGAACTCCAAACTCCCATCCCTTCCAAGGAGGAAAGTTCAACTGATGAGCAGCAAATCTGCTTTTCCACCCAAATTACACCATCAGCTTTCACCCCAGCGCCCTGTGATGCCCAGCAGTGCCCACATCCCAGCCCTCTGCCTGCTCCCTCTCCTTCCTGAGCATCCAGAGCTGAACCTTGGGGTTCATCCCATCCCCAAACACCCCGCAGGGCATCACAGCGAGCAGGACCAGCCCTTCCCGGGACAACCCCGCAGCTCTGGGTGCTGCATCCTCATCCAGCACAGGGCTGGGGAGTCTGGGGGGTGCCACAGAGCCCCCCCCGAGGGTCAGCGCTGCCATCCCAGCCCGGGCTGGGAGCACACGGAGCAATCCGGCTCTGCCCGGACGTGCGGCCGCTGCAGCTCTTGGACCCCGCTCGCCTCTTGCGTAAGGATGATGCGCCGAGTTCCTGGAAGTGATGAGAGGCTCCTGGCTCCCCGGGAAAGCCGCAGGCTGCTGCCTGTGCAGGGGCTGGCACTGCTCCCCTGCTCCAGCCAGCAGGATCCCAGCGCTCTGGGACAGAAGGGTCCGAGTGATTTTCCCCGTGATTCCCCAGGCAGGGGGATCCCGACACCCCCAGAGCTGCACAGAGAGCGGGTATCAAGGGAATAATCAGCAATTTGGGCTCAGCTCAGAGCTCAGGGGGGGTTTGAGGGGGTTTTCACCCCGTCAGATCCCTGGCTGGTGGCTGTGCCGTGCCTCAGTTTCCCCCGTTTCATACTGGGTTGGACTCAGCCGGGTTTTGGGGAGCTGCAGGTAATGGATAAAGGAGGGAAACCCACAGTGCTTGGAAGTGCTCCCAGCAGAGCACACGAGGCTGTTTGGGGTGTTTGGGGGGTCCCCAGACAGTGCCCAAAGTCCCGGTGTGCCTGCAGAACCACGAGTGGCGATCACCCAGCCCGGATGGAACTCCCTGAGCTCTGCCAAGCCCAGCTGTGCCACCAGCACGTGGCACAGAGCACACCTGGCTCCGCTGTCCCCACCAGCACTTTGCCTGCGGGATTTCCCCCCTCTCCTCTTTTTAATCACTTCCCTGCTTTTCCAGGAGCGTTACTCATCCAGAGCAGCTCTCAGCTCTGGCTGCTGCCGCGTTTTGTGCCTGTTCCCTGCTGCTCCTTCAGGAGATGCTCACCCGCACGTGGTGGCCGTGCCGGAGCCGTCACGGTGCCGGCCGGGAATTACTCACGGTGTAAGGTTGGAGGAAGGAGGGGGGAGGCCACATTCGCTGCTTTGTCTGCAGTTGTTCATTTCTCACCCTTTGATATATTTTTTTCCCCCCCTCTCCTCTCTTTCTTCTCCTGCCAATGTTCTCTGTCCTGGCTCCTTCTCGCTCTTACGTTGGGGTTGGAGATTCTGGCTTCATCCCTGGGGGGTGTAAAATGTTCTTTGCTGTCCCATGGTCACAGAGGGGTCCCCTCACACCTGGCTGGGACAACCAGCCCCCCCTTTTCCCACTCTGCCACTTCCACATTTGCCCATTTCTGCTCATTTTTGGCCCAACTTTCCCCCTGTCTCTGTCCCAATGTCCCCACATGTCACCAGCCACCACCAACCAAACCCACCCCTCAATCACCCCTCCTCAGACACCTCAGGTGGGTTAGAGGAGGGGAAAAACCACCCAGAAAACCCCAAATCCTTGCTCCAGGCTCTGCAGAGGGAAGGGTCGCTGTGGGAATTGCTGTCCTGGCAGTGCCAGGGCACATCCCACTGCTCGCAGCACGAGCTGGGGAGGACTCAGCAGAAAAGCATTCGGGACACACGGTCCTTCCCCTTCTCCACACACACCCGCGGCAGATCAATGAATATTTTAACAAAGAAATATTTCATTAAAAGAGTTGATTGCTTAATGAACTGTCCCTGTGAGCCATCAAAATGCAATGGGGTTTTTTTTTTCTTTTTTTTTTCTTTTTTTTTCCCTGCCTTTAACGAAGGCGAAGATTCATATCACGAAGAAGTGCCTTATCAAATTACCGTAATAGCCTGAGTAGAGCCAGCCTGGGCAGCGGGCATTTGAGTCCCTCAAATGGGACTCCACAGCCCCCAGGGGTGTCACCCAGCAAGGTGGGACCGGGACAGGTCCTTGTGTCCCTAAAAGTAATATTTGGGATAGTGGGAAGCAGGTTTGCTTCCCTCTGGGCTGCCAGGATTTGAAGGGAAAGACAATTCTCCATCCTTTTCTTCCCCCAAGCCAACATTGTGATAAAGGGACATTCAAAGGCGTTTCTGACATCTGAAGCCACGAATTGCACCAGGGCTCCGACCTCCTCAGCCTGGCTCCTGGAATCACAGAACCAGGGAATGGTTTGGCTTGGAAGGGACCTCAAAGTTCCTCCAGTTCCAAGCCCCTGGGGTGATTAAAACAGAAAGGCATCCAAAAATGTAATCGCTGTCTCTTATCAAGCCTGGGTGCTGTTTGTGAGCTCTGAGGAACCATCCCTGCTGCTGCTGCTGCTTCCCCAGACCTGCCAGGCAGCTCAGGGGCTCGTCCTGCTCTCTCCTTTTGGAAGCTCCCCCTGCTTTGCCTCTGCGAGTTTAATGAAAATGTCCCTGCTCATCCCAGGTTTCCTCTGTGCTGCTCTCCAGGCTCCGGGCTGGGCACGGCTGGAGGGATCTGGTCATTAACAGGCGGGAAATGAACAATAACCTGACAAGAAACGACCAATTTTCCATCAATTAGAGCGAAGCCTCTTTTTGTCTTTTTAGTAAAATTAAGTTTTGCTGACTGGTGATTACTTTGGTCTGATGACAATTCATTAACATTTACACGGGGAGGATGCTAATGGCGAGGAGGAGGAGGAGGAGGAGAGGGAAGGTGCTGAAGGAGCTGAAATGTGGCTCTGGAGAAGCTCTGGAGGTCAGGACAGGCCGGGGAAGGAGGGGAGCAGGAAGCCCTCCCGCCCCTCACCGCACAAAAGTGCTTTGTTTGGGGCTGGAATTCTGCTCCTTGTGCTGCTTCCCCCACCGGGGCTCTGGGGTTAAGGACACTGCAGCATCCCTGGGGCCAGCACCAGCTCAGGGTCCCTCAGAGCCACTCCTGGGGGTGGGGGGACAGCTTGGACACCGCTGGCTGTGCCCTAGGGGTGGCTCCTGGCCCTGCAGAGGTGCCACGGGTGGGGACAGGGTGGCAGCAGAGCTCTGAACTTGGCACGAGCAGGAACAAGGGTGGGCAGGGACAAAACAGCCAGGGAAGTGACCACCAGCACCTCAAACCACCCCAAACAGGCACAATCAGCCCAAATTTCTGTTAGAGGGTGAAGGGGGAGTTGGTGCTGAGTGTGAATATTTGTGGGTTTATGGAGATGTGTGTTCAAAAATCAAGTTATTCCCTGGATCAGAGCTGCCTCTGCTGCTGGATCAGGCCTCTCCTCATCCAAGAATTCATCCCCAAATGCAAAGAAGTTTCCCAGGCTGCTGCATCCTTTTCACTCCTGGGAGTTGGATCCATCCACACCCGAGCAGGTTTGGGGGAAGACACAGAAAAACTTCCCACAGGAGCCACTTCAACCATCCTTTCCCCTTAAAAAAAAAACTTCCTGGGGTGTTCCCAACCCCAAAACTTCCACTTTTACTGATTTATTTGCACAAGGTCCCCGGTGGCTCCAAGTCTGGCACAGGAAGGAGCTGCCTGTGGAGGGGGGCAGGGATTAGCTCATCCCCAGGGTGATTGGGAAAGCTCAGCGAGCATTTACTGTAAGAGATGGGGAATGTGTTGAATCAGAGGCACAGCAGAGCCCTCCCTGCCCACACTCCAAGCTCATGGGACATTTCCCCAAATCCCCATCCTGGATGGCCAGGCTTGAAGGATGCAAGGATTTAGTAGGGGAAAAAAAAAAAAAAAAAAAAAAAGGGGGATCAGGTTCTCATCAGGCTTTCTGTTTCTTCCCCTGAGTTCAGGAAGGATGAAATTGCAGTGGATTTTTTTACCAGGATGGGTAACACAGGGATGGTTGGCTCCCTGCGCTGTTTTGTCACCCTATTTATAACTTTATTTGGGAGGGGATTTCCACAAAACCCCATAAAAACTGGGGTTTCCCATCAAAAAGCTTTTCAAGTTCTTTCATGACCTTTGTTCAACAATGACCTAATTTCACTCAAACTCTGGCACAGCCTATTCCTGAGGCGGGAGGAGAAGTGGCATTCAAAATTGGGTCAGTTTTCATTAAAAACGCTTCCGTTTACTAATAGTTTTTCACATGTCACAAGGACTGGGATGGGCTCCAGACGCCGGCTGCCCTTCTTCACTGGAGAAATGGGTTAATCTTCCTGGGAAATCACTGCTCAAGGACTTTCTGGATCTCGGTGAAGTCCTTTCTCCTCCCAAAAGTCGGGATGAACGCGGTGTTTCCGTGGTGCCCCTTCCCCAGGCTCCTGGCAGGGTTTTTGGTGTGAGAATTCAGGTGGGTTGGGGTGATTTAAGCTGGGCCACGGTGGTTGTGCCCGTGTCACCTGTGTCACTCGCCCTGGGTGTGCAACACCCGGGAATCCCAACTCCATCCAGGTGAAAAATGTGGGATGAAAAGACTGGAGCAACAGGGAGGGTGGAAGATCCCAGAGCCTGACCTAATTCAGAGCCTAATCCAAAGCCTGTCCTAATCGGGGGGATCTGAACCCTCGAGTCCGACCCCCCCTAGCCCAGGGAAGCCGATGGGAAACGCGCTGGGATTCGGGAGCAGCTCCCGGGGATGGAGCAGCAGTGGGAAAGGATCGTGGCCTCGGGTCTGCTCCCACAGCTCTGGGAGCTGCCAAAATTCCCTTCTGGCATCACTTTTGGAGGATGGGTGCCCTCGGAGCCCACGGGCTGTGAGACGAACCCCCTGAGAGCCGCGGGATGGGCGAAAACCGGCGGCGAATCCGGCAGGAACCGGGCGAGGCGGGGAGGGAAGGGAAGCGCAGCCAAGAACCGGCGCTCGGACCCGCTCCCGCTTCTCAAATGTGCAAATTATGCAGCCATTTCACGGGACACTTAGGAGTCAATTTGCAACGCGGCTCAGGGGGGAAATTGGGCACATAATTCCCCTGAACAATAACCGGAGCGGCCGCTTAATTTAACTCCGCGCCTGGACCTCGTTAGCGAGTGCCGAGGGGAGGATGCTGCGGGCGCCGGCGCCACGTGCGCGCATCCCCCCGCATCCCCCCGCATTTCCCGGGATCTTCCCGCATTTCCCGGGATCTTCCCGCATTTCCCCAGATCCCTGGCTCCCTCCGGGGCTCACGAGGGCAGCAGGGGCTGGCTCGGGGGCTCGGCAGGTCCCAGCCCGGCTCGCACACGCTCCGGCAGCCCCGGCACAGTGGCAGCAGGCTGTTCTCATTACAGCCCAATGAGGCTGTTTACTCACCCAGCTGGAGACAGTTAGAGAGTGATAAATAATGAAAGAGAAAACATGATTTTCCCCTCTGTGGTTTCTATTTGTGTAACCATATGTCACAGCTCAATACGGCCGCGGATTTTTTTTTCTGCTTTATTCAGGAAAGAGTTGATTTTTTTCCACAGTGCTGCGATTTTTTCCCCGACTTCTCTTTTTTTTTCTCTTCTTTCTTTCTTTTTTATTTTTTTTTCCTCTGCAGCGACTGAAGTATTTCTGTTTGTTTTCTTGTGAAACTCGCTCGGACTCCGACTCCTTAAAGTCTGGCTTGTCCCAGGAACTGCGGAGGTTTGATAGGATTGTGCTCAGCTTCTTTTCAAATACCTGTCACGGGGCTGCGGGGAGAAGAACCAGCTGAGAGCAGCGTGGGGAGGGCTGAGCCGAGCTGGAGCAATTCCTCCGGGAAGATAAAACCCTCTGGAGCTCTCCCTGGCACGGGAAGGGAGGGTGGGATGAGGGATGAGGGGCTCTGAGTGTTTTGTGAGGGTAACACAGCATCGCTGCTGGGGTTGGCAGGAGGGGAAACTGAGGCACTGTGCGCTCCAGGGGGCTCATGCAGGGCACCCGCAGCCCCCAGGAACCTCCGTGATCCATCCCAGAACTGGGGAGAGAAGGATCTGAGGCAGCCTGAGAAGGAGATGAGCGAGGAGAGGCCCTGGCAGCGCCGTGCGCCGGATGGAGAGAGCTCCGGGAGCGCTCCGGGAGCGCATCCCGCCCGTGCCCTGGGGAGGGCAGGTCCCTGCACGGCCCCTCTCCCTCCCCGCCAGGTACCGCACACCTTCCTGCAGCAATTACCGGGCTCCGCATCCCGCCCGCCGCCGTCTCTTCTCCTGCCATGCCCCCGCAGCTCCCGGCAGCTCCTGGCACACTCCAGGGATGAGTTTCCCCTCGCAGCACACCCGGCCAGGGGCGTGCGAGGTGGTTTGTTGTTTTTTTTTTTTTTTTTTTTTTTAGCCCCGGCAAGTTAACAACATCCTCTTCCCGCAAGACACATCGTTCTGGGAGGGCAATTATCGCAGTGACCTCATCCGTGTCTGCGGCATGAGGTCACCAACGTTCGGGGAGCTGCGCCAGCCCGGTCCGAGCGGGTGTGCCCGGAGCTCGGCTCATCCCGATCCGGCGCTTGGCTCGCAGCTCCGAGGAAACTCGCAATTAAGGGTGGCAAAAACTCCCAGGGGCCAAACCAGGTGTGGATGCGGCAGAGAAGAGCCCGAGCGGCGCCGAGCCCCGACATCCGCACCCTGCTGTGGGTTTGCTGCGTGGAATTCACCCCGGCAGGGAAATCACCTCCCAACCATCCCACCCTGTCCTCGAGAGCGTTTTCCAAACGCTCCTGGAGTTCTGGCAGCCTCAGGCTGTGCCCATCCCCTGGGAGAAGAAACTTTCCCTGCTCTCCATCCTAAATCCTCCTGATGCAGCTCCAGCCTTTCCCTGGGCGCTGTCCCTCTGTCCTGAAATGGCACCGAGTGTCTCCCTCACACAGAATTCCTGCAGTGACCCAACCTTGGTGGCTCCAGGCCGTGTCACCCTGCGTGGAAGCGATGTCTGATCCCCACAGCATCCCAAAGCCTTGGCTGTGTGTGAATTACCTCAATTAAACTCGGCAAACACGCCTCCTCCCGGGGCTGATCCCTTTTCCAAATGTAGGGAAACCATTTCTCCGGAGGTTTTGTGTGCAGGAATCGCAGCCTGTGCACGCAGAGCCGTTCCCACCCCGCTCTGGTGCCCACAGCTGCTCTGTGATGCTCTGCAGTGACAGCTTTGGGGACAGAACGGCTTTTCTGCACCCTCCAGGTCTCACGGAGGTCCCACCAATGAGGTTGTTGTCCAAAATGTGCCCAAATTCAGCCAAATGCTGGAAATGCAGCTCTTCTCCACACTGCAGCCACCCCACCCCAGCTCGGAGTGTGAGCCGTGTGCTGGGTGTTGAACACTTTGGTGTTGATGGATTTGTCCTTTTTAAAAGCAATTAACTGAGTGAAATCAGGATCTTCTTGCTTCAGGTCACAACAAGCTCTCACTGCAGGGCTTGAGCTGCAGATCTGGGGGGGGAGATGGACCCTGCTGGTTCCCTGACCCCATTCCTGGCCCAGCACTTCCACAGCCCAAACCCTCTCCTCTCCTCTCCTCTCCTCTCCTCTCCTCTCCTCTCCTCTCCTCTCCTCTCCTCTCCTC
>JAODHX010001197.1:2869018-2882132 GCA_027576295.1 Cossypha polioptera
CTTCCCTTCCCTTCCCTTCCCTTCCCTTCCCTTCCCTTCCCTTCCCTTCTCTATGTAGGAAGCAGTTCTGGATAAAAATCACATCAAAGCCTCCCAGGGAAGTTCTGTGCCCACCTCGGACAGGGATTTAGGCAAAGCTGCTTTAAACACCTCTTAGCTCCTGCCTTAGAAAGCAGCACCTCTGCAGGCAGGCTGAGCTGGCCCAGCCATGGGACATCACCCCGGGGTGTCACCGTGGGTGCCACCACAGCCCAGCTCTCCCAGCCACAGTGAAAACCACGTCCCAAAACTGCTGCTGGCACTTCCAGCACCAGCCAGTCCATCCTGGGAAAACAGCAAGCTCAGAGCTCCTCCTGAGCCGGGGTTTTAATTAGTGGAGGGCAGCACATCACGCCAGCCCGTGGAGGAGGACGTGGGACAATGGGATGGGGACACGGAGCCGAGCTCCCCGTGTGCTGCAGGCGGCTCCCAGGCAGGACCTGGCATTCCCAAACTTGCAAGCATCCTCAGCCCCACCTCCAAAGGGAGGGGAAAAGCTCCTTTGCCTCAGGTGAGGGCACCTCCAGCACCTGAGGGCAGAGCTCTGTTTCCCCAATCACCCACAGCAGCTGCCAGCAAGAGGATGTTGGAGGTGCCACTCCAACCCCGGCATTGCAGGATTCTGTGATGCTCCCTCCCTCCTGCTGCGAGGCCCCAGGGCTGCCCTGGGGAGGGGGGTGTTTGTTTTACTGCTTCCAGCACCACAGAAACATCTGAGTGCCGAAGGGTTGTGAAACTTTTCCTGCACGTTTGACTCGTGATCAAAGGAGGAAGAGCAGTCACATTCCCGGGCTCGGGGTTTGCTTTGGCACTTGTGAGGAAAGTTCCAGAAAAACCAGTGTTTTATCACCTCCTGGTTAACATTTCCAGGCTCCAGTTGATTGTGATGGCCACGAGAAACGACAGACTCCTGCATCCCAGCAGTTCCTGCATCCATCCCACTGATCCCTGCATCCTTCATCCCACCACATCCCCGAGTGCCCAGGGCTTGGATCTGCCTCTCCCTGAGCTCATGGCTGTATTTAAGTGATGCCCAGCACATCTGGGGGGCTCAGACCCAGCTCAGAGGGTGCTGGGGGACCCCATCCCTCACTGTCCCCTCCACAACAGCTCAGCCAGGGGTTGCTGAGCTCTCCCTACAAAACTTCTCCCCCTGGCACAAATCAGCTCCCAGCAGCTCCTCTGGGAACACAGGTGAGGTTTTGCTGCCCCAACCTGTGCTGAACACCTGGGCAGAGCCCTCAGTTCCCCATCCTGCTCCTGACCCCACACCTGCAGCTCCAGCAGAGCAGCAGCTCCTGGATGGAAGAGGAGGAATTGCTGGCACCGAGCGAGGACTCAGGGTTTGGTGAAAGAAAATCAGGAGAGTGTGCAAGGGGTTTTGTCAGCTGCTCTTGGAGTTTCCTATTGAAACTGAAATTGGAGTGAGAGAACAGGGCCTGAGTGTATTTTGGCAATTTTTTTGGTGAAGTTAAACAAAGCTGTCAGAAAGATCTGGACTTCTATGGAGAAGCAGAGTTCACCTGCAGTCTTTGTTCTGCTCATTCCCCAAGTGATTCCCGAGGAGCTGGGAAAAAAAACAAAGAAAACAAAACCACAGACATTGAAATAAATGATCCCCAGAATCACAGGGATGGAGTTTTAAGAAAGCTCACGGAGGAAAGGGATGAAAAATTCCTCGCTGCAAAGGGATAAAGCAACTTCAGACTAATGGAGATTAGGAAGAACCTCTCCCAAAGGATTGGTTATCCCATAAATTAATGAATCTGTGGTGTCACAGCCCTCAGCCACAGGGTCCTGAGTCATTGCCTTAAGTGCTGGGAGGGCAGAGCACCCTGTCCTGGAGCAGCTGGGGCTGGGCACTCCTGGAGATTGAATGAGAACCTGTTATCCCATTGTTCTGTCCCAGAAACCCAGGTGTCCTGACAGGGACGCCTTCCTCAGAGATCTCTGCTTTTTTTAACATTAAACCTCGCAATTTTAGTCAGCTTTTATGACACCAAGGAAACAATAATCCAATGGATTTGTTGTTGTTTATTATTGGAGCTCTGGCTGTGCTGCTGCTCCACAGCAGCAGCTTTGTGGTGAGGGTTGATATTAAGAAATAATAGCCAGGAATTAACAACAATTCTTTAATTATGTGATCTCCCTTTCTGTGCCTAACATCACTCCTGGGCTGAGGAGCTCTGAAGGAAATTGCAGCCAAGCTTCCCAGGGCTATGGAAATATGGAAATTCCCACTGGAAATGCCAAGGGCTCCAAGGCTTCAGCCTCAGAGCCCAAACCTGGCGTGGATTTGGCAATACACAGCATTCCCTCAGGATTTCACCCTGAGATCCTTCCTTCTCTATCCCAGCACCTCAAAACCATTTAAAAGCCTTGAAAATAAAACTGATGAAGAGAAGGGGTTGTTGTTGTTTCTCAAAGGGGCTCCAAGGCAAAGGGAAAACCACAAGATCTTGGTTTTTTTTCCGAAATCCCAATGCCTGCCCCTCGTTGCCACCCCAGTGCTTTGACCTCCAGGACCATCCCTGCCGCCTCAGCAAATGGAAACGGCCAGGCTGTGACAGATTGACCAGCAGAGCCTCCTGGATGGAGTTCCCACAGATTGCTGCCGGGCCGTACAATGGAAACCGATAAATATCCCAGCGGGGAATATACGGCAGCATCTCCCCTGTGCCACGGGGATCCAGCTGGAAAAAGCCCTTTTCCCCCACAGGGGATAAATCCTTCAGCCCAACCCTCCAGTGGGAAGCAGAGAAGGAGCAGCCAACCCTTTGTGACCCTGCCTGGAGTCAACAAGTGGTGAAGCAGAGGTCAAGGGGCCGAAACGGGGCCGAAAAGGGGATTTTGTGCCAGTCCCATCTGCTGGCAGAGCACCCCAAAGGTGCAGCAGGGCTCAGGCTCCAGGCTCGGGCTGTTCCTTCACCCAGACAGTAGCAATTATCATAATCAAGCAGTTGACTCCAATTACGCCGTGCTCTCCTCGCAGCCAGGGGATGGACACAGCCCAGGGAAAGTTCGCCTTTGCATATCTTAATCTAAAATGACAGGGTGTGACACGGGGGGCCGGTGACCCTGCCAGCCTTCAGCTGTTCGTGTGGCAACAATTTCCAGCCCCAAATTACTCCCAGGCAGGGCTTGATTGGAGGTTCAAGGCAGCAGGAGAGAGAAGCCATTTAGGGGACTGAAACATTCTTCACAGCCCAATTTAAATACAATTTACATTCCAGGCTCTGCTGTTGGTGCATTGTTAATTGCACCTTGTACCTCAGTTTATTTTGTACTTGAAGGGGGTTTTGCTTTGCTGTTGTTTTTCAAAGGCCTCCTTTGCCTGCTTTTTTCTCTTTTCCTAAGGGGCTGTTCTCAGAATACAGTTCCAGTTCCTGGAAGGGAAAATAGATTAGTGGATTTAAAGGCCAGGAGGGACAAACAGATCATCTCGGTGACCTCCTTGCAGAAGACAGGCCAGGACATTTTGCTCAGTAATTCCTTTGTCTCCATTTGTCCAGACTTAACCCAATCCCCTGCAGTGACCAGAGCACCCCTTCCAGAAGGGCTGGCTCCATCCAAAGCCATGGAATCTCCAGGGATCACGGGAATATCACAGGAATCTCCAGGTCCTGGGGCAGCTCTTGCAGTGCAGCATCACCTGGAGCAGTCACAGGGGGAGATGTGGATGCTCCTGGGCTGCAGGGACAGCAGGGACAGCCTGGTTTGGTGGTGGCATCTCAAATCTGACCTGAAATCAGGTCCCTGCTGTGCTTGGTGCTGGAGAGAGGGGACAGAGCCAGCCAGGAATGTCCCCAGCACGAAGGGACAAGGCAGGCAGGAAAAGAGAAGCCTCATTTTCCAGCATTTCTGTTGTTTGCTGCCTCACCTGGGGTTAATTCCATCCAAGGATGGACAGAAAATCCCACACTGCTGAATTTTGGAGGTGCAGACATGTCTCTCTTCTCAGAACTGACCAAAGGCTGAATTCTAACCTGATTCTAACAAAGCAAAAAGTCTTCCAAAATCCCTTTTCCTCAGCTGTGCAGAAAGAGTGAGCAGGGAGATGGAAAATGGATTTGGAATTTCCCAACGTGGGTGGAATTTCAAACCTCAGCTCTGCTTGCAATAAAAAAAAAAAAACCCAAAAAACCAAAACCCAAACAAAACATCTGTTGGGGAGCAGAGGGGTGAAACACTGCAGAACTACCCACTCCTCTTTTTCCAACTTGTTCTGCTCTTGGGTTGGAAAAGCCAAAATCTCTCCAAGTGCTCGGGATCATTTGTGACCATGACTTCCCACCAGGGCAAAAGCCAACTTTGGATCCTGGAATTCTTGCTTTAGGAATGCCCTGAGAGGTGCAAATGTAGTTTGACAAGTGGGATTGTTCAATCTGGAGAAGAGAAGCTTCAGAGCGACTGAGGAAAGATGGAGAGGGAATATTTACACGGGATGGAGGGACAGGACACAAGGAATGGCTTGTGCCTGCCAGAGGGCAGGGATGGATGGGATATTGGGAATAAATCCTTCCCTGTGAGGGTGGAGAGGCCCCAGCACAGGGGCCAGAGCAGCTCTGGCTGCCCCTGGATCCCTGAAGTGCCCAAGTCCAGGTTGGACATTGGGGCTGGAGCAGCCTGGGACAGGGGAAGGTGCCCCCATGGCAGGGGCATGGAAGGAGATGAATTTAAGGTCTCTTCCAGCCCAAACCATTGTGGTTCTCTGAGTGCCATGCAGAAACCTTTTCCCCTGAAACTCCTGCCCCCAGGTCTGGTTCTGCCCCAGTGACACCCAGCAGCACTGCCAGGCCAGAGCTATTTTGGCATTCTTTTCTTTGAGCCCCATCTGCTGGAGTCCCACAATTTCGTGACACATTTGATCTTTCCCTCGTTTCTTTCCCTATTTCAAAATCCCCCTCTGAGCCTTTGCAGCCAAGGGCAGAAGCCATAAACCCCAAGAAATGGAGCAAAACAATCAAACTGAGGAATTCCAGGACAGCCTCATGATTCCACAGCTTCTGAGTGCCTCTGGCTGGGAATCCCTGGTGCTGCCACTGCTCCAAGGAACCTCCTGGGCCTGGTTCTCATTTCCATGGATTCCCTTTCCACGGTGCTCTGGCCACGCCAGGAGCTGCTGTGACATTAAAAGGTGTCGGTGTAAATGACAGCTAAGCCCACTTGACCCCAGCCTAATTCACTCCAGCTCTGGGGAGGTCTGGCTCAGACACCAAAACTGGATGGAGAGACAGACAAATGTGCTCCAACCTTCTCCCCAACCTGCTGCTGCTCCAGAGCTCTGGGATTATCCCGGTGATCTCACTCCCTTCCTTCTCCTCTCTCCCCCTTTTCCCATCACACACACGTCCTCCTGCAAAGAGGAGGGGGAAAAAAAGCAGCACTGTGGAGGAATGTGGAGGGTTTGGGAGCCCCCTGAGAGCAGGTAGATCCATCTGAGCAGCGCCTGCCTCCTCCGAGGCGGGAGGAGATCGGTTTACATAAGTGCTTTGCCATATGAAGGAATAATTCAGCGGTATTAATAGAGGTTAAGGTTTCCCAGGAATCCCAGGCAGGCCCCGCAGACACAGGTGGGTTTTTTCACTCGCAGGGATGGGGGGGTAACACAACTCCTGCTGGCAGTGGGGCTGGGGGTGCCCGTGGGGTGGGAGAAGGGGTGTGGAGGTGACACCAGAACCTCCACGTGGCTCTTGGGGGGACAGGAATGGTTTGGGGGGACAGGGTGCTGGGTGTTCGCAGAATGACAGAATGGGTTGGTGGGAAGGGAGCTGGATCATCCCATTCCATCCCTGCCACCTCCCACTGTCCCAGGCTGCTCCAAACCCCAATGTCCAGCCTGGCCTGGGACATTTCCAGGGATCCAGGGGCAGCCACAGCTTCCCTGGGCAATCCCAGGGGCTCACCACCCTCACAGGAGGAATTTCCTCCTTATATTTGATCCAAACCTGCTCCTGTTCTTACCTGGGAGTTCCAGGTTGAACTTGGGATCAGGGAGGGATCTGTGTGTAGGACACTGGCATGGGGTGAGCTCATGATGTGTCCACTGAATCCCAGAACTGAGGCTGGAAAAGCTCTCCAAGGCCATCCAGTGCCCAATCCCTGCTTTGTCACCAGCCCAGAGCGCTGAGTGTGACATTCCTCACCTCCAGGATGGGGACTCCAAACCTCCCTGGGCAGCCCCTCCCAGTATCTGAGCACCCTTTCCATGAGGAAATTGTGAATTTATCCCAGCTGGAGTGGGCTGGGCCAGTGCCACACTGGGAAATTCACTTTTCCTGAGCTCAGGTTCTCAGACCAACCTGAAACCACGTCCTGCTTTGGCACCAAGCCCCAGCTGGTGCCCAGCCATGATCCAGCTCCTGCAGAGGTGGCTCCATCCTGGCTAAGAGGATAAACCAGCATGGAGCACAGAGAGGGGGGCACAAGGAGAGCCTGGCGAGCCCAAATCCCCCTTTGTTTGGATTAGGATCCCGGATAACAGAGCTTTTCACAGCCCAGCGAGGTTTACACCACCCCAAAAATAATCATCTCTCAGATCCCCAGCGATTACAGAGCTTTCACCCTGTCAACACACACAGGACCCAGCTCCAGCCACCCTACCTGGACTGTGCTGCCTTGCACGGATTTGGGATTTGGCCCAGAGCCTTGGGATCACAGCCCTGCCCGGAACATGTGGAGGCTGCTTTGCCCCAAAAGGGACTAACAAAGAAATAAGAATATTTGTTAATTTTTTTTTTCCCACTGCAAAGCAGTTAAACCTCCTAAGACACTTTTTCCAGACATCTAAATCCTTTAAAAATATTCTCTAGACTCCATAAAACTTACATTTTCCCTGGGTTCTCCTGTGAGTTATTAAAAAGCTGAAGTCCCTACCTTAAGACCTTAGAGCTTTGGTCATGAGCAGAAAACCAACAACGTGGAGTGGCACCTCCTTGTGCATTCAGAAACACAGAGGTGGGGAAGAGCAGGGGATGCAGAGAACAGCCCAGCCTGGGGATTTTTGGGGTATCCAGGCTGAGGCAGAGGGAGGGATGAGTGTTTGGGATCACTGATGGACACAGCAGCGTTTGAGGCTGTTGGAAAATCATTACCACATTCTCAGTGTTTGGTCTTTTTTCAAGAAACGCTTGGCAAAGTTGGATTTTAATGGCATTTAGTTCAGTTTCTACCAAAATCAAGTTTTATTCTCAGGAGATCTCTATATGGAGGCAGAAGGAAGTTTTTGGATGCTGCTGTCTGTCCATCCATCCATCCATCCATCCATCATCCATCCATCCATCCATCCATCCATCCATCCATCCATCCATCCATCCACCCATCCCCAGAGTGCTGTAGTGACAGGACAAGGGGGAGCGACTGAAAATCTGAAAGAGGGGAAATTTAAATCTCTGGATATTTAAATCTCTGGATATTTAAATCTATGGATATGTAAATCTCTGGATATTTAAGTCTATGGATATTTAAATCTCTGGATGCCCCTGTGAGGGTGGGGAGACCCTGGCACAGGTGACCCAAAGGAGCTGTGGCTGCCCCATCCCTGGAAGTGCCCAAGGCTGGAAGGGCCATGGATCAACCTGGGATAGTGGAATATTTTAGGGGGTGGGACTGGAAGAACTTTCAGGCCCCTTTAAACCCAAACCCTTCTGTGATTCCATCCTGGAGGGGTTCACACAGAGCCAGTGCAGGGTGGGTTTTTCCATCAGTGCTTTGCTCCAACAGGGCTGGAATCAAAGGGATCTAAAACCTTCCCTGCTTCCCTTGAACATCAGTTTGTCTGGGCCGTGAACTCTGCCTGAGCAGCTCCCTCCAAGGCTCAGCTCTCACTTTTCCCTTCTTTCTTCCCCCTTTTTTTTTTTCTTTCCCTCTCCCTCCCTGCTCTTCCCTCCCTCAGCCTCCCAGAAGCTCCGGCGTGTTTTTAACCCAGGCATGAAACAATCCCAGAGCCGCAGATTGTGATGTTTCAGATAACATACGGAGAATGTAAATCCTGTCAGCAAGTGCAACAGCCGTAAAAGGCTAAAATGGATTCCTGTGGATTAGAAATAAAGCACAGAAAGGGCCCTGTTCTCTCACTTTCCTCATCCCACAACCTCCTCCACCCCCCTCTCCTCACTCCCCTTAAAAAATATAAAAAGAAAAAAAGAAAAATTGCCTGGAAATACAAGGGGCGGGTTTTAATTTTTTTTTTATTATTATTATTTTCTTTTTTTTTTTTTCATCAACTTAAAAGAAAAATAAAATACATTCCAGGAAAAGGACTGCTGCTAAGAAAACTCAAACCAGAAGATGCTTAAATATGTTTTAATGACTTAAACACAGGGCCGGGATTGTGCCTAAAAGTTTCCACATTTAAAAATGAAAAGAAAAAAAAAAGAACAAGAAAGGAAAAAAAGGGGGAAAATTCAATACGAAAAATTCAATATGAAACGCCCCCCACTACCAGTGTTGCTGGATTTCTTGCCGGATTTCTCTCCCAAACCATCAGATTTAAGCCGGGGGTTGTTAAACCAGCTCCGTTTAAGCAAAGTTTACGCTTCTGGTCCAAACCCAAAAAAAAAAAAAGCAAGCAAGCTCCTAAAAATAATGAAGGCCACGTGAGCGCAGGTCCGAGAGCTGTTAACAAGCAGCTGACAAGTTTCTGCTGCAGGAATTAGCCCCTCATTTAGGAGGGGATTAGCAGAAATCTTCCTGCTCATTACGGGGCTCGCTGCGCCGGGGCCGTGCGGGGGTCGCGGTCGGGGTCGGGGTCGCTCCGCCGCTGTGGGGCTGTGCCCGAGCCGCGGGCGCTGCGGGGTGTCGCGTTCCCGGGGCACCGGGGGGGACACAGACGGGTGGTGACCCGCGTCACCGTGGGGTCACTCGGACACCCCCTTCCCCCACTTTCCCAGAGTCTGCGGGGACAGGGACAGGTTGTTTCTCTCCCCTTTCACCCTTAATTTGAAGGGACATGGTCACACTATGGGGGCCCTTTGCACCGCCCCCCCCCTCCATTGCTCCCGTTCGATAACTCCAAAGCTCCAAAGGGCAGCATGATCCAAGGAAAAAAAAAGTAATCATTGCTGACGCAGGCAGGACAGGAGCCAGGCACTGTCCCCAGCAGGTCCCATCCATCACTTGGGATTTGGGGACAGGCAGATCCCCCCAGGACCCCCGCGGTCCAGCGGGATCTCAGGGCAGCCCGGCAGGATCTGTGTTTCTGATCTTGCTCCCCTCGGGAGCTGTCAGTGTCTGGAAGGGGAGGGTCCTGCTCGGGGGCCGCGTCCCCCAGCTCCCGCAGGCAGGGCAGGGCGTGCTGGCAGATAGTTGAACATCTGAGCAGAGATTCAATTATATGCACTACTTCATTTATTTGGCTGTCCAGTCGCTCTGATCAGACTTGGAAATTAAGAGGCATGCGGTTAGAGGGATCCTGTCAAATCACATTTAGCCCAGCTCTTCCTTGCTTGGATTTTAAAATGCAGCTTTTTTTTTTTACATGACCTGCAGCTACAAAACAACTTTCTGTCTCTCTTCCTAAAGAATTAGAAAAAAATCCAGTGGAATGGGGTGAGGGCAGAACCAGTTCCCCAGCTCTATTTCCAGCCTGAACTCTGCAGCTGGAAGTCTCCAAGTGCTTTCCAACCCTCGCCCTGTGAGCAGGCGGTGCAAAGGTGCCGGGGCAGGAGCAGCTCATTGCACGCAGGGCCCTCAGGGCAGCGCGGGGAAGGAGGCTGGGAGAAGGCAGTGCAGAATTTTGCAGTCACTTTTCTCACTGAGGGACATCAAGATTTGCAATCCTCCTCCCTCAGTTTGGGACAGAGCTAAAAATGCCCCTCGTCCACACCCTGTGCTCGCACGTGCCGGCAGAGAGGCCTGTGCAGGGCTGATAAGGCCGTGCTGGGAAGCTGTGGGTGAGTCCCTGCAGAGAGTCCTGTCACCCTGTCCCCATGGGGAGGGGACCTGGGGAGCCACCAGCCATCCCATCCTGGTGCTGTTGCAGCTCCAGCATCCTCTGGGATAAAAGCCCTGTGGAATGCTGCAGTAGGGATAAAGGGATGATTCCCCCTCATTTCACCCCAAGGGATAAACAGAAAGTTCCTCAGTTCCTCAGCTGATAACCCCAAAGCTGGGGCTGCCTGCAGTGTGTCCCAAACTGCAACTATCCAGGAGGGAACAAACTTCCCCCAGGCTTGTGTCCCAAAAGGGAAATCCAGCCCCAGGAAGCTGAGCCCCAGCCTTATTCTGCCTGGCACACTTGCTCCTTGTGCCCAGAGAGTTTCCAGAAGGATGCAGAGATGCAGTGGAGTGGCTTGGGCTGCAGACAGCAGAGCTGTGGCAGTGTGGTCCCAGCCTGAGCACAGCCAAGACACATGACATGGGAGGATGTGGGCAGAGGGAGCAGAGTTTGTGGCACAGCTGGAGCCCCTTCCTCCTGCTGACTCACATTCTGCTCTACTCAGCATTTGAGGCTGAAAGCGACCACACTGTGCTGGGAAGTGGAATCTTGCTGGGATGCCAGGGACTGGCCGGTGTTGTGCAACAGGAAGGGTTGGATGGCTTAGGATGCTGCTGAAATCTGTCTCCCTGTGCAGCACCATTGCTGGGCTCCAGCTCTGATCCAGTACCCTCCAGTTCCACCACAGGGCTGAGCCTGGTGCTGCTGGTGTGACCAGCCCCACACTGGGATCACTCCTGTCACTACTCACAGCCTGGTACCATCGATCTGTTCCTTGGCAGGGAGTTGTGGCACCCCTCTGAGCAGGGTTTCTTTTCCCCCTCCAGCCAAGGAGTTGATCCTCAGGGTCCCAGCCTTTCCCTGCTGCCCAGAGGAGGCCATGGGGCAGCACCCATAGGTCTGGGCAGGATTTTTAGGCAAAACTCAGCTGCAGCTCCGTGTGTGTGTGAGAAACGATGTGTCTGGTTAACACCAGGGGTTAAAAACTGCATTTGGGCTTTTGAAGTGCCTTTGGCTTTTGCTTTTCAATATCCAGTGCTTGAGGGGGGAAAGAGAGAGAAAAGTCCCCAGAGAGAAAGCAGCTGGGGCTTGGGCTCAAACTCTGCATGAGCGCTTGTCTGCATTTGCTTGCAGGGGTTTTAGTGTCTGTGGGGACCAGGGGAGCTCTGAAGGGCTGGGAGCAGGGTCATCCCAGCCCTGGGGTTGCTTTTTGTTATCCCTGACCCAAGCTGGAGTAGCCTCTGCTCTGGGTGCTTCACTGCTTTCCCCCAGGGCAGCTGGTCCCTTTGTGTCTGGAACCCACTGATAAGGGGCTGGGGAGGGTGGAGAGGGGAACCACTGGCCCTGGGCAGCGGTGGGGAGAACCAGCTTGGAGCCAGTGCCTGGAGCCAGTGCCTGGAGCCAGCCTGGAGCCAGCCTGGAGCCAGTGCCCAGGACTGGCACCTGGAGCCAACCTGGCGCCAGTGCCTGGAGCCAGGCTCAGCCCCAGGGCTCTCACAGGCAGATCTTTGTTGTGGATTTGGTTGCAGGTCCCAAGCAGCTGGTGAGGGGACAATGAGGTGTCCTGGAGGGTGACAGCACCGCTGGGCTATACCCATGGGGCAGGAAATAATCCTGGTGATGATGAAGTCAGCAGAGCTCTGTGTGCTCCCAGGGCTGGGACAGTCATGGAGATGGGATGCTCCAGTCCCACCTCCCTCCAGGCAGCTTGTGGAGCTCATGACCATGACTGGTGTGATGCTGGATGTCACCCAGGGGAGGTGACACGTGGTGTCCTCCATGGCCCCACATTCACCTCTCCCCACCACTGTCCCCACTGTGGGTGGCAGGAGAGGTTTAGCTGTAGAACCCCAGCTCTTGTGTTCAAACAGCTCAAATCTCTGCACGTGTGCAGATGAGGTGGGGGCACCCCCAATGCCACGGGGGCTCAGAGGGGATTCCCAGCTCAGGACAGTGCTGGGAAAGGCCTCTGCTGTCCTGACTCAGCAGCTCATCCTGCTGAGTCAGCAGGTGCAGCCTTGTGCAGGGCCCATGTGCTGGGGTGGGCACCCACACCCCCAGGTCACAGCTCAGGGGGCACAGAGCTGGTGGAGACATCCCAAACAACCCCAAAACTGGCTCCTCCCTGCGGAGCCTCCTCCTGCAGGGATCTCCAGAGGTGCTGGGGGAGCCTGAGGCTGCTGCCCTTCGTAACTTCAGGGTTTGGGGTGCCCAGCAGCTCCCGGGGTTCCTGCCCTCCTCCTCCTCCCCGTGCTTCCCTCACAGAGCAGCTTAGTGGCCTCCCCCTGCCCCCCTGCATGGGGACCACTGGCCTTGGGGAAGGAGAGGCTGGAAGCAACTGGGGAGGCAGAGGGATGGGACCCCTGCCAGGCTTGTAATTCCAGCCCGGCCCAGGCCCTCGCAGGCGAAACCTGAGCCCCGTGGGGAGCAGGGGAAGCAGCAGCGTCCGTCTGCCAGCACAACTGTCTGTCCTGGCCCTGCTCCAGCTGGGTGGATGCAGGGAATTGGAACCTGGAGTTCTCATCCCCCCACTCTGGTATGGTTGAAGCACTGCAGGGCTCCATCCTCTGTGTCAACATGTCTGCTGATTGTGGGGGAGCTCAAATGAGTCCCTGTGTCCTCTCTCTGCCAGCTCTCCAGCATTCCCAGCAGGGACCCTCCATCCCTGCTCACCCCCATTGTCTCTGGGCAGGGATGCAGCCCAGGGAGCTTGCCAAGATGGGGGAGGGCCAGTTCCCCTTCCCCTTTTGGTTTTGGCAAATGCTGCCCTGGCTGGCAAAGCCCTCCCAGGGCAGGGCCATGAGGCAGCACCCTGAGCCCCCTGTTCCCCCCAGGTGACAGCTATGGGGTGCTGCCCCGGCCCTGCCACGCGCTGGTGCTGCTGAACCCACAGAGCGGCTCTGGCCGTGCCCTTGATGACTTCCAGGCTGTGGTGCAGCCCATGCTGGCCGAGGCAGACATTGCCACCACTGTCTTCGTCACTGGTGAGTCCATGAGCAGCTTCTCCTTCTCCTTCTCCTTCTCCTTCTCCTTCTCCTTCTCCTTCTCCTTATCCTTCTCCTTCTCCTTCTCCTTCTCCTGCTCCTTCTCCTTCTCCTTCTCCTTATCCTTCTCAATCTCCTTCTCCTACTCCTACTC
>JAODHX010001197.1:2936959-2953943 GCA_027576295.1 Cossypha polioptera
CTGCTTCTCCAGAGGAAATTCCCAGTCCCCATCCATCCCCTCCAACAGATTCCCACTCTCTGCCTTTCCAGAGGAAATTCCCAGTCCCCATCCATCCCTGCCCCACAGATTCCCAGACACTGCTTATCCAGAGGAAATTCCCACTCCCTATCCATCCCCTTTCCCACAGATTCCCAGTCACTGCTTTCCCAGAGAAAATTCCCACTCCCCATCCACGTCCTGCCCCACAGACTCCCAATCAGTGCTTATCCTGAGGAAATTCCCAGTCCACATCCATCCCCTCCAACAGATTCCCAGTCACTGCTTTTCCAGAAGAGATTCCCAGTCCCCACCCATCTCCATAAACTCTGTGCTTACAGTCAGTGCACACTCACACACAACTCCAGACACTCCCAAAAACACCCCAAGCAAGCAGAATTATCCTCAAGGCACTTTAAAAAAATTCACTCTGACGTAGCTCACGAACAACACCAAAACCACTGTAAACCTGAGGAACACCAAGATTCCAGCCCAGGTGGGATTCTGTGCCTTTCTCACAGAGCAACCCCGAGTTAAACCTGAGTTTTCTCCTCACCCTTCTCTCCTTGGGGATTTTCCCCTCTGCCTCCAGCTTGGCCCGTGCCTGTCTCCTCTTCAGGATGCGGTGGTACTGCTTGGCATTGACATAGAGGGGCTCCTCCTCCAGCATCTCTGCTCCAGGCAGGGGGATCCTCTGGATGGCTGGGACTGAGCCAGCTCCAGGCACCATCTGCACACAGGAGATGCTTTAGTTCTTGCAGCTCAGCACACAAAAATGTCATTAAACATATATAAAAAACTCATTAAAACCCCCAATATTGAAACAGAAAGTGGGTTTGGCTCAGGTAATGCAGCTGCTTAAATAGAAAGGAGCAATAAAGCTGTTCTAAAACTGCAGAGCCAATTTAAACCAATTCTTTATCAGTTCTGCTGGGTTTTCCTGATAAAGGGAGAATTTCAATACAATTCCTTGATTGTGCTGCTGCTTCTTGGACAAACAAACAGGACATGGCCAGTGCTTCCCTTTCTTTTGGATTATCTCTTATTTCAATTATTTCATTTTGGAGCATCTCTAAGCCAACACTGCAGAGCTGCTGACATCTAGTGGGGACCAACAACATTCAAGAGGCTCACACTACAAAGAAATAGGAACTGGCAGGAAAAACCTCTATCAAGGATGGAAACAAATCCTAAGGGATCCTCAAGAAATCCAGAAGTGATTCAATCTATTTTAACCTTTGCTCATCAGCTCAGTTTGGATTTCAGTTTCTGGATTTCTGAGCTGCTGTGGGAGAGAGAAAACCCAGAGCAAAGATCACAGCAGGATCCAGACCTTTGAAGCTGAAAATTTGTATTGTTTAAACTTTAAACTGATGGAACTTACAGAGAGGACTGACCACAGTAGCTGAATCTCAGCCAAGAGTTTATCAGGATGGTTTGGGTTGGATCTTAAAGATCACTGAATTCCAACCCTGTGCCATGGGTAGGGGCACATTTTACCATCCCAGGGTGCTCCAGCCTGGCCTTGGACACTCCCAGGGATGGAGCAGCCACAGTTTCCCTGTGCCAGGGCCTCCCCACCCTGCAGGGAGGAATTCCCTCCCAACATCCCACCCAACCCTGCCCTCCTTCCACTTAAAGCCATCCCCACTGTCCTACCCCTACCCCTGTGAAAATCCTGCTAGATTTGAGTACAAACAGTGAAAATCCTGCTAGATTTGAGTACAAACACCTCAAAGCTCAGCCTCCAGAGGCTGCAGTGGGAATTTCACACCTACCATGACCATTCCCCCTGAATTGACCACGTTCCCAGCCACTGGCAGTGTCACTGTCACCGTGCCCTGGCCACTGCTGGTGGTGTTGGTGTTGGCTCCTGTTTGGACAATCTGGGCTCCAGCCAGGCTGGCTGCAGGAATGGTGATCATGCCTGTAACAGGGACTGTAACTTTAAGGAAGTAGAACACAAAAGGAAAGAAAAGAAGAAAAAAAAAAAGAAAAGAAAAAGAAAAGAAAAGAAAGAAAGAAGAACACGCACACAAAAAGAAGGGAACAGCATTAGTCCCACTTCTGTGATTTACTCATTCATCCTTCCAAAACATGCAGAGAGTCAGGAAAGTGCTGAAGTGAGGGATTCAATTCCATCAGAATTCCTGCTTTTTGCATTCATAACCTCACTGTGAGTAACCATGTACTCTTGAGGTGGAAAAGCAAAATTAAAGGGTTTTATTCCACCAATCCTTGCCAGAAACAAGGAGCTTTTCTGTTTCTGGGTAAAGAACCCTGGAGTGAATTCCTGCAGAGCACACAAACACCTCAAGAAATTAAAAGCCTCTCCAAGAGGTGTCCTGGCTCCTGCCAGCCCTCCTACCTTGCTGCAGGATGGTGCCATCAGCATTCACAGGCTGGTACACGATGGTCTGGCCCTCAGCAGCCTGGGCAACCTGCTGGCCTTGCACTGCAATCTGCTGCTGGGTCTGAACAAAACAAAGAGCACAAAAATGTTACACATTTTTCCTTTTTCCCAGTGTTTACAATTCCTGAATGAACACATGGTGCTTGAGGTGTTCCAGGTGTTTATTTCTGTTGCCTCATTAGCAGCAGTAAGAAATAGGCTGGAGCACAGAGCAAATACCTGGAGATCAAACACCTGAAGCACATGGAAGATGTTTTTTCCAACAGTTCAATAATGAAAAAAAAATAAAGTCTAGGTTTCCTGTCTCACTATGAACCAGAACTGTTCTGCTCCAAAATTTAATTTTGGCCCTAACCAAAAGCATCAGCAGAAACCCCAGGTGTGACTGGACTACTGCACACAATGGCCCAAGTATGGAATTGGCAATGCTTCATGTTTTCAAAATCCAACAAAGAGACAAAAACAACCACGAACCAATAAAATACAGAAACACGATGGAGAAAAACATGCAATCTAAATTTTCTGCCCCAGAGTCATGTATGAAACACTACACAAACATGACACTTATTCATTCTCAAGTTCTCCTCAATATTAATAATTCCTTTTTTTTTTTTTTTTTTTACTTAACCACATCTTAAGTAATTTGTCAAGTTTCTCTTCCTGCTCCTCTGCAGAAAAGCCTTTCATGCTGGTGCAGTTACCTGTGTCTGGCCAGCAGTAACTGCAGTCTGGGGCTGCTGTATAATGATCTGCTGGGTCTGGCCCTGCTGCCCCTGTACCTGCACAGCCTGCCCACCTTGAATCTGAATCTGACCTGGCTGGACCAACTGAATCTGTGGAAGAAAGAGTCAGAAAGGAACATTAACTATGCCTCTGATTTCTCCCTCCTCACCTCAGCATGACCAAGTCATCTGAGGGTGATTTAGTCTTGCACAGAAAAAGGAAGCAGCAAATTTTCTCTTTTTTTCCAGTTGAAAAAGAGGAGTTTTACTGGATTGCTGCTTGTGAGACAGGCACAGGGAGCAGTGTGCTGTGTCACTGTGCTCCAGCAGTCCTGCCCTGCTCACACAATCAATCACTCAGGAGAAATCAATTATTCACATCCACTGGGAACAAACAGGCAGCTGGAAGAGGAGGACTAAGATTTAAGACATCTGTGGGGTGTTAATTATATCTGGGATATATCAAGTTGTCCTCAGCTTTGCAGAGTCTTTGCACCACTGTGGAACATTCTTAGATTAAAAAAGAAGAGCTGGGATATGGTTTGAAGTTTGTGTTTAAAAACACAGTTGAGGATTTTCCTCCACCAACCAGACTGAGAAGAACCTCATACAAATTACAGTGATTTTCAACAAATAAAAATAAATAAGCCTCTCAAAACACCAAGATATCATTTGCCTTCCTGGACTGTGCTGGATTCCTAAATCCCATCCAAAATCATCAGGACACTTTCATTAAGCCATGGTTACAGTTCTTCCCTTTGCTTTTGAGGAACATTTCAACCATCTCCTTAAATTTACCAGCTGTCTTTTAAATAAGTAATTACTGCCAAAAAAATCCATTTTCTACACCTCCTTCACTATTGCCTTCTGTGCAACAGGGATGTTTAAATTCCCCTTCAGCCATCGCATATTAACGAGGCTCAAGCACAAGTTACTTGCAAGAAACTTTCTTAAATAATTTTGTTTCAAATCCTCTTTCTGAGCCATAAATGGAACAGGCACCAGATCCCCAGCTACACTGCAAGGGCCAGATAAAATATCCCAACAAACAAAAATCCTGCTCTGGGGGAAGGAATCCCTGCCCATGGCAGGGGGTGCTATTGGAGGAGCTTTGAGGTCTCATCCAACCCAGATCATTCCACGATGAAAACCCCAAACCAACCCAGCTGTGTTTCAGCATTGATCTAAAACATTGGCACCAGGCCATAAAAGATAAAAACTGAGTTTATAAAGGACTTGCACTCATTCCCACCACACCAGAGCCACCAATCAGCACCTCTGGCTGGTTTTGGGGTGCTGAGCAGAGCTCTGGGTGGCAGTGGCAGCACCCCAGAGTGTCCCCAGGCTGTGCAGTGCCCTGGGGGTGTTGGATTTTACCCTTTTCTGACCCAGAGATGGGGCAACTGAGAGCTGTTCTAAAAAACTTTTATTCCATTTTCAGTCTCATATGAAGGGTGAGACAATACAGATGTTGTAATTCACTCCATCACAACCAGAAGCCAATTATTTCCTAATTACAATACACTATAAACATTTCTTGACCTATCAGCTTTGGTCACATCATGCTGTAAAACACCTTAAAGCCAATCATCCAAAATCACCCCAATGCATCTTTCATAGTTCTATTTCTCCAAAGAAACAGAGTCTTATTTAGTTTTATTTGCAGGGCCATCCTATGACACTTTTTTCCTAGCTCCATTTTTTCTCAACAACATCTGTCCTATTCCATGGCATTTTTAAGTGAGCATTTCTTATCTCCAACATGTCCTATCTTATATTACATACTGGTTTTAAGTGAGTATTTCTTATGTCTAAGATCTCCTTTCTTATATGACATATTATTTTTAAGTGAGCATTTCTGATGTCCAAGATCTCCTATCTTATATTCCATGGCATTTCTGAGTCAGCATTTCTTATGCCCAAGATGTCCTATCTTATATTACATAGTATTTTTAAGTGAGCATTTCTTATGCCCAAGATGTCCTATCTTATATTACATAGTATTTTTAAGTGAGCATTTCTTATGTTCAAGATCTCCTATCTTACATTCCATGGCATTTTTAAGTGAGCATTTCTTATATCCAATATCTCCTATCTTATATTCCATTGCATTTCTGAGTCAGCATTTCTTATATCCAAGATCTCCTATCTTATATTCCATGGCATTTCTGAGTCAGCATTTTTTATATCCAAGATCTCCTATCTTATATTCCATGGCATTTCTGAGTCAGCATTTCTTATCTCCAAGATCTATTTATATTCCATGGCATTTCTGAGTCAGCATTTCTTATCTCCACGCTCAATCCCATCTCTCATCAAACCCTCTGTTTGCACACACACGTGTGAGCCTTTGCCAGGCCCTGAGCACCTCCCCAGCCCCATTTCCCAGGCTGGTGTCTCACCTGCTGCAGCCCCTGCGTGCCAGACACGGGCACCTGCATGATGGTCTGGCCCTGGCCCCCGGGCACAGCCTGCACCATGATGGGCTGGCCCGTGGAGGTGATGAGCTGCCCCCCGCTCACCTGCACCATCAGCGGCTGCCCCTGCACCTGCAAGGACAAAGCAACAATGAAAACCCTGCCAGGGCAGCCCAGGGCTCAGCTGGGGCACAGGGAGAGGGGAATGGGAGCTCAATCTGCACTGCAGGATGGGCTCTGGGGTTGGAATGAGCTGCTGCTCCTGCAGTCCAGCTGTTACAAAGCATGAAAACCACATTTTCCAGCCACGAGAACTGTGTTCGTGCACAGCCCAAGAGCAAAGTGGGATAAAAAACTTCAATATTCACCTCACAATTGTTGGTTTTTATTGAGGTTCTTAGAGAACTCTGTTCTGACAGGGAGGTTCTGAGGAAATTCAGTATTCACCTCACAATTATTGTTTATTTATTGAGGTTCTTATTGAGAGAACTCTGCTCTGTCAGGGAGGTTCTGAGGAACTTCAGTATTCACCTCAAAATTACTGTTTTTTAATTGAGGTTCTTATTTAGAGAACTCTGTTCTAACAGGGAGGTTCTGAGGTACTTCAGTATTCACTTCACAATTATTGTTTTTTAATTGAAGTTCTTATTTAGAACTCTGTTCTAACAGGGAGGCTCTGAGGAAATTCAGTATTCACCTCACAATTATTGTTTTTATTGAGGTTCTTATTTAGAGAGCTCTGCTCTGTCAGGGAGGTTCTGAGGTGGTTTCAGCTCTCTCCAATTTCCTGATTGAAATACAGGAAATGAATACATTGAAATGTTCCCATTTTCAAACTGACACAGAGCATGGGATGTGCTGAGAGAAACTCTCTGTGGTTATTGAGGGAAATTGTAACTGGAGCAACACAAAATGGAGTTCAGGGAGGAAAAGAAGTGGGATGAGCAGCAACCACTTCTGGGCCCAAAAAGGCTTAGACTGGAAATATAAATATAAATGTAAATATAAATGTAAATATAAATGTAAATATAAATGTAAATATAAATGTAAATGTAAATATAAATGTAAATATAAATATAAATGTAAATGTAAACGTAAATGTAAATGTAAATATAAATATAAATGTAAATATAAATGTAAATATAAATAGAAAGTGTGAGGGTGGGGGGCCCTGGCACAGGCTGCTCAGGGAAGCTGTGGCTGCCCCTGGACCCCTGGAAGTGCCCAAGGAGGGGCTTGGAGCAGCCTGGGGTAGGGGAAGGTGTTGGGGTTGGAACTGGGTGAGCTTTAAGGTCCCTTCCCACCCAAACCAGTCTGGGATTCTGGGGTAACTTTGGCCTGAGAATCTCTGGAATTCTGGACCTGGTATCTCTCTGGGAAAAGAAGAACAAGGGGAAAACCTCTCTGTTTGAACCCCCTCGCCTGCCAAATCCCCAAATTCCCCAAAAACATCTTGAAAAAATGTTCTACCCTCAAGGCTTTAATGCAAAATGAGTCTCATGAACTCAGGGATGACAAAATCTGGTTTGTTTAGGAACAAGAGCATCACAATGTGGTAAAGTCACAGAGTTCCTGGGGGTGAGGAGGCAAATCCTGCCCTGGGAATTTGAGTTTCCAGGTCCTCACTCTGTCCCTCAGCCCCTGGGCTGGATCACACAGGGAGCAGCATGCTCAGGTCAGCACAGAGAAGCACAGGCAGCAGCACAATATCCAAGAAGCAGAAAGGAAAACAAGACATTCCAGGATTTTTTGTTAATGGATCAGAGCAAGGCAAAATAGAAAAAATAAATAAATAAATAAAAATGGTGGGGAGAACATAACAACAACCAGAGGCCCCAGTGAGCCCAGCAATCCAAGTCAGGCAGCTTTTGAGATTTGAACTCTGAACATAAAAAATGCTGTGTTCATTCTGCACCTGGCAGGGCCATCCCAGCCCCTTGGAACCTCTGTGCCCTGAAGAATTACAAACCAAACCAGAACACTGAGCCCAAAACTGCCCAGGCTCTGACAACTGCTCAAAGGGCTCCTGGAAAGCCTGGGGGAGTTAAGGAGGCTGCAAGACAGGAAATACTGCACACTGAAACAAAACAAAACAAAAAATTCTTTCCCAACTGTCCTTGCTGTTTGGATTCACATGGGCAGGTAAATAAGAAACTGGATCTCTCAGTGCCACAGAGGCCAATCTTGTGCCTTCAGGTGAGAAGGTTCCACTGCCCAAGCTCAGGCTCTGGCACCACCTCTCTGTGCCTCATGCAGTGAAAGCAGAGCCCTCCTCAGGGAGCAGCTCACAACCCTCATTTCCTTCCAATTACAGGAAATCTTTGGGGTTTACCCTGACTAATTTTGGTGTCTTTTAACTTTGAAGTCGTACTGAACCACAATTCCCTTCCAGAATTCCTGGCATGCACTGGGGCACAGCTCCAACCCCTACAGGCAGCACCCAGCAGAGATTCCTGCTCCACATCCCCCTGCTCCTCCTGGAAACCCTGGGAAAACCCTGGGAAAACCCTGGGAAAACCCTGGGAAAAGCCTGGGAAAACACAGCATTAGATATGTGGTGCTGGGGAGGCTCATGCAGTGCTCAGAAACACAATCAGAGAGGTCACCACTACCTGGAGGGTCTGGACTTGCTGGCCCGAGGCCGATGCCACCTGAGCCTCAGTCTGCAGCTGGACAGCTGTGACACCTCCCTGCTGCTGGGAACAGGAACAGGGAGAGCTTGAAACATGGAAATGCACAACACACTGCTGGGACAGGGGTGGGGGTCAGAAACACTGCTCCAGGGACACCAGGAATGGGAGGTTTGGCAAAACTGAGGATGGAGTTCCCTGGAATTGCACGTGGCACTGCCAGGCTCCAACATCCCAACTCACAGGGAACAGGAGGGAAAATATTGCAGGATTTCAAGATTTTAGTTTTGAAGTTTCAGGCTTCAATATCCCAACTCACAGGGAACAGGAGGGAAAATATTTCAGGATTTCAAGATTTTAGTGTTGAAGTTTCAGGCTTCAATATCCCAACTCACAGGGAACAGGAGGGAAAATTTTGCAGGATTTCAAGGTTTTAGTTTTGAAATTTCAGGCCTCAATATCCCAACTCAGAGAACAGGAGGGGAGCATTTTGCAGGATTTCAAGCTCAGTTTCAGGGTTTTAGTTTTGGAGTTTCAGACCTTAATACCCCAACTCACACAGAACATGAGGGAAAATTTTGCAGGATTTCAAGCCCAGTTTCAGGGTTTTAGTTTCAAAGTTTCAAGCCTCAATACCCCACCTCACAGGGAACAGGAGGGAACATTTTGCAGGATTTCAAGGTTTCAGTTTTGAATTTCCAAGCCTCAGTATCCCAAATCAGAGAACAGGAGGGGAGCATTTTGCAGGATTTCAAGCTCAGTTTCAGGGTTTTAGTTTTGAAGTTTCAAGCCTCAATATCCCAACTCACAGGGAAGAGGAAGGAAAATTTTTCAGGATTTCAAGATTTTAGTTTTGGAGTTTCAGACCTTAATACCCCAACTCACACAGAACATGAGAGAAAATTTTGCAGGATTTCAAGCTCAGTTTCAGGGTTTTAGTTCTGAAGTTTCAGACCTTAATACCCCAACTCACACAGAACATGAGGGAAAATTTTGCAGGATTTCAAGGTTTTAGTTTTGAAATTTCAGGCTTCAATTAGTTTTGAAGTTTCAGGCCTCAATATCCCAAATCACAGGGAACAGGAGGGAACATTTTGCAGGATTTCAAGGTTTCAGTTTTGAATTTCCAGGCCTCAATATCCCAACTCACAGGAACAGGAGGGGAAGTTTTACAGGATTTCAAGCTCAGTTTCAGGGTTTTAGTTTTGAAGTTTCAGGCTTCAGTATCCCAAATCACACAGAACAGGAGGGAAAATTTTGCAGGATTTCAAGGTTTCAGTTTTGAATTTCCAAGCCTCAATACCCCAACTCAGAGAACAGGAGGGGAAATTTTACAGGATTTCAAGCTCAGTTTCAGGGCTTTACTCTGCTCACTGCCCAGGTCTGGCACTGTGAAGGGTTCCAGATTTTGGGCACACTGGTTTGTCCCAGCAAAGCCCTTCCTGCAGCACAGGCTGAGCTCATCTCTGCCACCCCAGTGACCCTGAGGGACAGTCTGGACAGGCTGCAGGAGCAGACAGAGCTAAAAGCCTTTTCTATCTTTAGCCTCTTTGCTAAGAGTCCCAAAATACTCCCAGTAACTGTGTTAGCATGGGGAGGTGAAGCACAGCTCCCTCCCAAGTGCTGCCAAAGCCTGGTAAAATAAATTATTTTAGCAAAATGTTCCTTGTCAGACACAGGTTTTAAGAAGTTGTACTGCAAATGAAAGCTAAGAGATGGTTTTATCTCCATTTCACCTAAAAAATGTCAATAAACCAACCACATCTTTGGTTATCTGCTGCAAACAGGTATTTTGGATAATCCTTAATGTTTTAATCTCAAGTGCAATCTTGTTCTGGCTGAAAAAGTCAACACCAGGTAAAGCCAGTGGAAGGATTTGGTCCCTGCTGAGGCCAAAGCAAAGCAGATTTCCTGAAAACATCACCCAGTGGCTCAGCCCTTTGCATGGCAAACCACCAAACCCCCTTGAATTAGGACAGAAATGCAACAAAAATTCAGCAGCAGCTGAAAATACATCCCCAAATCTGAATATGGAAACAGCCAAAATCAGTAATTCCTCAAAACTCAGCCCTGGTGTTTTGCACATTGAAACATGAATCTCTTCATGGGATGGATGAATTCATCCAAAGGTACAAGGTTGGTTGAATTCCTGCTCTGTGTGGTTGTTTTGCTCCACCTGCAGTTCTGAAACAAAAAATCTCAATAAATGTTCATTTGATAAAGCTGGAGAAAACCTCTGTGGGCTTGAACAAAGCCAATTTCAACTTTGGGGGAATTTTTCTTGTGGACAAATGATTGTTTCTTTAATATTCTATTTCCTCCATTTTCAGAGATGTGTTAATGTATTTTTATATGTCTTTATATTTTACTTTCCCTATGTCACTAACATTCTGCAAACTCCCTGCTGCACTGAAATTTGGTCACTTGTACACCTGCAATTTGATTAAAATTTTACATACATTTTTATATTTATATAATTTTTATAGATTTTATTTTTAAAATACAGTAAGTGTGTTTTAAAAACCACATTTTCTCTGCCTTCCAGGCAGGTGACAGAAGTCAGGTGAGCAGGATTGTGCTGGGTGCAATTCCCACATGCCCACATTCCATACCTGCTGCTGGATCTGCCCTGCCTGCACCACGATCTGCTCTGTGGAGCTGCTGCTGTTGGCTGTGTACTGCTCCATGGTGCCTCAGCCCCTGCAAGACAACCAAAAATCAGTGATCTGCTGTCCCCAGGCTCAGGAATTGTCAATTTTCCCCTCCCCTGCAGCTGCCAAGCCAAGCAAAGCAGGAGCAGAGCTGTCCCATCTCAGCAATAAACACAGGCAGCACCTCGGGCACATCCAGCCTGAGTGAGCAGCAAAACCACCTCAATTCTGTCCAAAATTTCATGGACTTCACCAGTTCTCTGAGTCTGCACATCCTGGGCTCCAGCCAGGTGCCCACACTGCTGGAAAACCTCAGGAAATGCAACTTTTAGGTGTGAAATCAAACTGCACTTCAGGATTCAGCAGAGCTGTGAAGGCTTCACTCCTTCTCCCACTACACACCACGCTCTCCTCATTTTCCTTCTCTCTCCTCCTTCTTCATGGAATGGTTTGGGTGGGCAGAGACACCTTCCACCATCCCAGGTAGCTCCAAGCTGGTCTTAGACCCTTCCAGGGATCAGGGGCAGGCACAGCTCCTAACCCTAACCCCCAACCAGGGCCTCCCCACTCTCACAGGGAAGAATTTCCTCCCTAAACAAGTATTTACATGCTCAAAAATATCCTTCATGTATTTTGGGAACCACCAGCAGATTTCCCAGCACCTCCATCCTCTCACTGCCTCTCATTCCTTGGCCCTTTCCCTGCACTCATCAACCACACTGAGCTGAAATAAAAACATCTTTTCCCTGACACTGCTTCTCTCCTCACTGGCCCAACAACAGCAGAATTCCTGCTGTAGTGAGGTGTTTGATTTATGCCACGACTGAACAAGTCCCTGCTGCACTGCTGAAAGAAAACACAGCCTGGAAGGTTTATTCTCCAAATCCAAAGCAACAAAACCTCTGGCTCCCTCAGTTTTCCAAGGAATGCTGACAGGATTAAGTCCCAGACTCTCTGTACCCGTTGCTGTGGTTACTGCTGCTGTTTGAGCTCCATCCTTTGCCCATTTCCTGACACTTTTTCACAGCCAGAAGAAAAGAAGATAAATACTCTTTCTGAAAATGCCGCTCATTTCAATTTCACACTGGATATTCATTTCTGCCTTAAATGAAAATCTTTAATTAAAACATTAACAGCTCTGTAATCCCAACAACTTCTGGACAAGGTTCTACCAGCGCTGGCTCCTCACCCTCCCAGGGATTATCTCAGCCCCTTCATTAAACTCAGAGTAGCCAAGTTAAATATTAATGATCAGGGATCAATCAGTGGCAGAGGATGGCAGCTCCTCCCCCAGTGAGCTCATGGGCAGCTCTGGGAACCATGGACTGCTCCAGTTCCAGCAGCACACATTTATATAGACACTATATATATTTATATTAAAATATACTGAGTTGTATGGGACTCATTAGGATCATCAAATTCCTGGCGGTGCACAGGATTAGCTCCAAAAATATATATAAATATATATATGTGTGATAATTGATAAAAGATTCGTGTTAAAGTATTGGGGCTTGTATAAAGCAGAATACTTAGGTCTGAAAAGAAGCAAGACACTACAGAAAGGAAAATATAGGATTAAATCATTTTGTTTTAAATCCTACTGTTATGACTATTATGTTTCTAAATAATTTGTATATACTGACAGCTTGCAAAACAAGGCTTTCACACAGCCCAACAGATCCTGCAAAATCAGGTCTCCTGCCTTTGTGTAACCAATTGCAGCCTATCCCTGAGACCAGAGTGCCTGACTTCTGCCATTCCTTATCTACCAAGAGCAGATGGTTATCTGTGGCACTTGACAAACTGTCTAGAGACTCATGTCATCCAGTGATCCACTGCTTACCTAGCCAAATTATAACAACAACAACAAAAAATAACAATTACTGATGACCACAAGGAAACCATGCTGTAAAAGGGAGCTGCAAACCAAAGTTTGGTGGAGCGTGGAGTGGGCAGTGACCCCTCTGCCTCCCCAGCGCTGCTTGCTCTGCCTATATAAAACAAAGCAATCTAAATTTTGCTAAACATCGAGACTTCTGTTCCTCATTTATAACAGGAGGGGTCCCTGTGCAATCCCAGCCCAGGCAGGGACAGCTGCCACTGCTGCTGGGGTCCCTCACTGTCACCCCAGGGAGCCCCCCGAGCACGGCACCCACCATGGAGGGCAGGAGGGGGGCCAGGCTGGGGGCGGCTCCTCCTCGGGGAATTCACACCAGGGCCCAGGCAGCAGCTCCTGCAGGGGATGAACAGGGTGGGTTCAGCCAGGGGATGGGACTGTGGGACCCCACACACTGTCCCTGTCACCAGGGCAGTGCCCCACTTCAGCCACCCCTCACCGGGTACCAGCCGCCTCCAAAGCCATCCTCAAATCCTTGGAAATCCTCTCTGTCATCCCAGGGGGGCTGTGGGGGACAGTCCCATCCCCCATCCTCCTCCTCCTCCTTCCACAGGACATCAGCAGGGCCAGGGAAGGGTCTGGGGGCTCCAGGACTGGGCTGCAAGGAGGAATCACTGTCCATGAGGATGGGGACACCCTGGGGACACCCACAGAGCTGCCACCCCCCAGCCCATCGCCCCTCACCGGGTACCAGGAGTCTCCAAAGCCGTTCTCAGCTCCTTGGAAATCTCTGTCATCCCAGGGGGGCTGTGGGGGACAGTCCTGGGGGGCCCATCCCTCCTCCTCCTCCTGCCATGGGACCTCAGCAGGGCCAGGGGAGGGTCTGGGCTCCCTGGGGCTGGGCTGCAATGGGAAATGGGCACTGGTGATTTTCTGCTTTTCCACAATCCCACTGGGATTTTTGGGTTTTCCACAATCCCACTGGGATTTTTGGGTTTTCCACAATCCCACTGGTGATTTTCTGCTTTTCCACAATCCCACTGGGTTTTTCTGTTTTTCCACAATCCCACTGGGATTTTCTGGTTTTTCTTGCTGTTCCCTCTCCCTGCTGTGACCTCAGCTCTTTCCCCTGCTTTGGGCTGCCCTGGATTTGTCAGTGAATCCCTCCTTGCAATTAAAACCAGCTCTGGTTTCACCTCACTGTGAAAATCAGCAGCAGTGGAGGGGGGATCAGGCTGCCAGTGGTGCTGGAGAACACTGAGAGCAGCGTGACTCCAACATCCCAAAATGAATCCCCACGAGGATGTGAAACCCAGCACTGGCAGGAAACAGGGGCAGATGTTTCCTGGGAGGAACCAGAGGGCAGCAATTCACTTTTTTATCGACAAATGCTCCACAAAACCCCCAACATCTGTCACTCCACGCTGTAAAAACTCAACTCCACTTCTGAACAGCAGAATTTCCAGCACAGCCCTCCCAGGAGTGAGTGTGGATTCCTTTCTGGAGCCCTTCAGGGTCATTCCCAGAGGCTGAGCCAAAGAGATTTCCGTGGGTCTGGGTGAGCAACATCAATCTAAACTTCCTAATTGCTAATTAACTTTGAAACTATTGATTGAATAAGCAGTGCCCTGGTTATAACCATCCACACTGCACTGGCTGAGATCCTTTAGTCCATCATAGAAATAAATAAATTTATTTCACCTATGTAAATATATTTGTTTTGCCATTCTTAATCCTCGGGGGAGAAGCTGTGGAATCCTTCAGACACAAACCACTGGCCAGCTCCAGATGTTTCCAGACTCCTTTTGGGAATTTAGAAAGCCAGGGGCTGCTTTCTATGCCTGGAGGTCCAAGACTGGATCCAGGCATGTCCAGACTCATTTTGGGGAATGAATTTAGGGAGCCTTTTTGTGCCTGGGGGATCCCTGGGAGCGTCTCCAAGGATCCCACCGTGCCTGGCACATCTGGAACATCTCCCCCCATCCCTGGGGCACATCTGGGACATCTCCCTCCAGCCCTGGGGCACATCTGGGACATCTCCCCCATCCCTGGGGCACGTCTGGGACATCTCCCCCCATCACTGGGGCACATCTGGGACATCTCCCCCCACCCTGCTCCTCACCTGGTGCCGCCTGCGCCGGCGTTTCCTGCGCTGGTGCTGCTGGGGTGGCTCCTGCCAGGGGGGCTCCTGCCAGGGTGGTTCACGCCAGGGGGGCTCCCCCAAAGGTGGCTCATGCCAGGGGGGCTCCTCCAAAGGTGGCTCATGCCAGGGGGGCTCCCCCCAGGTGTCCCCGGGGCCAGCAGGGGGACACAGCCATGGCCCATCCCACCACGGGCCGGGCTGTGGAGAGATCAGATGGGATGGGGAGGCAGCAGCCCCACAGCCAAATCATCGAAATTCCTCCCCAAAGTGCAGCCGTGCCCTCGTGGCTGCCCAGGGGTGGAGCAGAGGGCACCCGTGGCACCCCCGGGCACCCCCAGCCCCACGTACCTGCCGGGGGCGGCCCCTCCTGGGGCCCCGCGGGGGGAACATCCTGCCCGGGAGGGGCGCCCGGAGCCGCGGGATCCGCTGCGGGGACAGGGACAGGGACAGGGACACAGGGACAGGGGCAGGGGCAGGGACAGGGACAGGGACAGGGACACAGGGACAGGGACGGGGGGCTGGGTCAGCTCGTCCCGCAGCACGTCACTGCCGGCTTGGGGACGCTGCCAACCAGGTGCCACCAGTGGGGCTGCCAGCCCCGTGTCCGGAGAGATGGGACAGCCCCAGGGTCACCGGGACAGATCCAGAGTCACTGGGACGGATCCAGAGTCACAAGGACACCCCCAGGGTCACTGGAACACCCCCAGGGTCACTGGGACACCCCCAGAGTCATAGAGACACCCCCAGGGTCATTGGGACAACCCCAGAGTCACCGGGACACCCCCAGAGTCATAGAGACACCCCCAGGGTCACTGGGACACCCCCAGAGTCACTGGGACACCTGAATCCCAGTCATTCCCTGCACCCCAACCCTGCATTCCTGCACCCCAATCCTGCACCCCAATCCTGCCTTCCTGAATCCCAACCCTGCACCCTTCTACCTGGGCCCGGCACCCCAAACCTGTAACTTTGCAACTGCACCCCAATCCTGCATTCCTGAATCCAAGTCATTCCCTGCACCCCAACTCTGCGCTCCTGCACCCCAACCCTGCATTCCTGCACCCCAACCCTGCATTCCTGAATCCCAACCCTGCTCCCCTGCACCCCAATCCTGCCCCTCTGCACCCCAACTCTGCATTCCTGAATCCAAGTCATTCCCTGCACCCCAATCCTGCCCCTCTGCACCCCAACCCTGCATTCCTGAATCCAAGTCATTCCCTGCACCCCAACCCTGCTCCCCTGCACCCCAATCCTGTATTCCTGCACCCCAACCCTGCATTCCTGAATCCAAGTCATTCCCTGCACCCCAATCCCCCCACACCCGGCGGGAGCGGCTCCCTGCCGAGGATCTCCCCGGGCTCTCACCGGGATCTCAGCAGGATCTCACCCGGAGCTCTCCCGTCCCTCCCCCCGGAGTTTCCCTTCCTCTTCCCTTCCCTCTCCCGGCCCCGATTCCGCCCCCGAGAGCGCCGGGAGCGCGCACACGCCGGGAGCGCGCACAGCCCGGATCCCCTGGGAGCGGCCGAATTCCTGCGGGGATCTGGGATCCACCAGCGGCGATCTGGGATCCACCAGCGGGGTGCGAGCAAAGAGCCGCAAACTGCGCCCCGAGTGCTGTGAAATGGGGGGGCCCTGCACCCCCAGAGCGTGGAGCGTCCAGGGGAGAGGGGATCCTGGGATCCTGCACCCCAAAACCACGAACCTCCCAGCCGCTGCCACCACCCAGCTCCGGCACCTCGTTCCCCGGGGCGCTGCCAGCCTCGTGCCGGGACATTTCGGGGAGCGGGAACCCCATTCCCGGGGCTCCATCGCACGCACCTCCGCTGCCATGGCTGTCACCTCCCGGCGGCTCCGTCCGTCCGTCTGTCCCCTCCTGGTGTCCCAAACCCTGCGGCCATCCCCAGCCCGGCGCCTCCAGCCTCTCCTCCCCCTTATCCCGCCGCGTTCCCGCTGGGAACGGCGCTGCTGGTTCAAGGCCCCGCGTTTATCACCTTCCCCGCCCCCGCAGCGTCTCTTGTTCTATTTGCCCAATTTGTTAAAAAACAAGATTAAATTTAGCAGCAATTTTATTTTTTTTAATAGCAACAGTTGTATATAAATATATATGTAAATGTAAATGTAAATGTAAATATAAATATAAATAAAATATAAAT
>JAODHX010001197.1:3077119-3088091 GCA_027576295.1 Cossypha polioptera
TTCCTAATTCCCATCTCTTTGCCTGAGAGCCCCTTAATTTCAAAATGATAATAATTTGGAGGGAGGGGGTTTACATTGTCCATTTCAAAGAGAAACTCCTGCCTTTATTGGCAGACACCTGTCCTTCACACCAGGACAGAAGAGTCAGGCCCAGCTCTGGAGTTTCAGGCCTGGCTCAGGAGCACAGCCCGGCTCAGGGTGAGAGGTGGGAGTGAGGATTTACCTGTCCAGGTCCTGCTGGATTTGCTCGATCTCGGGGTCGGGTGGCAGCTCTGCCCCTCGCTCCTGCCGCTCCTGCTGGTAGCGGTGGAAGGCGTAGCTCCTGAACACCTCCTCAGCCTCCTGCGCCACCCGGCCCTCTGCCGAGGCACAGGGACAGCACTCAGGGCACAGCCTCCCCTCCCTCCACCCTCACACCTGGCAGAGGCCATGCCCTCACTGCCACCCCGAGTTCGTGCTGTTTGTGTTAACGCCAGCACTCTGCAGCAATTCCAAAAAATACCCGACATAGGTGAGTCCTCACTGAATTCATTTTGAATCCAGTCACGCTCAGCACTGCAGGAATTCCACGTCCAGAGGGGGAATGTGCCTGTCTGTGACAGCTCCAGACCCACACGGATGTCCCTACACCCACAGAACCTTCTCCAGACCCACAGGACTCCCTGCACTCTCACACCCTTCTCCAGACCCCACACATTTGTCCTTGTCCCCACACATTTGTCCTTGTCCCCACATAACCAGCTCCAGACCCACGCATGTCCCTGTGCCCGCAGAACCATCTCCAGACCCCCACAACCTTCTCCAGACTCACACTTGTCCCCACTCAACCTTCTCCAGACCCACACCCATCCCTGTTCCCACACAACTTTCTCCAGACCCAGAGATGTCCCTACACCCACAGAACCATCTCCAGACCCGCATTTGTGTCCTTGCCCCCACACAATGCTCTCCAGACCTACACAAACATCCCTGCTCCCACAGAACCTTCTCCAGACCCACACATGTCCCCACAGAATTCTCTCCAGACCCACACGTGTGTCCCTGTCCCCTCACAACCTTCTCCAGACCCACAGGTCCCCACAAATTGCTCTCCAGACCCACACATTTGTCCTTGTCCCCACAGAACCATCTCCAGCCCCACACAGCTGCCCCTGTCCCCACAGTCTCAGGGACACAGTCAGTGTCCCCCCTGCAGCAGGGAGCCCCCAGAGAGGCTTCCCAGCCCCACAGTGACTGATCCCTCATCACACACGTCCCATAGTCTGGGGACAGCATCTCCTCTGGATTCTGGTTCCAGCTGCACAGTGGCTCCCACAGCCCCACTGAGTGACCCCTCAGGGACACTGCTCTTTGTTTGGGACAGGAGTGGTGGGGCAGGATCAGAGCTCAGCTTTCACAGAGCACCCAGACACCTCCAGGTACAGGAGGTCCCAGGAGTGGGGGATCCTGCAGGGCTGTGGGTTTGGGGGATCTCCCCATCCTTGGGGGACAGCACCTCCAGCAGCAGCTCCACGCCAGCCAAACCCTGTCCCATCACCCCATCAATCTAGAATCTGCATTTCCAACCAGAGATTTTCCTGCCCAGGGCTGGGAAATGAGGGCTCAGCTGTGCTGGCAGTGCTGCTCCACAAACCCCATCCCCAAAATCCCCAAAATCCCCAAATCCTCCTCACAGGGTTTTCTGGCTGGTCCCACCTCCCTGTCCCGTGCTCAGGTCACACCAGCAGAGCTGAAGGGAAAGGACAGCTCCTGTCACTTTTTCCAGAAGTTGTTTTTTGTTTTCAGACACGGGTTTGCTTGGTGGCAAACAAATCCTTCCCCTTCTGGGAACTGGGAGCTGGTGACGCTCCAGGGAGAGCCAGAAAACGAAACCAACTGAGTCAGAGTTTCAGGGAGAGGAGTGCAAACACTCGGCCAGACAGAAGAGGAAATCTCTGCACAAAAATAATCCCTGGGCTTGGTTACCCCAGGAGCTATTTTTAGTAACACCTGGACAGGAGAACACCACCCCCTTTCCCACAGGTGCTACCCCCAGCACCCACTGGGATTGCCCTGGGATCTCTCCCGCTCAAGGGATCTGGATCAGGGTTTGCCTGGTGGATTCCCAGTGCCAGCAGTGCCCAGGAAAGGTTTGGAGCAGCTCAGGGATCTCTGGAAGGGAGGAACTGCTCCATGTCTGCTCCATGTCTGCTCCACATCTGTTCTGTGTCTGCTTCGTGTCTGCTCCACGTCTCCTCCGTGCCTGTTCCCTGTCTGCTCCATGCCTGTTCCCTGTCTGCTCCACGGCTACTCTGTGTCTGCTCCACATCTGCTCCATGTTTGCTCCATGTCTGTTCCACATCTCCTCTGTGCCTGCTCCCTGTCTGCTCAGTGTCTGCTCAGTGTCTGCTCCATGTCTGCTCCATGTCTCCTCCGTGCCTGCCCTGTGGCTGCCCATGTCTGCTCTGTTTCTGCTCCAAGTTTGCCCCCTGCCTGCTCTGTGTCTGCTTCGTGTCTGCCCCATTTCCTCCCTGTGGCTGTTCCGTGTCTGCTCCGTGCCTGTGTCTGTCCCATGGCTGCTCCACGTCTGTCCCATGGCTGCTCCACGGCTGTTGTGTCTGCCCCATGGCTGCCCCGTGTTTGCTCTGTGTCTGTTCCACATTTGCTCCCTGTCTCTCTGCTCCCTATTTGCTCCCTGTCTGCTCCATGGCTGCTCTTGTGTACCCCATGTCTGTCCACATCTGCTCCCTGTCTGCTCCGTGGCTGTTCTGTGTGTGCTCCATGTCTGCTCCGTGTCTATCTGTATCTGTTCCATGTCTGCTCAGTGTCTGCTCCACATCTGCTCTGTGTCAGCTCTGTGTGCTCTGTGTCTGCTCCACATCAGCTCTGTATCTGCTTTGTGTCTGCTCTGTGTTTACTCCACGTCTGCTCCACGTCTGCCCCGTGGCTGCTCCATGTCTGCTCCGTGTTCACTCCATGTCTGCTCTGTATCTGCTTTGTGTCTGCTCTATGTCTGCTCCACATCTGCTCCACGGCTGTTCCATGTCTGCTTTGTATCTGCTCTATGTGCTCTGTGTCTGCCCCGTGTCTGCTCCACGTCTGTGTCTGCTCTGTGTCCCCTCTGTGTCTGTGTCTGCCCCGTGTCTGCTCCACGTCTGCTCCCTCAGCACTGGGATCCACAGCACAGGCAGCACTGCCCGGACCCAGAGAGCCCCAAACATTCGACACTTGCATTTCTGTGTGAGATCCTGCATTTCTCACTGCTCCCATCTCCCAGGAGCAGCTGTGCCGTGGGAAAAACTGGCAGCTCTGGCCAAAAATCTCCATCAGCCCCAAACAACCACTCCAGGCAGTGACAGGCCTGGTGAAACCTGTGAAACCCCATCCCTTGGAGCCCGGGAGACAGGGATCAACTCCCTGCACAGAGGGAGATCCCAGCCTGGAAGCAGAAAACAGCCCTGGGAAGTGAGAGGAGATTTCTGCCCCCAGGGAAGCCCAGCTCACCCACTGCAGCTGCAGTTTCAGTGTGGGATGAGCAGCTGCCTTTGGGGTTGATCCCAGCGAGCTGGGCAGCCCCTGGTGGTTCCTATTATCCATAACAGTGATTCCATGAAGGATCCAAGGGTGACCAGGGTGAGCACTGCCCTGTGCTTCCTGCTGGAGAGCAGAAATTCCAGAAGGGGAAGGACACCTGCCATGCCTGAGGAGTCTGCACAGCACAAAACCTTCCCTCTGCTCTTTAGGAGCAGCACCTTCCCACTGAGGAGGAGCAGCATCCCCAAAGTGCCTCCCTGCAGAGCTGGGCTGTGAGACAGGAACTCATCCCTCAGAAAGGGAGATTTTCTGCTCCAGGTCCTGAACTGCCCCCAGGAGAGCTGCTGTGATTCTGGTGTTCATGAGCAGAGCTGTTCCTGTCCCACCACACACTGCCAGGAGGAGGAAGCTCCCACCTTCATCCTAAAAACACCAGGAGAGGAAGGTGCCACCAGCCTTGGCACAAGCAGCAGCACCTTGGCCATGCCCAAGCTGAGGACTCACAGCCATGCCCAAGCAAATCCTTGAGCAGGAGAGAAATCTCTGCTGCATCCAGAGGCAAACAAGCAGAGCCCCAGGTGAAATCCAGCCTCAATCCTTGCAACAAAGCTTCTTTCCACCCCTCAGTCCCACAGTGGAAGCTGCACATCCCTGCTCCCACTGCGACCCACGAGGCTCTGCCACCTCCAGATTCCGGAGGTGGAATTCCTCCCAACTCGCCCTGAGTTTTGGGAAGCAGAGAGATGCTGGGACTGCTGCCAAGTGTGTAAGAAAACAGGAACTGGGACTGTGACCCAGCGTGCTCAGAGCTCAGAGCTGATTTCTTACTGGTTTTCACATCAGCATCTCACTGGCCTCAACAGGAAATCAGCAAACAGCTGCTCCTGTTGCTGGATTTTTGTGCCTCCTGGACTCTGGCATGGCAAGGATGGGATATTTTCCTTCCAGTGCCACCACAGGGGGAGAGGGAGAGGAGCCCAGGCAGGAGCAGAGCAGAAATCCCATTGTGAGGGCAGAGCCTGAGCTGGGCTGAGCTCCCCCACCCCAATCTCAGCTGATTTACCCTCCTCACCTGCCCAGCAGCACCAGGAGTCGCATTTCATCCTGCTGGGATCAGCTGAGGGTTTTTCCCAGCTCCTGTGGCCCCGTTCCCAGTTTCACCCATTCAGCAGGGCAGGGCTGGGCTGGGCTCACACGGGGACAGTGACCCTGCCCTGCCAGGGCACACGGGACCTGATGTCACCCCCAGGCCACCCAGGCTGCCTGAGATCTGCTTTCCTCTGTGATTTAAACCCCAAACGCCTCCTGTTTTCTCCTGCTCAGGAAGGAAATGCAGGACACCAGGCAGCTCCCAGCACTTCGTTCACCCTGTGCCTTCCAATCCCACCTTGCTGCCCATCCTGACACAATCCTTGATTATTTTGGATGGAAAAGAACCTTAAAGCTCACCCAGTTCCACCTCCCACCAGACCAGGATTCTCCAAGCCCCTGGAAGCCCCAGAAGCCCTGAGCACCTCCCAGTTCAATTCATTACCGAGCTGATTTGTTATCCCAACCCTGCAAAAAGCCCTGGGGACAGGAAATCCCATCTTGCCAAAGCAACACAGCAGGGCAATGGATAAAAAAAATCAAGGTTTGAAGCTGCTCCCTCCCCTGAGCACCCCAGAACCTTTTACCTGAGCTGAGCCTGCGCCTGTGGCTCCCCCGGCGTTCCTCCAGCTGTGGAGGGTCCCCCTCGTTCCCTGAGGCCATTGCAGAGGTTTGGGAGTGGCAGCTTCACCTGGAAGGGTGATGGAGATGATGAAGGTGATGATGTGGTCCCTCACAGCCCCAGGAATCCCCTCTGGCAGAGCCCACTGCTCAATACAGCTGTTTTTATCTCTGCCTCAGCAGGCTCCTCCCATCCTGGCTCATTCTGTACCCACAAAATGCTCTGCACTGGGTCCACCCCCACCTTCCTGGATTCCACTTCTTGGAGGATCTCAACCTTTGCCACAAAACGAGACCCCACACTCCACATCTCACATGCTGAGATCAACTTCCTTCCTATTTTTGCTCCATCCTGTTCTGAGAGAGGTGTGGGCTGCACCAGCTCTTCCTCACCCCAGACCACAGAGCTTCCTAAAAGGCTGAAAAAAAAATTCCAGCACCTCTCTGACCCCCTGGCTGCAAGCACACCGAGATATGACACGTTCATGAGATGAGTCCTGATTTCCTCCAGGACTCAAATTTCCTCTAATTCCCTTTGTAATATAATGTAATGTAATGTAATTCTTTACATTTCCCCTCTCAGAAAATCAGAAAATTAAATGAGCACTAAACACAAAGCTCACATTTCCCCTGAAGTTCACAGGTATCCTAAACCTGCAGTTCAGGGCTCATCAGAGCTCCTTCACCCCAGGGGTTTGGGAGTGAGACCATGAAGTTCCTGTCAGGATTAACGGGATCAGGGCAGCTCCTTGCTGCTCTCTGACATTCCAGAGCATATTCCCAGCCCACAGTCCCACAGGCCTGAGCTGGGGGCTGTCCTGAACTCAGGGATGAGACACAATTCCTGACACCTCGAAATTTTAATTGCATCCTGGACAAAAATAAAGGGATAAATAAGCACCCACGGCTATGGGAGAAGTGCACAACGTGGTTCAAGCTCATGGCTTCACACTGGGGGTTGTTCAGAAGGAAAAATCAATGTGGGGCAGGAAGTACAGCCCGTGTTCCCTGGGATGGGGCCTGGAAGTGCAAAGTGGCTCAGAAAATCAGGTCCTGGCACAGCTGCACTCAGGGGCCTGAGCCTGGTGACCAGGATGGAAATGATGCTTTTTCCTACATTCTGAAGATGGGAGGACAGGATTTCCCCCTTCCTCCCCAAACTCGAACATCCCCATCCAAGGAAGAGCTGAGAACGCAGTGAGGATCATCAGCTGGGACCAGGGGTCAATCCCCGGGGAGAGCTGCTGGCCACTCACCCAGAGCTGCTGGCCACTCACCCAGATCAGCTTCAGAGCTGCTGGCCACTCACCCACATCAGCCCCAGAGCTGCTGGCCACTCACCCAGATCAGCTTCAGAGCTGCTGGCCACTCACCCAGAGCAGCCCCAGAGCTGCTGGCCACTCACCCAGAGCTGCTGGCCACTCACCCAGATCAGCCCCAGAGCTGCTGGCCACTCACCCAGAGTTGCTGGCCACTCACCCAGAGCAGCTCCAGAGCTGCCTCTCCTGGCTCTCAGAATCACAGAATTCCCAGCCCTGGGGAGTGTCCATCCCCTGGGATGTGCAGATCCCTTGAGATGGTGCAGATCTCCCAGATTCCATCCCCTGGGATGTGCAGATCCCTTGGGATGGTGAAGATCCCTTGGGATGATACAGATCCCTTGGATTCCATCCCCTGGGTAGGTGCAGATCCCCTGGCATGGTGCAGATCCCTTGGGATGGTGTCCATCCCCTGGGATGGTGCAGATCTTTGGATTCCATCCCCTGGGATGTTCAAATTCCCTGGCGTTGTGCAGATCCCTTGGGATGGTGTCCATCCCCTGGGATGGTGCAGATCCCCCAGATTCCATCCCCTGGAATGGTGTCCATCCCCTGGGATTGTGCAGATCCCCTGGAATGGTGCAGATCTTTGGATTCCATCCCCTGGGATGTTCAAATTCCCTGAAATAGTGCAGATCCCTTAGGATGGTGCAGATCCTTTGGATTCTATCCCCTGAGATGGTGCAGATCCCCTGGGGTGGTGCAGATCCCCCAGATTCCATCCCCTGAAATGGTGTCCATCCCCTGGAATGTGCAGATCTTTGGATTCCATCCCCTGGGATGTTCAAATTCCCTGGGGTGGTGCAGATCCCTTAGGATGGTGTCCATCCCCTGGGATGTTCAGATCCCCTGGGATATGCAGATCCCTGGGATGGTGTCCATCCCTTGGCATGGTGTCCATCTCCTCCTGCACTGAGGAGCCTCCTGTGCTTCACCCTCTGCCATCCCAGCCCATGGCTGAGCCCAGCTGCACTGGGAGCAGCTCCTGGGAGCTGTGGGAACTGGCACCAGTGGGAATTTCCTCTGTACCCCACAGTGGCACAGGGTCTGGGAGGGTGTGAGTACACCCAGCCAAGAGCTGAAGGAGCCTCTGGAGCTTTTCCAACTCGGCTTGTGGGGCAGCAGGGCTGTGTCCCACGGTGACCCAGGGCTGCCCATGGGTGACAGGGACTTTTCCTGCCTGGAACAAGTGAGGGCTGTCAGGAGTGAGGACTTCCTGCAGTGTGGGTTGTGCAGCACAGGAACACAGAGGCAGATGACTCATGACTTTCAACTTGCATTTCATTTTAAGCACTGCAGGAACTTTTGTTTTCGGTTTCCTTCTGGGCCCTGGCACACACAGGACGTGTTCCTGTGACACAGGACGCTGCAGCCCTGTCACTGCTGTCCCCAAATGCCCATTGGGCTCCCAAAAGAGTTCACTTCCCGTCTCTGCAGGGGTCAGAGTGCCTCAGATCATCCTGCCCAGGTTCCAGGGCTGCTGTCTGTGCTGCTCCTGCTTCCCACCCTCCCTGTTCCCCCTTTGTTATGGGAACACCGTGCTGGAGAACAGGGCAGGGTGTGAAGGAGGAGATGACACCCAGAGACAGCCCAGGGCTGCAGGAAATGAAAACCCTCCAAGATTTGAGTCAGGGCTCAAGGGAGGGTGTCAGGGAAGCTGCAGGGGCTGATTCACCCTACAAGGGTCTTGTGGGAGGCTGCAAGGGGTTAAAAGCAGCAGCCAGAGCTTTGGATGGGATTTAGCTGCACCTCCAAGGTGGAACAGGGCTCTTACCTTTATCAGCAGCACCTGAAATGCTGAGAATGAACCTGCCTGGAACCCCCAGCCCTCCCCAAACAAAGACCTTTTCCTCAACTGCTCCTCATTTCCCCCTCTTTTCATCTCCTCCTCTTAGAGATCTCAGACACATTTCCTGGGTCTTAAGTCACACTCACCACTCATCACTTCCCCCAGCTTTTCTCCAAAGCAAAGTTCCTGAGCCCTGGTTCAGGGAAGATGGTGGGAAGGGAAGCAGATCCATGAGGATCCACAGGAGCAGCTGCAATCCCCATATCCAAGCCCAGCCACGGGGCTCTGGAAGGAATGTGCTGTGAATGCCAGGAAATCTATGGAGCATCCCCTGGGATGAGATTTTGGCGGGTCTGGTGTGTGGCAGTGACTCCACAAGGCCGTGCAGGGCAGCGATCCCAGCTGGGACAGAGATCCTGCAGGATTCCTGATCCCATCCCTGCCTGATCCCAGGGCAGAGATCCCACAGGATTCCTGATCCCATCCCTGCCTGATCCTGGGACAGAGATCCCACAGGATTCCTGATCCCACCCCTGGCCTGATCCCAGAGCAGAGATCCCACAGGATTCCTGATCCCAGGGCAGAGATCCCACACGATTCCTGATCCCACCCCTGGCCTGATCCCAGAGCAGAGATCCCACAGGATTCCTGATCTCAGGGCAGAGATCCCACAGGATTCCTGATCCCATCCCTGCCTGGGACAGAGATCCCACAGGATTCCTGACCCCAGGGCAGAGATCCCACAGGATTCCTGATCCCATCCCTGCCCGGCCAGATCGGAGCCAGGGCCGCTCCCCCCCCTGCCCCAGGGCAGCAAAATGGGGACTTTGCTCAGTTTGGGGTTTGCTCAGTTTGGGGTTTGCCAACCCAGCACGGCCCCAGGGTGGGCAAACGACCCCCAGCATCCCTCCAGCCGCGGTCGCCCCCGGCGGGGACAGCAGAGCCACACGCGCCCTGCCCGTGCCCAGGGCACAGCCCGGGCGTGGCCGGTGTCACCCGCTGCCCACTGGGGACAGCTCTGCCCGGTGTCCCCTCAGGCCCTGCCCGAGTGATGCCGCGGGCAGCTGTCACCGCGTGAAAACGCAACTGGAGAAAGCTCGGTTAAACGAGGGGAAATTCCCTTTTTGGGGCAGCTAAATTCCTTTCTTTGGCGCAGCGACCCGCCCGGAGCGGGACTCCAACCTTGACCCGGGGGTTTCCTGCACTTTGAGGATCTTTGTCGCTGTCACCCACCCCGCACCCTGCGGGCATCCCTGCCCGGAGAACGGGGATAACCCATCCCAGGGGAGTTTGGGGAGGGGGAAACGGGGGTGCCCTGGCCACTCACCGCGTCCCGGCGGGGAGCAGCGGGTCGGAGCTATCGCATCCCTGCCGGGATCCGCTCCATCCCTCCGGCCGCTCCCTTCCTGCGCAAAGGAAACGCGCGGGGCCGCGGAGGAGGAGGGAGAAGAAGAAGAAGGAAAGAAAAAAAAAAAATCAAATAGAAACCCAACCCCGCTGACCATAGATAGACGCGGGCGCGGAGCCGCGCAGGACTCAGCTCCCTCTAGAGGCACCAACGCCGGCGCGGAGCAGCGGGGGATTTTTGGGGGGTTCTGGGGAGCTGAAGCATCGCCCGGTCGTTGTCACCCCCGCACCCTCCTTGCGGGGCTCTCCCGGGGATCTCCGGCTCCTCCCTGGCTTCTCCAGCGGATCGCGGAGCTTTTCCTTACGGCTGGACCTTAAATTCTCCCTCTGCCTGCTCCCCGGCCGAGAGTCGCGTTAAAAAAAAAAACGATTTGAGAGTTTCTGGTTGCTGGGACGGAACTTGTGTGGATCCAGCAGAAAAACTAACTAAATAAATAAATAAATAAATAAAAATAAAGTCACGGGTGGTAGAGGGGGCTCCCACCGAGCGCCTTTGGGAATTGGAAATCGCTGAGATTTGGGGAAACCCCTGCAGCTCCAGGAGAGGTAGATTCAGCCCTGGAGGGTTCAGCAATCTGGCCCAGCTGCTTTTCCTCTCCTCGCTCCTTGGGACGCTGCCAGGGGCGCTGCTGGGGCTGGAAAATGCCAGATAAGCAAAGCTTTGGGGCTGGGCAGACGCCTGGCTGCTGATTATCGCATCACTTGTCTGCCCGGTGGCAGCGGCGCTCTGAGAGCCCCATGGGATCTGCCCCCCAGCCAGGGATTTGGGAATTCTTGGCTTACTGGCTGAGCTTTTCCAGAAAAAAGCGGCCCCGGGCTGCAGAGGGTCCGGCTCTGGAGATTTGGGCTGCTGGGCACGCCCTGCTGAGGGTGGGGCTGGGCTGGAGGGGAAACGCAGCTGCTGGAGGGTGAAAAAAAATGATTTTCACAGTGGCTGTGAGAACAGGGAGTGGGGAGAGGTCAGAGCTGACCTTCAAGGAGGGAAGATCATCTTTGTCCTGGTGTGAAGGACAGGTGTCTGCCAAGAAAGGCAGGAGCTTCTCTTTGAAATGGACAATGTAAACCCCCTCACTCCAAATTATTATAATTTTGAAATTAAGGGGCTCTCAGGCAAAGAGATGGGAATTAGGAATAATAGTTCTTTACTAGGAAAATTCAAATAGAAATACAGTATTACAAAGAACAATCCCAAACACTGCCAGAGTCAGAATCCAAGCTGACACCCGTCAGTCAG
>JAODHX010001197.1:3101111-3116786 GCA_027576295.1 Cossypha polioptera
CTGGGGTCACAGTGTCCCCTCTGTGCCACTGGCACTGCTCTGGGGACACGGGGTCCCCTCTGTGCCACTGGCACTGCCCTGGGGTCACAGTGTCCCCTCTGTGCCACTGGCACTGCTCTGGGGACACGGGGTCCCCTCTGTGCCACTGGCACTGCTCTGGGGACACAGTGTCCCCTCTGTGCCACCGGCAGTGCCCTGGGGTGACAGTGTCCCCTCTGTGCCACCGGCACTGCCCTGGCTGGGGAAGGCACCATCACCAAAGCAACAAAGGGCACTCACAGCCCCGGAGCAGATGGGAGAAATATTTGCCAAACAAAGGCTCTATTTTCAAGGCAATCCTCTGACTTTCTGCCTCGAGAACAGGAATGATTCAAGCTCTGGCACGGGCGGCTGAGGAGCCGTGGGGAGGAAATTCTCCTGTCGTGGGCTGAGGGCTCTGCTGGGAGCTGGGGCTACTTCTCCAGGCAGATATCATTCCTGCTTCACCTTCGGGAGTGACTTGAACCCCTTTGTAGAGCCCAGGTGCCCCTATTCCATCCCTGGAAGTGTTCCAGGGGAGGCTGGAGCAAGCTGGACTGGTGGAAGGTGTCCTGGCCCATGGCAGAGGATGGAATTGGATCTTTAAGGTCTGTCCAACCTCTCCTAGAATATTTCCATGGATGGACCATCCCCAGCTGCTGCATCCACACATCCAGCTCAGCTCAGCAAACAGCTTCGGGCTCTGCTGCTGGGATGTGAAATACACTGTAACATCACCTATAATTCTTAAAATAAAGTGTTTATGCCGTTCCCTTTTTTCTTTCCCAGCTGTAAATTCCGCCCGGCTCTGGCTCTTCCCCCTCCGCCTGTGCCTGTCCTGGTTTATGGCATCGTCACAAGCTCGCGATTGATTCACGGTGTCAACAGAGTGGCTGCCAGCCCGCGCTGTCCCTCGGTCCCCTGTCCCGGCCGCGGTGACTCAGACAAACATGACTAACTCTTCCCTGAGCAGCAAACAGCGATCCCGGGCTTTGTCCGGCGCCTCGCTCCGCGCTGCTGGGAGCTGCCGGAGATCCGCCCTGGCACCCGGGGAGGTGATGTCCGTCCCGGGGAGGTGATGTCTGTCCCGGGGAGGTGATGTCCGTCCCGGGGAGGTGATGTCCGTCCCGGGGAGCGATGCCCACACCGAGACTCACCCCGGGGAGGTGATGTCTGTCCCGGGGAGGTGATGTCCACCCCGGAGCAGGGCTCGGCTCCTCCTGTGCTCCCCCATCGCACCCGCAGGGTGCAGGAGCTGTGCTGGGGCTGCTGAAATCACGTCCCGGCAGAGAATTGCCCGTCCTCCCCGGGCTGCTTGGGTTGTTTCCTCCCCAGAGGGGTTTGGATGTGCTGAGAGGGTTTGTCTGCCTCTGCTGGGGTTTGTACTCAGCTTGTCCTCAAGCTCCAGCACCATACGGTGAGCTTGGGAGTGAGGGCTCGTCTCACCTGGATTTGGGAGTGAAGATTCCTCTCATCTGGATTTGGGAGTCAGAATTTTCCTCACCTGGGTTTGGGAGTGAGGATTTTCCTCCCTTGGCTTTGGGAGTGAGGATTCTTCCCCCTGGCAGGGACAGTCACCCCTTGAGGGTGGAAACGTGTCTGATGAAGCTTTGTTGTGCCCAGCTTGAGGTGATGGAATATGTACACAGAAGGAATAATATGGAAGGAATTTCTGCCTCTGAGGGTGGGGAGGCTGTGGCACAGGTGCCCAGAGAAGCTGTGGTGGATCCCTGGCAGTGCCCAAGGCCAGGCTGGATGGGGTTTGGAGCACCCTGGGACAGTGGAAGGTGTCCTTGCCCTGGCAGGGTGTGGAATGGGATGGGCTTTAAGATCCTCCCAGCCCAGCCCATCCCTGATCCTGTAGCAGCAGGATGTGCAGGGTGCCCAGGGCACTCCTGGCCGTGCTGGATGGGGTCCAGCAGGGCTCAGGGTCCAGCAGGGCTCAGGGTCCAGCAGGGCACAGGGTCCCTCCCAGCTTTGCCCTGAGCATCTCTGGTGCCATCCCAGCAGGAATAGCTGTGCTCCAACCTGGCACCCCTTTGCTGACACTGTCACCTGGAGGAGCCCAGGCAGGGTGTGCTGCAAGGGGAGCAGCCTCTGCCTGTCCCCCCACACCTTGGGGACATCCCAGAGTGACAGAGGTGGTGGCTGGCCCTGCCAGGGAGGCAGCAGGCCCTGGGCCACTCACTCCCCGGGCTGACACTCAGCAGGAAGGAAGGCATGTGGTTTGCTCAGCGAGGGCTGTAATTAGGCTGATTGGCACTAACTTGCCTCAAAATGCCAGGGAGGAGGGGAAAAACTGCAGCTCAGCCATTTTATGTGGGATTTGACTGGGAGAAACGCAGCCAGGCCAGGGCTGGCTCTGTCCCTCCTCTCGGGGACATTCCTGTGAGCAGACCAGACATTCCTGTCAGAGCAGACCAAGATCAGCTTCACTCTTGTACCCCCTGCCCCAAATCTGCCTGGCACAGCATCCCCAAAGCCCAGCTGGGGCTGGGATGGAGCTGAGCTGCCCTGGTGCTGGCAGGGCAGCGTGGGCTGCGTGCCAGGCTGGAGCTGGAGCACATTTCCTGCCCGGCTCTGATAAGATGTGCTTTCATTCACGGCTGTGTGCTGACCACAGGCCACATGAGAGGGCCGGCGTGGCCCACTTGGGAGCAGAGGAAACGTGGCTTGGCCTGGCAATGCCTCTGCAAGGAGCTGCTGGAGCAGAGGCTGTGCCTGGCTGCTGCAGCAGGGGCTGTGCTGGAGCATTTTGGGTTTCTCCAAGGGCTGGGCACGCTGTGGGATTGAATTCCAGCTCTGCTTGGAAAATCTGGAATCACAGACTGGTTTGGGTAGGGAGGGACCTCAAAGCTCATCCCATGCCATGGGAAACCTTCCACTCTTCCAGGCTGCTCCAAGCCCTGCCCAGCACTGGTGGGACCAGTCTGGGTCCTGCCCTGATGTGCAGGAGAAGGGTGATAAAGGAGATTATTCCTGGGGTTGAAATGGTGTGGGGTTGAGCAGCCATCAGTGCTGCTCCCACACAGGCAAAAAAGCAGCAGATTTGGGGCACAGGATTTGGGGATTTTGGAGGTGGCTGCACACAGGTGACACCTGAGCAAGCCAGGAGGGCTGGGCAGTGCAAAAACCTCTTGGGGAATGAGGGAAAGGATGGGAAACAAGGGAAGGGAAATGCGGGGAGGGATGAGAAATGAGGAAAAGGTTGGGGTATGAGGAGAGGGATGGGGAATGAGGATCAGGGCTCTTCCCTCACCCATCCTGCCCTCCTGGCCCGGGCTGAGGGTACAGCTGGCAGCCCCATCCCCTGCTCCACCCCCCAATTAACCCATGTTTGCTCATTAGGGAAGTCACAAGCCTGTGCAAACACTTCCATTTGCTCTCGATAAAGCCCAGGGATAAGAACCCCGGCCCGTGGGGTGTGGCCGAGGCCCGCAGGCTCCTCCCCGGGGGCTGGGGCGAGCGGGGGCTCCCGAGGGCCACCTGCCGAGACCCGAGCATCCCTGGTGTCACAGCCAGCGCCGTGTCACCCGCTGGCTGTCCCCAACCCCCGCCGTTTGTCCCAAACTTGGCCCGGTGTCGCTAACGGCAACTGCTAATTGTTCTCGCGCTCTGTACTATATTTAATTCCCCACTATTATTTTTTCCCCTTTTAATCATAAAAAGCCTAAATTTCCCTCGGGGAAGGTTATTGGCTCGAGTGTGGAAATATACCTGTGCCTTGCATGGCGCTGGGCCACCGGGGCTTTGGCTGTATTTTTAAATCCAAGTACAAAGTGTCTTCCACGCCAGCGTCGTTTAACCCCTCCCAGGAGGGAGAGTGGGAGGAAAGGAGTGTGTGGGGGGCAGTTATTTCCTTTTTCTCAGCTCCTGCTCAGAGCAGGATGGGTTTGGATGCATGGACAGCAAGAAATGGGATTTGAGGGATTTACCCTCAATTCCTCTGGCAGTTCTTTTGGTTTTCCCTCTCCCAGAGTCACGCCAAGCTTTGCCTCTTTCCCAAATTTCCTCCTGGGTGTGTGTGGGGGGGCTCAGGTGCCCCGAGGTAACCCCAGCCTCGCCACCTTCGAGGATGTGGGCCAAAGTCACTCAGTGCGAGCTATTTCGGGGCAGCGCTGGCAGCGCCGCCGCCGGAGCCGCCCGGGCACAGATGGGACGGCCAGGAGGGAGCTGCCCCCGTCTCCTCCGCTAATGAAACCGCCCCGGGGGGCTCAGCCCTTCCCCCGCAGACCTTGGGGCGCCTTTCAAGCGGCTGCTGCAAGGGGAGGTTTGGGTTTGCAGCTCGGAGAGGATTTGGGGGCTCAGCCTCATCCCTGTGCAGAGATTTTGTTCAGTGCTGGCTGCTCTGGGCTCTGAAATCCTCGCTCAGAAGGAGAAATGGGATTGAAACAACCCTTTTTTTTTTGGCCTGGGGTCAGCCCTGCTTTCATCCATCCCAGCCCTGACGTTGTTTTCTCGGCTGGGAGGACGAGCAGCAGCGTGAAAAGCTCCACACGGGCTTTGTGCTGGGTCTGGGGGCAGCAGCGGGGTCAGGCAGCACCCAGAGCCAGCAGGGTGAGGGGACAAATTCCCCTTCTGGCCCCAGAATGCCCCTCCTGTGCCTGACCCTCAGCTGAGCCCCCTCTCCCTGCTCTGCCCAGCACAAGGGACTGAGTGTCTCCCTCCTCCTCCTCGAACAAAGACAGCCACAGTGATTTTTCTCCTTCTTCTTCCAAGTGGTTTCACCCTTGAGTTGCCGGCTTTGACTTGGGATTCCCGAGGGGACCAGAAGCCCGAGGGGGTCCTGGCAGGGTGCTGGAAGTTTGGGAACCAGCAGCCACCTGCCCTCCCCATCCAGCACACCTGCTCCATCCCCTCCATCCACATGGGATTGCTCCCAAGGCTTCTGGAAAGTCTCGAGGGAGCTTTGGGGGTGAAGATACAACCAGTTATGGGATCCAACCCCATCCCAGAGCAGGGAACGAGCCCTGCCAGGCTCCCCGTGCCGAGGGCGGGCAGGTAAGGGGAGCTTTGCCAAGGGAGCACCCCGCGGGCAGGGCGGGGGCCTGGGGCAGGGAGGGGACCCTGCAGCTCCTTCAAAGCAGCAATTTCAGCATGAGAAAGGAATGTGGCTCCCGGCCCTGCCAGGGATGGGATGGGATGGGATGGAGGCTGTGCCTCAGGAGCAGCGATGATTTCTGCTGGCCTGACTCACTGGCTGCCTCCTCGCAGCCGCTTCCTCTCCGGGAGGCAGAAACTCCCAGTTTTTATTTATCACACGGCTTAAAGTAGGGGCGAAGGAAGGAAATGTTCTTAATTTAAACTCCTCTGTCTCCCCGGGGCCCGGGCCAGCGCTGGCACGGCGAGGTGGCCACCAGGAGCATCCCCGTGGCCAGGGCTCCCCCTCACCTGAGCACTGCGGGCTGCTGGCAGCTCCCCGCGGGCTCTGAGCCCCTGCACGGAGTGTCCCCGCACCTGGGAGCACCCGAGGGACCGAGTGGGGACACGCAGGGTGGGCAGGGGGTGGCTCAGTGTGGGCACAGCCACGCCCAGGGCACCTGAGAGCCACTGAGCCCCAGGGAAAATCCGGTTTTTTTGCCTTGAGGCCACCTGCTCGTGCTGCTGCTGGTGTGGGACAAACCTTGGTGGGGGTCCCTGTTTGTGCCACCCCCAAGGACAGAGCTGTCACCAGTCCTGGGGTGCTGGAGGTCCCTGTTTGTGCCCCCCATCAAGGACAGAGCTGACACCATTCCTGGAGTATTGGGAGTCCCTGTTTGTGCCCCCACAAGGACAGAGCTGTCACCATTCCTGAGTTTCTGGGGGTCTCTCTGCCCCTCACAAGGACAGAGCTGTCACCATTCCCAGGGGTCCCTGTTTGTGTCCTCACAAGGACAGAGCTGTCACCATTCCCAGGGGTCCCTGTTTGTGTCCTCACAAGGACAGAGTTGTCACCATTCCCAGGGGTCCCTGTTTGTGTCCTCACAAGGACAGAGCTGTCACCATTCCCGGGGGTCCCTGTTTGTGCCCCCCACAAGGACAGAGCTCTCCTGTCCTGGCTGGAGGATGGGAAGGGTTTCATCCCTCCCATCTCCATCCAGCTCAGATTTGGGGATGCTGTGTCACCATTCCCAGGGTTCTCAGTGGGCTGAGCGACACCCCTGGAATATTTTGGGTTCCCCACTCTCAGCTGAGCTGGGACATTCAGCCCTGGGTGCTGTCACCACCCCATGGTGCCAGGGGTGGGATGGAGCTTTCCAGAGGCTCCATCCCAATGTTCCCCGTCCTCCTGAGTGGCAGAAGCCAGGCCAGGTGCTTGTTTGTTCAGTGCCACGGTTTTTGCACAAAAAAACCATGTTTTTGGGGGTTTTTTTTTGGTTTTTTGCACTCCCAGAGGGTTCTCCTTGCCCAGCCATGCCCGGTGAGGCTGGTGGCACGGCCATGGCACAGCCACAGTGCCCCTGAGCTGAGACATCACTCGTGTCTCTGCTCAGAGCAGCAGATCCAGGCATGAAGTTTTGGTCTTTGGTTCCTTGGGGCTTTCCTTGAGCTCCTGTTGTGAAACCTTCATGTGTTTCTAAAAGCAGTGAGTTGTTTTTTGTTTTTTTTTTTTCTCATGATCTTCTCTTTCCCCCCTCTGTTGCCCTGAGATAAAGGCTGCTAAATTTGTCCTGTGCTGAAAACGCAGCTAATCCTGATGGACCTGAATTCGCATCTCCCCCCCAGAGGAATTGCACTAATTTTTTTTCCCTTTGTTCTGCCAGGGGACCTGTCCGTTTCCTAGTGGAAAGAAAAAAAAAAATCACTATTTAGGGCAAGGTTTATATTCCCGAAACCTGTGTTTGTTTGCAAGAAAAGAGGACAGGAGGGAAATAAATGAGAAAAGCATCATGCTGCCTTTTTTTTTTTCCCTCCCGATATTGCTTTTACAGCAGGCAAATTTTAATTAAAGTGAAGAACTGGGTCGCTTGTGCTGTCCAGAAGATGCTCTGAGGACGTGGTCCTTTCCCACCAGTGTTCATTTGGGAGCACAGAGCAGCTGGGCCAGCCTGGAGGTGTTAAAAGCTCCTTAAAGGAGAGCAGGGTGGGCTCTGGAGGAGCGGGTGGGGGTCTCTCCTTCCTGCCCACAGCTGCTGGCGGTGATGGAGGGGTTGGATTTTGGCATTTTGTGCCGCTCTCAGGGCCAGGCAGGGTTTGGCACCGGGACAGGAGGGGACGGCGCTGGTGAGAGGCAAAGCAGGTGCGAGCTGGGAGCGGCAGGAGCCACCTGGGCTTCAGGAAGCCGCAAGTGCTCGCCTGGGGCGGAAAAATCCACCCAGAGCCGCCTCGGCCTCAGCTGGGGCCGAAGGGACACGGGCAGGGACGGCGACAGCGACAGGGAAGGGACAGGGACGGGGAGCTGTCACCTGAGGAGGACAGGGAAGGAATCCTGGCAGTGCCCGATGGCTGCGGGCCGTGGGTGGGGGTTCCCGCGACCCCCCGAGCTCCCGGTGCCGCTCCAAGCAGGGCGCGACCCCCGGGCTGGGGCCTCCGAGAGGGGCTGGGGGGTTTCGTGCCCGCGGTCTCGGAGCCGAGTCGGGGGAGCGGAGCGGGGGCTGCCCCAGGGGGGCTGGGGGGCTCCGTGCCGGGGGTCGCGGAGCCGAGTCGGGGAGCGGAGCCGGGGCTGCCCGCGGGTACCGGGCCCCCCCCGGCGGGAGGCGGTGCTGGGGTGGGGCCTCTCGCCGTCCCCCCCCGTCCCGGGCGGCCCCGGGTCCCCTCCCCGCACGCTGCTGCCGGCGCGACTTCCTGATCCCGCTGCATTGGCCGCAGGTAGCGCGGCGGTGCGGGACGGGGCACGGACAGACGGACAGAGCCCATGCGGACCCTTCGCTGAGCTTCATCCCCCTCCCCCCTCCTCCTCCTCCTCCTCCTCCTCCTCTTCTTCCTCCTCCCTCCCTGCCCGGCTCCCTTCCTGCCCAGCACATGTAAAACTTGTGCGCGCTCCGCTCCCGTCCCGCTGCCGGTGCTGCCGGCGGCAGGAGCCGGGCTGGGACCGTCCCCCCGCGGGGCAGAGACCCCCCTCCGGCCCCCCGGAGCAGCGACCCCCCGGCTCCGCCGGCCCATGCTGGATTTCGGCCCGGGAAGGTGACTGACTGCAGGAGGAAGCGGCGCCGCGCCGGGTCAGGGTAACCATGAATGAGATGTCGAGTTTCCTGCACATCGGGGACATCGTCTCCCTGTACGCCGAGGGCTCCGTCAATGGCTTCATCAGCACCTTGGGGTGAGCCAGGGGGGCTCCCGGCGGTGATTCTGGGATGGACGGGACGGGACGAGGGGGCTGAGCCGGAGCGCGGTGGGAAAAGGAGCGGGGAAGCTCCGGGTGCTGCAGCGGGGACGGGAAAAGGTGCTGGACAGGGGGACAGGGTGTCCCCAGGTGTGTCCCCAGGCGTGTCCTCGAGCTCGCCCCCGGCTCCAGCCGCTGTCAAGGGCGGGATGTGACCCTGGAGGGATCCCCAGCTCTCCTTCCCCTGGCCAGAAACTGCTTCCCCGCCAGTGAGGGGCTGGGGATGAACTGGGTTTGGGCAGCGTGCGGGCTCGGTGGGATGAGGACGGAGACATGCGAGGGTGACAGCTCGGGGCCCCCCTGGGTCAGTGGGTGCTGCCAGCCCCGTGCAGGGTGGCTGCAGGCTGCTGGCCCTGCACACGCAGCGCTGGCTCCCGCTGTCCCCTCAGTGTCCCACACAGCCGGTGGCCAGCGAGAATCTCTGCAGGGTCACCAAGCCGGGCTGCCCCTGGCTACCAAGCGCTGTCAGGGGCTGGGGGACAGGGCAGTGCCAGCTCTGGGCTGTGACAGCTCCCTGGGCCAGGGGATCTCTGCCCAACCTTGGGAACCTGTCCCGTGTCACTCCTGTGTCCGTGCAAGCCAACGGTGGCACTGCCAGGCCAGCGCTGCCCCCTGCATCCTCCAGCCTGCTCCCACCGGGAATATTTGCCCGCTGGCACGGGGACAGGGTGGGTGACAGGGAGGTGACAGATCCGCCCTGGGGCACGGGTGGGTTTTTCCTTACCCTGCCTCAGGACCCCAAAGCGTGCCCGCAGCCGCGGGCAGGGGGGATGTGGGGCCGTGCCAGCGCTCCTGCCCCACGCTGCTGCGTGTAGGAGAGGCTGAGCTCAGGCAGGAATGCTGACTTGGATGGGATTCCTGGGGCAGGAGCTGCCGGCTCTATAATCTGCGCTGAATGCACTTGCTCCCACATGCCTGTGCCCGAGCCGAGCCGCACATACCTGCGCCCACACGCGTTCCTCACCCACCGCCGGGCACGTGTGGCCCCTGGGCTGCTGCCCACCGGGGCTCCCTCCACCTGGCTGCCCAGAAACGGGGGGCAGAGTGCCTGAAATCCCCGTGGGCACAGCCACAGCAGCTCCTGCAGGTGCAGCCTGTCTGTGCCAGCCCTTCCTGCATCCCCACGGGTGGTTCTGCAGAGGTTTCCTTGCAGCTGTGCCAGTGCAGGGGATGCTGAGCACTCCTGCAGCCTCCTGGAAATGGGGTCTGCAGGAGGCTCTGCAGGGACCCAGCGCTGCTTGTTGTCCCCAGGGCACATCCCAGCGGCTCAGTTAGAAACGTGTGGCTTTTTCAGAGCTCTGATCCCTTTGCAGCTCTGGCCTTCACATCCCCCTTTTTGCCAGGTGTTTTTCCAGACTTCCTCAGAAGCCCCTGAAGAGCAGGAGCCTCTTCCCCTGGCCCAGCACATCCTCTGCTGGGCAGCCCCACTTTCCCAGGCTTCTGCTCCCTGCAGGTTCTTTCCCCCCCTCCTTCCTAAAATTGTTTTCCCTGGTGCCTTGCGACCTGGGAGACCCAACCACACCTTAAATCACTCCTGTGATAAGGGACCAGGTGACTCACCGAGAGTGCTCTCCTGCCACAGGGACCTTCCTCAGCTCATTTGCAAGGCAAACAGCTCTGCCGGCCCACGCGGGCGCCCTGCGGAAGAGCTCCTGACATCCTTCCTTGTGCAGGGGCTGTGGGATTGCCTGGGGTCTGCATGGGATCCTCCCTTTATGGGGTGACACGGAGTGTCCCCGGTGTTGATCACCAGTGTCACATTAAGGGTGGCTGTTGTCACATCCCTGTGGAGCATCCCTGGGGGTCTCCGGGGTGTTGGGTGGAGGTGGGGGGAGCCCTGCAGCCCCACCTGGGGCTCCTCTGCTCCCGGATCAGGGCACGAACCCTCCCCTTCACCCCGTCTCTGCAGCGGGCGTGAGCAGGAAAAACATCCCGGGCCGGGCGTGGAGCTGAGCTCGGTGGGAATGACGAGCCAAGATACCCAAACCGGCTGAAATGCTCGAGTCAGCCCAAAGCAGTGCCCTGGGAAGGGCTCAGAGCTGGTCACAGCGGCCTGGGAGTGACCCTTGAGGGGCTGGGACACGGGATGGGCAGGTTGGAGTGGTTCTGGGGACACGGGAAGTTGCCCAGGAGGATTTTGTGCTGCTCCATCCCCGCCAGGCTCCTAAAACCCTTCAGGGGCTCAGAACGGGCACTCGCAGAGGAGAAGGGTCGGTGACAAACCCAGCTGGGTGCAGGGCGGCTGTTCCAGGTGAAACAACACCTGTACCTGTGGTTGCAGGTGGATTTCGGGGTGGAGCAGCTCGGGGAGATGCAGTTGGTTAAAGGGTAACTCCAGCTCCGCCGGGTCAGGACGAACCCGTCCCTGCCGGGGGGAGGAAGAGGAGGAGGAGGAGGAGGAGTCCGAGCCCTCCTGGCACCGCGACAGCACCAAAAAGCTGCATTTTTGTGGCTGCCCCCTCACTTTCCTCTCTCCTCCCCGGGGCAGCGCCCACCCTGCGGGTGCCAGAGGGGCTGAGCTGGCTCCACAACGAGCTCTCATCACCCTCCCCTTCCTCCTGCTCCTCCTTTTCCTCACCTCAGCGATCGCTGGGCTCTGTGTTGGGGTTCTCCCGGCTCTGGTGGGGTTTCCCTTCTCCCAGAGCCCTCCTTGAACCCCGGCGTGCCCCAGCTCCCCTTGGCATCGTCTGTGCCACATCTAGGGGAGGTTTTTGCCCAGCTCAGCCGGCTCCAGCTGGGGCTCATCCCCGGGGAGGGGTCGGGAGGGCCCGACTGCCCCGGATTTTGCAGCTCTGGCCGAGCTCCTTCTGCCGTGACCTCGGGGAAGGCTTTGCCTCGCACGAGTCCAAGCGCGCTGGCCCTGGGCCAGGGAATCACTTTGTGCTCGGCTTTTGGAAGCCCCAGGAAGCCCCGCTGGAAGCTCGGCGAGGACTCCGGGGCTAAGAGCCAGCCAGATGCTCGCCAGCGCCTTGAGGGGCTCATCAGTGCTGGATCCCGCCCCTCCTGCTCCAGGGGAGGGGGAATTTGGGATGGCAAAATGACATTCCGTGGGTGCATCCCGCCTCCTGCCCCGCTCAGGATCCTCCGCCCGGTGCTCGGACACCGCTTTCCCATTAAAAGGTGCCCTCACACATCCTCGCTGCTCTTTAGGGAGCTCCCCTGGCCCATCCCACTGCGGGAATTCCGGTTTTCAGCGGGAGCGTGGCCTGGCCCCAGCAGCCTCCCAGGTGACTCATGTCCACTCTGTCAGAATACTTTTTTTTTAAATTATTTTCAGCAATTTTTTAACTGAGGAAAGTTCGCCCAGAGTATCAGTTTAATAAAAAGAGCACTTTGCGTTCCTGCCGAGAGTGTAATCCTGGGATTAAAGACGCTGAAAGTGCCTTGAGATCGTTAACTAATTAAGATTTCCAGGCTGGCAGGTCATTGTCTCTAATCCTGCCCGGTGCAGCAGCGAGAGGCTCCCGTGCTGTTTTCTTCCGTGCTGAAAATAAACCCGGCAGGCCAGGCACTTCCTCCAGCAATAAGAGTGAAGGATTTTGGGGTTAAAGTGCGCAGATGAATGAATGAGTGAATGAATCCCTTCTGCCTCCATGGGCGCTGGTGGGAGCTGGGGATGTGCTGAGGGTCAGGGTTTCACTCCTGGTGAAACTTGGTGTCCTCAGCCCTCGGTGGTTTTTGCTCCCAGGCACATCCCAAGGGTTTGTTCTGCCCTGACCCCATTAAAATAGCAGAACAAAAACCAAAACTGCCCCCGAGTGACACCAGGGCTGGCCTGGGGCTCTGCATGTCCCCTCTGCTGCTGCAGCCTCTCTGGTTTTCCCCTTTCCCTCTTTCCCTGCCCTCCCAAGGCTCCGTGCCCTGCAGGGATCTGGGAATGTCCCAGGCTACTTCCCTGCTGTCATGACCCAAGGAAAAGGAGTTTGGACAGCCTCAAATCCCCTACGCTGCTGCCCGCGGGCATTTGGAAATCCGGGGCAGCCCTGTCTGGCCGCAGCTCGTGGCTTTGGGGTTTTTCCAACCTTCCAGGTCTTTGCTAATTGTTTTGAAGCTTCTGCTGCCACCAGGCAAATTGCTTTTCTGTCTTGATGTGAAATCTGAGGCTGTTCTTCCCGTGATGAGCACAGGGGTGTCAGAGCCCGGTGCCAGCCCACGCCTCCTCACCGAGGACACGGCAGCACCGGGGTCCCGGGGACCCCATCCACCAGCAGCGAGGCCAAATTCCTCTCTGCCGAGCGAAAGGAATTCTCCCTTTCCAGAGAGCGGCTGGGCTGAGGGAAGGAGGCTGGATCTGCGAGTGGGATGGATCTGCCTGATTTTCATCCCTTTACAGAGCAGCGCGCCCATCTCCAGCCATTTTCGGGTCGTTTGGTTTGCTGGGGACACCGAGAGTCATCCGGGGGCGGCGGGGACAGCGCAGGCTGCGCTTTGGCTTTGTCGCACCTCGCTGCTCCCGGCTGGTCCTGTCCCCTGTCCCACGATGCTTTCTCCCTCCAGGAGGCACATTGGCAGATGGAGACACGCTCCCGTCTCGCTCCGAGCTCCTCCTGCCTTCCTGGGGCTGGGAAAGCGGGCGGGCGGGTCCAGCCTGTCCTGCTGGAGCAGCCGGTTCCCCCGGGAGCCTCGCAGGAGCTCCCAGCACACGGAGCCCCGCGGGCCGTGCTCGCCCCTCTGTGCTCTGGGCAGATCCCCCTGCCGGGCTCTGCTTTGCTGTTCTCACTAACTCTGAAAAACAAGGTCCCCTCCATCCCAAAACCAGCCCCCAGCTGATCAGTTCCCCAGCCCCAACCCGAGGGATTTTGCTCAACGCTGGGAAAACAGAGGTGGGCAGGGAGGAGACACGGAGCCTTGATCTGATGGGCAGAGCCTGCAGCTCTGATCAGATAATAATTAATAACTGGGTTTGGGGGGGCCCTGCCACCTCCATCCTCAGCTCCTGCACCTTCCCTGTCCCTGTGGGAAGAGTTCCCAGCCAGAGAAGGAGAGCTGGTGAATGCAAGCTGAACTCCTCCCGTTTTTGCTGGATTAAGGGTGCAATAACAGAGCTCTGTGTGCCAGGAGTGAGCTGGGCAGGGCAGGGTCCCTCAGGCACAAGTCACAGAGCAAAAGGCCTGGCGTGACGGCCACAAACCTTCCCTGGTCCTTCACTGCTGCACAAACCCTGGGGAGCAGCATGGAAAGCACCCAGGGAAGCAGTGGGAGCCGAGGGAAGGGGTGCTCAGCTCCTGAAAAGTATTTACAGGTGGGAAACAGGAGGTGCAGCTTTGGATTTGTCGCTCAGGGCCAGGTGATGGTGGCACAACCACTCATTCCTGCTGCCATCCCGCTGTTCCTGACCCTGCTTTTTGTCCCCCTCAGGCTGGTGGACGATCGGTGCGTGGTGGAGCCGGCGGCCGGAGACCTGGACAACCCCCCCAAGAAATTCCGAGGTGAGATGGGGCAGCTCCATCGCTCTGCGAGCAGCTTTGGGGTCAATCCTGGCCCTGAGCACCCACAGCAGGGATGGGACAGGGGCACAGCTCTGCCCTGCACCCAGCTGGGAAGTGCTGGCGTGTTCCTGACCGCCCCAGGATGCTCCACACTCAGGGAAGGGTCTATCCCAGCAGGATTTCAGTGCCTGGATCACACAGGGTGTAGAGAGCTGGGAAATCTCCCCGAACCCCTGCCTGTGGTGTTGGATTTGGGGTTGGTTTAGGGCAGCTGCTCCTTTCATCCCCCCGTTGTCATTTTATGTCTTCTCTTAAATAAGCATTTTAAATATCAGTTCCCCACTCTGCCTTGTGCCTCCACCTTTTTCTCAGGGTGATTTTAACAGCACCCATCCCTCCTCTCCCCCAACACCCCAAAATATCTCAAGATATTTTTCCGCGCTCTCTCAGGATCCCACCAAGCACTAAACTGGCTCTCCATGGGAGTTACTGCCGTTAATTTATTAATGAATCTAATTAACGACCCATCCAGCATCTCCAGCACCCCCCAGCCCTGCTCAGCTCCATTCCCAGATTTCTGGGATGAGCAGCCTGCCCGGCCGTGTGCGTGTGGCTTCAATCTCTTTTCCAGCCGCAGGTTTTTGGGCTCAGCCCTGCTCGCTGCTCTCGCTATCAGGATATCCAGGCGTTTGTTTTAATGGCCGGAAAGGTAGAGCTCTCCCTGCTCGATAGCCATCGCCTGCAGCGAGGTGGAAACAAGGGCTGGGGCTGCAGGGGATTTTCATGCGCTGTCGCCGTCCCCACATCCTGTGGCCGGACCCTGCCCTATCCTGAGGCGCACACGGGTCGTGCCGGGGCTTCCCGCTGGGAAAACAGGACCCTCCTGCCGAGGTCAGCTCCGAAAGGTTCTTTGGAAATGCCACAACCCACCTGGGAGCTGCTCCTGCCCGCGGCTCCTCCGAGAGACGCTCCACACCTCACAGTTATTTGCTTTTTTTTTTTCTTTTTTTTTTTTTTGCGGTTTCTTTCCTTGCCGAGGCTCTTCCCAGCCCAGTTCAGGCATGTCAGGAAAATCTTCCACCCTGCCAGTCAAGGGGGCAGCGGGACCCACAGCTCTGCCGCTGCTGTCCCCAAAAAAGAGTCACCTGGATATTTTGCCCCCCAGGCCACTCTGGATGGGAAGTTTTTCCCCCAGAGCCTCTCTGGATGGAAGGTTTTACCCCCCAAAGCCTCTCTGGATGGAAAGTTTTATCTCCAAAGTCACTCTTTTGGGTTTTGCCCCCCAAAGCCACTTTGGATCGGAATTTTTGCCCTCAAAGTCTCTCTGGATAGAAATTTTTGTCCCCAAAGTCTCTCTGGATGGGAATTTTTGTCCCCAAAGCCACTCTGGGTCCTGGCAGGTCAGCCCCACCGAGCTGCTCCCTCTGGGCAGTGCTGGGCAGGAGCTTCCTTCAGCTTCCCTCTTTTCCACCCCAATCCACATTTCATAAATCTGGCAGCTCTTCGGCCCAAATGCCAAAATCTCGGGCTCCCAGCCCAAGCTGTGCCGACGATTTTCTGCGCACAAGCCCTGCCGTGCCTCAGTTTCCCTCCTTGCAAAACCAGGCTCACAGCACGCTCATAGCCAGGCTTTCCAGTCACTGTGATGGATTTTTATTCTTTTTTTACCTCCCCCTGGTTCCTCCTACCCACCAGCAGCTTTTGCAGCATTTCCCATTAATTAATATTTAATGGAGAGCGCTGCAGGTGCTGGGGCAGGGGCGCATGGCTGCTTGGCACGGGCTGTGCCACTGGCAAACTGGGCTGTGCCATTGGCAAACCGGGCTGTGCCATGGGCAAACCGGGCTGTGCAACGGGCAAACTGGGCTGTGCCACGGGCAAACCGAGCTGTGCCACGGGCAAACCGAGCTGTGCCACGGGCAACCC
>JAODHX010001197.1:3136305-3149480 GCA_027576295.1 Cossypha polioptera
TGTTTATTAACCCTTTTCTGTTTACCAGAAAGTTATCATCCTGGGAAAGGCTGAGAAACTGCCTCAGCCTGGGAAAAGCCTCCCAGCCTGAGGAAGAGAAAAAGAGCTCAGAACCTGAAAAAGGCCTGGCAAACCCTGCCTGGGCCTTCAGTGGTGTCCACATGGGACCAACACAAATCCTCACAGTGCGGCAGCACCATTCTGATAAAGAGCTCATTAGTGTGGACAGCCTGGCAGCAGCAGTGCCCTGCCTTTAACACCCACATGTTCCCCTCAGGAGTGCTGGATTCCCCACTGATCTCCCTGCTCTTCTGGATCCTGATCTGCTTCTCCATCATGGCCCTGTTCACCAAGCGCTACGGGGTGAGGCCGCTGCTGGTGGCCCTGATCCTGCGCTCCATCTACTACCTGGGCATCGGGCTCACCCTCAACATCCTGGGAGCTCTCAATGTGAGTGTTCCACCTGCTGGGGGAGCAGGAAGCTGTCCTGTGTTCCCAGAGAGCAGCAAACCCCACTCCCTCCTGTTTCTGGCTGTCCCCAGCTGACCAACAAGATCGTGTTCGTGGTGAGCTTCGTGGGCAACCGAGGCACCTTCATCCGTGGCTACAAGGCCATGATCATGGATGTGGAGTTCCTGTACCACGTCGGCTACATCGTGACCAGTGTCCTGGGGCTCTTCGTGCACGAGCTCTTCTACAGCATCCTGGTAGGAGAAATTCAGCTGCTTGGGGGCACAGGCAGCCTGGCTGCTGCTTTAGGAGCTGTGACACCTTCCAGGGGCTGATTGATGGCGGAGAGAACAATTCCCTGTGCTCTAATCTTTGCATGGGCTGAGCTTTCTGCCTCCTGACAGTATCTATTGCTGTCTCTCTGCTGGTCCTGGGCTGTATCTCTCCTTCTAATCTGCTTTATGTGTGCTTTATCTGGGTCAGCTGGGAGGCAACGTGAGCTGGTGAGGGCAGAGCCAGGGTACATGTGGCCTATTCTTGGCTCTCCTGCTGTGCATAAGTCACTCCATTCTTCTCTGCTTCCCTTCAGTGAGCTGGGAAACTTAAAGGCTTTGTGAGAAAAGTTAGTCAAGGTCTGCTGAGCGATCCAAGATCTCAGGATAAAAGGAGACATAGATAGGCCAGGCATTATCAAGAGAAGCACCCTGCAGCATTTCTTTGCTCCTGGGTCCTTTCAGCTGTTTGACTTGATCTACCGTGAGGAGACCTTGTTTAATGTCATCAAAAGCGTGACGCGGAACGGGCGCTCCATCCTGCTGACTGCCCTGCTGGCCCTCATCCTCGTCTACCTCTTCTCCATCGTGGGCTTCCTCTTCCTGAAGGATGACTTCATCCTCGAGGTGGACCGGCTGCCGGACAGCAAAGCCAAAGGTTGGGCATCCTGGGGTCGTGGGGCACTGGGGGACCCTCACACACATCTCAGGGTGGGTTTTTTCACTGGGAGCACTGGTTTTGGGGTCACAGAGAGGACAGCACATAGCAGGGTTTGGGGTTAGAAGGGGGCACAGAGCTACAAATGAAGGGTCAGCACTGCAGAGTCTCAACTCTGAGAAAAAGCTTCAGGACCTAGAAAAAGTAGAATGTGAGGCAACTTCTTCCCAAAGAGGGTTGGCATCTTCCTGGGAGCCCATGGCAGTGGTTTGCTGGGGAGAGGTGCTGCCATCACAGGGCTGGGCTCTCCTCCTTGCAGATGATCCCTTGGGGATGCAAAGGAACGTGGAGACCTTTGTGGAGTCGTGCAGCAGTGACAAAATCAGCTGCTCTGCTGCACCCACTGCCTTGGAAGGTAAGAGAGCCCTGTGGAAGTGCCAGCTCTGTGTGGCAGTGTGGATTTGAGGAAAACCCCAGCTTTTCCAAGGTAGAAACTAAATCCGCTTCCTGGGCAAAAAGCCTGTGAATTTTGCACTGACCCTGGCGTAAAAAACGTTGGGGTGGATTCATTTAATCAGAAATGAGGTGGGAGCAGCGTTTGGCTGCTGGAGGAGCTGCTGGGACATCACAACAGGCAGCTGCTCCTGTGCCACTGCAGCTGGAAGCACCCCAGTGCCAGGCTCTGAGCCTTGCTCTGCTCTCCTCCCCAGAAGCTGACCCGGAGCAGTGGGAACGTGCCTGTGACACGCTGCTCATGTGCATTGTCACCGTCCTCAACCACGGCCTGCGCAACGGCGGCGGCGTGGGGGACATCCTGAGGAAACCCTCCAAGGACGTGAGTGGGGACAGCACCTGGCACCTCTTTCTTCTGCTAAACCCTGCTGCAATCACTGCTGGCCCTCCTTCCTGGGAGCTGTGACACATCCAGCTCCATCCCTCATGTTCTCCTACTCCCCTGGTGCTGGGGGGCTGGAGCAGAGCTGTGCCAGACACCCAATTCTCCCTCTCATCCATGACAGGAGTCCCTGTTCCCTGCTCGAGTTGTCTATGACCTCCTCTTCTTCTTCATTGTCATCATCATCGTCCTCAACCTCATCTTTGGGGTCATTATTGACACCTTCGCTGATCTGAGGAGTGAGAAACAGAAGAAGGAAGAGATCCTGAAGACCACCTGTTTTATTTGTGGTGAGCACTGGGAATACAGGAATTGCCCCAAAGCTCTTCCTCCCTTCCCAGCTTGGGGGAAGGAAAAGAATTTCAGCTGGATTCTGGTTTTTATTTATTACTGCAAAACTTGAATCTATTCAGCGAGGGGTCACTGCACTGGGAGGGGTTTAAACAAGGACACAGCTGGAGGGAAATTCTCAGTGTTGTTCCTCACCCTGCTAATGAGGTGTTAAACTAAAACCACATTGTGGGGTCCTTGTCGCTGTGCATCTCACTGCCAAGACCTTCCCTTGGCTCGTGGGGGAAAAAAGCAGCATATCACTGGAGAAATATAATAGAGAAAATGCTCTGAAATGCTTTCAGTCAGCAGTAGGCATTAAAAAAAAATAGAAAACCCTAGTAAATCTTTCTGCTTTTTCCTTTAAAGATCCTCTGGGTTTTTTTTACTGGGCAAAGGCAGAGCCAACAGGACATGGGAAGAAATTGTTCCCTGTGAGGGTGGGGAAGCCAGAGCAGTTGTGGCTGCCCCTGTATCCCTGGAAGTGCCCAAGGCCAGGCTGGACAGGGCTTGGAGCAATCTGGGATAGGGGAAGGTGTCCCTACCCACAGCAGGGGATGGAAGGTCCCTTCCAACCCAACCCATTCCACGCTTCTCTGATTCTGTGATTTTAAACAGAAGTCTTCTGAAGCCCCAGCTGGGTTGCTGCCCCCTGGTTTGGATGTTTAGGTGCTAAATGCCAAGTAATTATTAAAAGCACTTGAATGTCACCTTTGGGAGGGGATGCACTGAGTTTCCTTCCATGTGTTTGCTGCTCACTCACCTCCTCCCCTCCCCATCCCTGTCCTCCTCCACCCTTCCCTGCCTTTCCCAGGGCTGGAAAGGGACAAGTTTGACAACAAGACCGTGTCCTTTGAGGAGCACATCAAATACGAGCACAACATGTGGAACTACCTGTACTTCATCGTGCTGGTGAGGGTGAAGAACAAGACTGACTACACCGGCCCCGAGAGCTACGTGGCACAGATGATCAAGGTACAGGGGCAGCTCCTTGGCCATCCCAACCTGCCTGCCCCAGGGAGATCAGGAACAAGGGGCTGGCAAGGAAAAACAGCTCTGGGAAGTCTTTTTGGAAAATATTGCCCAATGGTGCAATGCCTGATTTCATCCTTTGCTGGTTTTTTCCACGTTGTCTGTTTGAGGGTTTGTCCTGTGAGTTGGAGGGTTGAAGCAAGCAGGGAGTGGGGCTTCAAGGGGGTTTTGAGGCAAGGGAGGGAAAGGAAAGCAAGGAAAGAAAAACTGCTGCACCTGAGCCCATGAACCAACCTAGAAATGAACCATGCATGGAATAATTGGAGATTTTTGCGAACAGAATTTCTTTAATCCCTTAGCCCAGGGAGGCTGCTTGTTAAATCCCCTCTTCCCTCCTCCTCTCTGACCCCTCACCCCAACTCCCCTTGTCCGTGCTCACGTTCCCAGAACAAGAACCTGGACTGGTTCCCCCGGATGCGAGCCATGTCTCTGGTCAGCAATGAAGGGGAAGGGGAGCAGAATGAGATCCGCAATCTGCAGGACAAACTCAACACCACCATGAAGCTCGTGTCCCACCTCACCTCCCAGCTGAATGAGCTGAAGGAACAGGTATGGGAATGGGAAATCCCCTGCAAGAACCCTCTGTCCTTCCCAAAATAGCCACTGAGGGCAGGGAGCAGGAGGCAGGACACAATAATACAAGCACAAGGCTCCTGCAGCTCTTTTTTGGGGGAATTTGGGACACTGGGGACACGTGGGTTTGGGTAGTGCCTCATCAGCTCAGAGTTTGCTGGCAGAGGCTCAAAGCAGCTCAGTCAGACCCTTTTGGGAAGCACATCCAAGAGCAGGAGGGCCTGGAATTGCCTGAGCGTGTCCTTGTTGGAATTGCAGATGACGGAGCAGCGGAAGCGCAGGCAGAGGATGGGGTTTGTGGATGTGCAGAACACCATGAACCACTGAGACACAGCTCCAGCCACCGAGGGACTGCACCTGTGCCAGCTGAGGAGGCTGCTCAGCTCCTCCCCGGGCTCCAGGCACGGATTGTCACTGGCTGGGGACAACGGAGCACATGGAACGTGCAGCCCCTCCCTTAGAGCGCTTGTAAGCAATCCCGGGAGCAGGGACTGGCCCGAGCCCTCCCCACACCTGGGCCCAGGTGCTTTTCTAACACCCTCGTAGGAAGATAAACCACGCAGGACTTTCATTCCTCATTGCAATAACTCTTTATTTTGCAACTGTGGAGGGTTGTATCTTTATCTCCATGCGCTCCAGCCCCTCGGCTGGGGGGGAAGTAGCTGTAGGGCTGCACTATTTAACTTATTCCGAGTGCCACTTGTCCCTGTGGCTGTCTGCCAAGCAGCCCTCCTTATCTGCTGTGCCTGCTCCACGCTGACCCCTCTCCATTTACACAATTCTCTTCATCCCGTGGTGCAGAAAAGAGCAGCTGAACTCAAGGAGGTGGATTTAACTTAATTAACTCTCCAGATGAGGAGCTGAGCTTGTCCTAGTGGGAACTAAAAGTCTTTTGCCTTCTGTGGACCAAGGATCTTTGGGCAGCAGTAGTAGGAGCCTGCAGGTTTACAGGAGTTCACTGTGAAGGGGTGTCCTGTGTTTTAGTTTCATCTCTGGTGTCATGTTTTACTTTTTTTTTTTTTTTTTTTTTTTTAGTTGTTACCGTTGTTACTTAAGAACTGAAGTGTAAATTGCCTTAACTAAATTAAACACAGAATCATGTTATAATAAAAACTTCAACGTGGTAAAGAAAGTCCCTTTCCTGTGCCCTCTGGTGTGTGATGGGGCTGTGGAACAGAAGCACAGCACAAGCCCAGGAGCAGAACCCACAGCAGGGCTGGCACCCAAGGTGCTCCCCAGCCCCAGGTGTTGCACATCCCCTGCCAAACTCTGCCATGAAGAGCCACCAGCAGCACCAGCCTTGGTTCCTGGAGCTCTGGACCAGAGCCTGCTGCAGTTTCAAACTCTTTCACTGCCTGCCAGGAAATCACTGCTGAAAGCCATAAAAAGGAGCAGCTGTTGGTGCTGTGGAGCCCTGGCACAGCTCTGCTGCAGACACTCATCCTTCCCAAGCCAGCCCAGCTCCAAGCCCACGAACAGACACTGCTGAAAGCAGTAAAGCTCTAAAAAGGAGTTAAAAAGGCCATAACAGTGAAGTTGCAGAGCACTTGAAATGTGTTTATGGCCCCATCTAGCAGCGTGTCACCCTCAGCTCTGCACTAACCCACACATCCCTCTGCTCAGGCTGGGGGGATCTGCACAGAGCTGGTTCCTCCAGCAGCAGCAGCCCTGCAGCAGCTGATTAAAACCTCAATTAAACTCGTGCAGTGCTCCACTGTCACCATGGCAAAGTCACCCTCCGTCCTCTCCGTCTCCTCCGAAGGAAAATAAATGTGATGATTAAAGTTCTCCCTCCCTGCACTGCCCTGGTCCCTGGGCTAACACACAAACACAAGCACAGAGAGGTTTTTTCACATCCTCTCTGTTCTCTTCACAAGAACATTTAAAGCTGCACCTCCTCCCTCTGGGCAGCTCCTGCTTGTTCCATTTTTTGAGATACAAAAGGCCAGGTCTGACACCACAAAGTTCCCTTCCCTCCATTGCTCCAGCATGGATGTGTTAAGCTCTGCCCCAGATTCTCAACAGAAAAAAAAAGGAGGCACTAAATATGAAGAATGTAGGGCTGAACAAAAATGCTGTTGCTAAGAGGAATAAGTGGTTTTATTCATCATGGCAACACACAGAGCTTCAGGGATATGTACAGTGGAGAAGCTGAGAGCTGGGCCCTCACTTTGAGTCCTCCTCGGGTTTCTTGGCAGAGAACTTTTCCCGCAGTCTTTTCCACGTCCCTTTTTTCATGTCTTCCATCTGTTTCAGAATGTCTGCAGAAGGAGAAGGGAGACAGAGATGGGGCCAGAGGAAGATAAGCAGGAAAGCAGAGGAATGAAACCCTCTTAAAACAGCTCTGCCTTCCATCTAATTTCCTTTCCTGACTTTTCATCTTAATGAATTTTCATTCCAGGCCCGAGGCGAGGCTGGTTTGTCTCTTATCACCAACAACTGATACCCAGTTTCCATGTACTGCAATCAAAGTTAGGAACTGGAGCAGAACAAAACTGCTCTGGCTCCCAGCTCTGCCCTTCATAAAGGATGTGCTGAGACACTTCTGTGTGGGGCTCCTTCCCAAGGCCTGACACACGAGGAATACGAAGGGAATTGGAAATGGTGAAAGAGCAGCTGAGCTCAGTGTTGGGGTGATGTAACAAACGTGTTCCTTCCACACAGATGCTGCTGAGACCCCACAGAGCCTTTGCAAACCCTCTGTTGTTCCTGACACTGCAAAATCCAACTGATTCTTCAGCCCAATATATTGAGTTGCTCCTCAATTGAATTATTCCTGAGCTTACTCCTCATCCAACACCTTCACAGAATTGCAGGCAGCCCCTCAGTGCCCTCCAGCCCCAGGGGCAGAGAAGGGATGCAAGGGAGCCCCCCAAAGATCAGAAAGTCCCTTTCCCCCTGCCCTGCCCTGTCAGACCATGCAGTACCTGTGGCCAGGATCGTCCTGCAATCCTCCAGTGTCACCCCAGTGAAGGTGGTGTCCTTCAGGCGTGGGTACTTCCCAGGAGAGCAGGAAAAGGAGGGAGAGAAACAAAGAAGTCACTTGCAGTGCATGGAAAAGGTCCAAGTGTCACCAGCTGGCACAGCCTGAGTGTGTTTTCAGCTGGGATTCTGTTCCTCCACACCAAGAACCAGGTGTGGAGCTGCCCTGGGTGAGCACAGGCACTGCTGCATCCTCCCCTGAGCTGTTCCTCAGGCATTCCCAGGAATGCTGCCATTCCCAGGAATGCTGCAGCAGGATTGGTGGCTCCCCCCAAAGAGAGGGGCAGTGGCCAGTGCCACAGCTCTCACCTTGTTCTTGTAGTAGTTGGTGTGGATCCTGACTAAGCTCTCGTACATTTGGTCACAGGCCTCGGGGTCAGAGATCTGCAGGGGACACAAGTGGCACACAAGTCTGGTTTTACACCTCCACAGCAAAAACCCCCCTCATTCCAAGGGACAATGGCCATGAAGGAGCAGCTCAGAATTCCCAGTGCACTGCTGGGCACTGTCCATCTGCTGTCCTGCTCCAGGACCCCATCTCCATCTCCCATATCCCTGCAGCTTGGCCTGCAGGAACAACACCACTTGGGATTTCCAGGATGGATCTGAAGCTCTGCACCAACGAGATCTGACAGTGAATCCGCAGCCACAGAGAACATCACTGGCTGGTGCTGGGAAATCTGTGGCCCCTCCTGCTGTGGGGCCACTTCTGTCACCTGCCTCATGGGAGGGAATCACACAGGACAAGGTGCCAGGCTGGACCTTAGAAGCTCCCTTTAGGGGGTTAAAAATAGCCTGTAATTGATGAGGGAAATCAGCACAAATGACAGGGAACAGCTTGAAGGGTAACTGGATTTCTATTTCAGTTGGAAGATCCGGCTCATCCCCAACCTGTGCCAGGTGTCTCTGCTGGCACAGCCCCTGATCAGCTGCTTTTCCAGCCTACAATGTTTTTCCTGATTTATTTTTTATGGTACAGTGAGCTCAGCTCACCCCAGAACTCAATGTGGCTGCTCCACGAGTGGTTAAAACAGGTCAAGAGTAAAAATAACATCAACAGAAAGGTGTCAGGATGAAGCAGGAAGAGTAAGGCAAAGCTCCCTTGTTCAGCAGGGCTGCAGAAGAGAGGACACAGGGACAGCCACATCCTCCTGCAGGTGATCCCCACCTGTGCCCACCACCCCCTGCCAAGGCTCCAGCAGACCCAGCCATTAAAAGGGTGGCACAAACAGCATCCCTCCCCTAGAAATCCAGCAAAATCTCATTCCATCAGATGGCTGAAGAGGCCCTGTGGCTCTGGCTCCCCTCTCAGAAGCTCCTCCTGCCTCCTGCGAGCACATTCAGCCACTCTGCACAGAAACTGCCACTGCTGCTGCAGGCATCAATTCAGATTTCCAGGATCAGTGGCAGCTTTGGGATCTTGGAGCCAACTGGTGCAAGACATTAAGCTGTCCTGAGCATATGGAAAAGCAATAAAACCCTTCCCAAAATGCCTGCTGCAGACTATTCTGGTCACCAGTACAGGATTAGGAGCCTATAATGGCCCCTTGAGGTTGAAAACACATCTCTGGAACAATGTTTTTATGCTAAGAAAGGGCACATTTGCATTCTGCAGCAACACCTCCACGCCTGGGAAGGTCTGCAGCCAAGTCAGGCATCAGATTCCCTAATTTATTTCAGCAGCAAAGCCTAAACTCCAACAGAATTACAGCTGGAGGCGGAATTCAATTGTACAACTGCTGCATTCCATCAGTGTCAGGCAGTGCTGCAGCATCCCAGCATCCCATCCTGGAGGTGAGATCACAGGAATTACCTGGATTCCAGCACAGCTGGAATTCCCAAACCTCCATACCCCACACCATAGCCACTGCAATGGGGATCTCCAAAATACATGGTGCAAAGGGTGCAAGAACTGGGTATAAACCAGGATACAACAGCTGTCCTGGGTACAAACCATTTGTCCAGGGCACCAACCAGGTGTCCTGGGCATGAACCATTTATCCTGGGTACAAACCCGGTGTCCTAGGTACCAATTATTTGTCCCAGGTACAATCCAGGTGTCCCAGGCACCACCTGAAGTTTGTCCCCTGGAGACACAAGCCCCTGGTCTGTATTCCAAAGGCTTCCCGGGATGTGTGTTCCAAAGTTACTGAGCGCTCACACTCCTCGGGAGGAGCTGGGAGCAGCAGGACTTCGTCACCCCTGGGGCTCCCCTTCCCTCACAGCTCAGGATGTCCTAAAATTCAGGGAGCTCTGAGACAGAGCCGTGTGTGAGCCCCAAACCCTGCGCTCCAACCCTGACCCCTCAGATTCCCCTCAGAACCCCCTCAGAGTCACCCCAGAACCCCCTCAGAGTCACCTCAGAGCCACCTTGGAGCCCACTCAGAGTCACCTCGGAGCCCACTCAGAGTCACCTCGGAGCCCACTCAGGGCCACCTCAGATTCTCCTAAGAAGCCCCTCACAGCCATCTCATAGCCCCCTCATAGCCCTCCATAGCCCCCTCAGAGCCACCTCAAAGCTCCCTCAGAACCACCTCAGAACCCCCTCAGGGTCACCTCAGAGTCCCACAGAACCACCTCAGAGCCACCGCAGCGCCTCCTCAGATTCCCCTCAGATCTCCCTCAGAGCCACCTCAGAGTCCCCCTCAGAGCCACCGCCGGCCGCCCCCCGCGCCCTCCCAGGCCGGCGCCGCCGAGGTGCCGCCCTCCCAGCCGCCCTCCCGCCGCTCACCGGCGTGTTCTCGCCCTCGCGGAAGGCCTGTGCCACCCTCTGCCGCAACACCGAACCCAGGTCCCGCTGCCACTTGCTGTCCTCCACCGGCCACTCCTCGCAGAGCCGCAGGAAGCGGCGGTAGCGGCTGGCGGCCATGGCGCCGGGTCACGTGCGCCGCTCACGTGGCGCCGCCGCCGGGTCACGTGGGGCGCGGCAGGGCGGGAACGCCTGAGGGGAGAGAGCGCTGTGAGGGGCGGCGGGTCCTGAGCAGTGCCCGATTGAGGGGAGAGAGCGCTGTGAGGGGCAGCGGGTCTTGAGCAGTGCCCGACTGAGGGGAGAGAGCGCTGTGAGGGGCGGCGGGTCCCGAGCTGTGCCCGATTGAGGGGAGAGAGCGCTGTGAGGGGCGGCGGGTCCCGAGCAGTGCCCGACTGAGGGCAGAGAGCGCTGTGAGGGGCGGCGGGTCTCGAGGTGTGCCCGATTGAGCGGAGAGAGCGCTGTGAGGGGCGGCGGGTCCCGAGCTGTGCCCGATCCCCGCCAGCACTGGAATGTCTGAGGGGACAGAGCCCTGCCAGGGGTGGCGGGTCCTAAACTACGCCCGGTCCCCACCGCAGAGCACTGAGTGTCACACCCCCAGGGATGGATATTCCAACACCGCCCTGGGCAGCCCCTTCCAAAGCCAGGCTGCCCTTTCTGTGAGGAAATTCCAACCTCAATCTCCCCTCACTCAGCTTGAGGCCGTTTTCCCTTGTCATGTCCCTTGGGAGCAGAGCCCGACGCCCCCCCGGCTGTCCCCTCCTGTCAGGGAGTTGTGCAGAGACAGAAATTCCCCCTGAGCCTCTTTTTCTCCAGGCTGAGCCCCTTTCCCAGCTCCCTCAGAATTCTCCAGACCTTTCTCCAATCTCCCTCAGCCTCTCCTGGGGCTCCAGACCCTTCCCCAGTTCCCTCAGCCTCCCCTCACAGGATTTAGGATGATTTGAGTTGACGGGACCTTAAATCCCATCTCATCCCACCCCTGCCATGGGCAGGGACACCTCCCACTGTCTCAGATTGCGCCGTCCAACCTGGCCTGGGACACTCCCAGGGACGGGGCAGCCACGCTGTGCAGGTGTATGAGGGGTAAAAAGGGAGGAAATTATAGAAAATAATTTTTCTAATTATTCAATCAACAAGTTGTTTTTTGTGCAGCAGTGAAGAGTGAGGGGCTGCCCAAAGAGGAGCTCTGGCTGTGGTGTCACAGACCCTTCTCATCCACCCCGTGTCCTGCTGTGCACCCTGAGGATGCTCAGGTGGCTCTGCACAAACTCACCCACAAAGCCACAAAGTCTTATCACAGATTTCTGATGTGACCCAGGACAACCCATGGCTCAATTCCTGCTGAAATTGGGTTTTTGCGGCTTTTTTTTACAGTTTGTGGTCAAGCAATAACCCAACACTCTGAACAAGAGTCTTCCCAAATGAACTCCGGGCCAAGCAAAATACACAACTGGGCCAGATGTCTTAAATTTTCCTGCTATAAATTGCAGAAACTCCCCAGCTTTCTGCTGTAAATCCAAGTGAAGCGTCTCCCTTGAGATTTGGTGTTTAAACCTGTGGCAATAACAGCTCTCTTAAAAAATTACAGGCTTAAAAAAAGGATAATGTACCTCAAGGATGCTCAGGAGGGAAAAAGAGATGGACAACAGTGGGAGTTACTTCCACAATTTTATTTATACCCCCACTCCCCGGTAGTGGGGTTCTGTAGCTCCATTCCTTGTGCAAGGACTTCTCCTTCAGATTTCCCACACCATGCAGGAAGGAATTCTATTTGTTCCGTCATAACAATAAAATCAGTCCACAAAAGCTGTAAACATTATTTTTAGAGTTTTTTGTTACTGTCTCCTTCAAACACACAAACACACACACGCACACACATACACACACACAGTATTTGTATCAAAGAATTTCTGGGTGACCTTTGACGTCCAGTCCTTGACTCAATCTCACTCTTTTTTTACTTTTTTTTCTTGTATTTGTTTTTTAGGCAAAAATCCTTTGATGTGAATGTTCTTTCGTGGCTGGTACCTGACAGAGTCATCGCATTCCCATGCTTCCAGCCCAAGTGAAGCTTCTTTCCTAGAAAATCCATGGAAAATCCCCTGTTTTAACCCCACAGGGATGTTAAAGCTTGGAGAGGTGCAGCTCTTGGTCTGAACACATGCACAGAGAATCCTGACCAGGGGCACTGGGAATGTTGGAGGGTGTTTTTGCCTCCCATCTGGGCAGGAGGAGGAAGGGAAGCTCCAAAGGAAAACTCCATCTGTTCATTCTTGCCCCAAACCTGCTCGGCTGCAGGGTGAGCAGCTCCTGGTTTATCATTAAGACTCTTCCCAAGTAAAGCTTTCTTTGGCTCACAAATAAATCAAGGACAGCAGTAAAACCAGAAAGGAAAATAAATCTTCTGATGGATGGCAGAGAGAGCAGATTCTTCCAGCTCTCTGCTTTCCACACTTCAGTTCAGCGACGGCACACGGAGAGTTTTCAGCACTTCCCGATTTATCCATGCTAATTCCATGCCATATCCAGCAGCCAGAGGGTCCCACACAGCCGACCCCAGGCAGGATTTTCAGGGCTATCAGTCACTAGGAAATCCAGGCCATTTCACAGAAATTCTCACTTCCCTTCTGACAGGCTCTGAAGGATTTTAATCAGGTTCTCCAGGCCAAAAATGTAGCCGTGGTCGGGCCCGTCGTACAGGGTAGAGTTGGGGTTACTCTTAGAGCCTTTGAAGGTGGTGTGGGCAAAGTCAATCATCCTCACATCCACCCTGGAGGGGTTCGTGCCGTGACTTTTGGGGAAGGGGAGGTGATGATCCGCGCTCTCCTTGTGCTCCTGCCCGTCGTAAATGATGAGGAGGGAGCTGGAGTAGAACCTGTAGGAGCTTTGCTTCCTGATGACGGCCAGCAGGGCCTTGAGGCGCAGGACGATGGGCTCCAGCAGCTCCGTGCGCAGCTGGTTCCCGCGGCACAGGAACTGCCGCAGCGTCTGCCGGAACCCCTCCACCGACAGCTTCCTCCCAAAGTACTTGTCTCTGCACAGCAAATGCCCCGTGTCTGCCTGGTAAACCTGCAAGGCAAGGGAGGATGTCTTAGGCTGCAATACAGGATGGGACCAAAAGTGTGTATTCTATCATCACCTGCTGAAAACAGTGATCCTTATCTCCTGGCACATATTATCTGCTAATGGGCCATCTTTAAACCAGCTGGGGCAATCATCTTTATCTTTCCACAGCCC
>JAODHX010001197.1:3170228-3198967 GCA_027576295.1 Cossypha polioptera
TTGATGGATGGATCCATGGATGGATCCATGGATGGATAATTGCATGGATAGATCCATGGATGGATGGATGGATGATGGATGGATCCATGGATCCATGGATGGATGGATGGATGGATGATGGATGGATGATGGATAATTGAATGGATGGATCCATGGATCCATGGATGGATAATTGAATGGATAGATCCATGGATGGATGGATGGATGATGGATGGATCCATGGATGATGGATGGATCCATGGATGCATGGGGCTGTGCTGAGGGAGCAGCTCCAGGCAGGCCTCACTCCCTGTCCCTGTGCCCATCCCCCCCAGCTCCCCTGGACATTTCCAGGACTGGCCCCTGCCCTGGCTCCGTGCCCATCCACGGGGTGCAGCATCAGCTGTGGTGTCACAGCAGCACAAACATCCTGTGGGAAGGGCTTTAAATGGAAGCAGGAGAGGAAAAGATAAAGAGCTGCTTTCGCTGGGCCACGTTTGCCTCCCTGACAGGGAGGGCACACAACAGCTCCACTGGAGAAGCTATTTATAGAAATGTGGTTAATTATAGAAATTTACTTTGCAAGAAATTGGGAAAGGGCCCTCAGCAGCTCTGCTTGGCAGTGGGGGCTGGGAGGGGAGCAGAACCTGCTTTTCCCAGGAAAACTGCTGGCACTGCTGGAATTCCCGGTGCAGTCTGGCATGGAACGGGGCTGCTCTGCCCTGGGGGGAGGAGATGGAACAGGGGACACGTGGGGGTGACAGTCACAGACAGACAGACAGACAGCAGCAGCCCCTGGCACAGGAATGGCTGCAAGCAGCACCATTTCCTAACCTGGAATGGATTCCAGCTGTAACTTAGCAACCTCACCTGGGTAAGAGCATCCCACCAGGAACGTGGGATCTGAGCAGAATCAGCCTTGCACTGATTCCCTTCTGCTCCCAAACCTCAACAACTGCAGCTCCTGCTGGCCAGAGCCACCCCCTTCCTGTGCCACTGGAAATCCCCTTTGCCACCCAGAGCCACAGGAAGAGATGAATCAATCCAATGTGAGTCACCCCTTTCCCCAGCAGTGGGGAAACCACTCCTGCCACTCCCCAGAACCTGAGAGAAGCTGGAACTCGACCTGATCCAAGCAAAACCACTTGGGACAATCTGTGATGTCTGAGCACAAATAAAAGTAGTACATTATTGGTAATAAATTTATTTTTGATATTGATTTTTTACAGAGCTAAATGGAACATAGAAACAGCACCAAGCCACTGAAGTTTGTTCTACAAAACCAGGTTTAATACAAAAGGATGACAGCAATGCCTGACTCTGCACTTCTGGACGGTTAAAAAAGCTCACCCAAACCCCAACAAGAGTTTAAAAAGCTTTAAGAACAGAGGCACCAGTGTTTGAGAGAATTTCTCTGGCAGCAGTGATGATCTTGATACATTTAGGAAGAATCAAGGTTGCCTTTATTTATTACAGTGCAAGGGGCTGGTCCTTGCCTCCAAGAGCTGTTGAGTCTTCTGCCCAAACACCCCAAAATCTGGGGTCAGAGCCACCTCCATGCAGGATATTCCCCATTTAATGGGAAAGATCTCCTGGAGAGCTCTGCTCCATCCCTGGTGCCCAGAGCTGCAGACTCTGCCAGGTGAGCAGGCACAAGGAACACACCTGGAGTGGCATCACCTGCCCAGGGCTGAGCCTGGGACAGGAGCAATCCCAGCATCCAGGACAACATCCAGGGGCTGCAGGGCTCAAATCACTGCTGGCTTCACTCTGCAAAGGATTCGGGACCTGCAGCCTCAGGAGCTGCTGCAGAGCCCAGGGAAGAGCAGAGCAGCAGCTCCTGTGTGCTGCCACACACTGGTGCCATTTCCTGGGAAACAAACATTCCTCTGCTGGACAGAAAGAGAAGCTGAAGGAACCAAGTGATTACAGACACGAGATACGATGCAGCAGGGCTGGGATGGAGCCAGGCTGCTCCTGGGACCCTCAGGGGGCTGCAGGAACAGCAGCAGCCCCAGAGCTGGCACATCCCTGCTTGACACAAACACAGACACTGCAGCTGCCCAGCTCAAACACCAACAGAGCCCTCCTGCAGCCACAGGAAAGCACCTTTAGAAGCTTCCTACATCCTTTATTTTCCACCCAAATCCCCCCGCCCCACGCCCCCAGAAAATAATAAAGCACACAGACTGCAGACTTAAAAGTGTAACAGGGTCACAAACTCTCCTCCACCACCCCCAGCCCAGCCCAAACCACCAAGGCACGTCAGGCTCCCCCCTCTCTCCAGGCCCAGCTTCCCCCAATTCCCCCTCTCCCCAGTTTTGGATGGATGAAGCCAACACAAAACGTTTTTCCTCGCTGGGAAGCAGCAAGTGCTTCCTCGCTGTCTTTGCACTGATTGAAACAAACACAAACAAGGACACGCCTGCACTGCCACCCTAATGTTTCCATGGGAAATGTTTCTCTTTCAGATGGGCTCTGCCACCAGTTGGCCTTGGCAGAACTGAGGTGAAATGTTGCACCCCCAGCCCTCCAGAGGGGTGTGCAGTTATTCTTTGCAGTTGTTGTTTGCTTGCCACGGGAGCCAGGTCTCTGTGGAAGGCTCACTTTGGTGCAATTCCAGCTTCCCACCAGCTCAAGCCCATCTTCTTTCCAAGCCAGTATTGCCCTGAACGTTTGTTGTTTGGAGAGTTTCAGCAGTGAGAGCAAACAGAGCCGTGCAAATCCAACCCTCAGGCCAGGCCCTGCTCCTCCCACCACCAGCGAGGCCCTGAGCCCTGCACAGGCTCCATGGCCCAGCCTGACCCATGGCTGCTCCTGCTGCTGCCCTCAGTGCTCTGAGTCTGACAGGTAGGAGGGCTGAGTCCATCTCCACACCAGCATGTCCTCCCCTGCCACCCTGTGGGATTCTGTCTGGATCCTCGACTCGTTGGAGGCCAGGAAATCCACGGCTCTCTCCCACACCCTCTTCATCTTTTTTCTGCAAGGAACAGCAAGAAAAGAAATGAGGATCCCAAGCTGGTTGTGCTTCAAGTGTGCCTGTGGATCTGGCTGCCTCCTGTTCCCTGTGCAGGCATCAAACAAAAGTTGGTTTAGAGATTTCAGGCCAGGGCATGGCCACACAAATCCTGCCTGGGGGGAAGATGAGAGGCTCAGTCAGTGCCCTGAATTTCTGCCTCAATTTGTGCTGCAAAGGGACTCAATGAGTAAATTGGCCTCCCCTGTCCTGCACACAGAGATCTCAGCCAGGGGGACACCCTGATGTTCACCCCAGCTTTGGATCCAGCAGTTCTGAGCATCTCACACCCAGGGATGGCTCAAAGAGCTGCAGTCATCCCTTGCAGGAAAAGGAATCCTGTGTCTGATACAGAGGGAGGACGTTTCAGACTTCACAGGAGGACAAGGCAGCTCCCTTTAACCAAAACACAAGAAATAACCCTGCAGAAATGGAACAAAGCACCAGGATCCAGCCCTGCAGCCCTTCAGCCCCACCACTCACAGGGCAATGACCTCAAGCACACTTCCTGTCTGAAAAAGAACCAAACCCAACCTGAGGAAACACCAAACCCAACCTAAGAAAGCCCCAAACCAAAATCATCTCAGTCCAGCTCCCTTCCAGCTGCACAACTCAACCTGGCCCCTTTCCAGGCACACAATCACTGCAGAAGAGCCCCAATATCCTGTTCAGCTCGTGGGAATTGTTCTGGTCTGGTTTGGAGAGCAGCTGGGATGGCTGGGAAAGGGGACACCCAGCAGATGGAGCAGAGGACACCTGATGCTCCAGGTCCAAGCAAACCAAACCAAACCAAGCCAAACCAAACCAAACCACACCAAGCCAAACCAAACCAAATCCAGGCACTGCTGGACAGAACAAAAACATACCACAAGTGACAACACACCTGTGGCACTGCACAGGTAGCAGCCCCAGGGCTGGCACACTGACCTGCAGCCTGAGCTGTGTCCAAGCCTTCCCCAACCCAAAGGCTCCAGCCTCATCCTGCAGAGCAGCTCCAGGGATGCATTCTGGGGCTGTGCTGAGTCCCCTCCTGCTGCTTCCAGCCCTGCTGAGTGCCCAGAACCAGCTCACCTGCTCTGAGGAGGGATCAGGCTGTCCCTGACGTGGAAGATGCCGACGTAGGGGTAACGCTCCAGATTCCTCTCCCATTCCTTGTAGTGGTCCTGGACAACAGCTGGGGGACAGGGGGACACAAGAGTGAGGGCTGGGGCTGCAGGGAGCAGAGCAGGGCTCCCTGGGCTCCCACAGCTCCTACCTATGATCTTCTTCACCATTTCGTACATGGCTTGTTCCTCCTCCTCCATCTTCCGCCAGCGGTACCGGAGGTAGAGCAGGATCCCCCAAAGGGTTATCAGACCTGGGGGAATAAAAACAAAGGGAATTCAGGGACTGACAGCTCCCTGCTTGCTGGATGCAGTTTTAGTTCTGACACTGTGAGTCTGCTTGGAATTGAATCCCAATGATTCCTTTTGTCCCCCAAAACCCCCTGGGTGCTGCCCCCCTGCAGCACAGCAGCACCTGTGGCTGTGGGACGAGGTGAAAGCCTCAGCACGGAGCTGCCCTCACAAAAGAAACCTCAGCACAACCACAGAGCCCCAGTTCTGCAAATCCCAGAGGCCTCCCCCACCAGGATCACTCTGGAAAACTGTCAGGTTTCACTGCTTCATGGAGAGCTGCTGGACAAGGAAATAAAGCCTGGGGCTCCAGAGGCAGCCCAAAATGCAGGAGATGTGTATGGAACGTTTAGCACTTCCAGTGCCCCCAGTAGGACTTAGTGTCTGCAATAAACAGAAGTGTCCCTTGTCACCCCCTCCCTGTCAGGCTGGATTAGAAGCTCCTGCAGTCACACAGCCCTCGTTATCACCTTGTTGGGTAAAACCCCTGTCTCAGCTGAGGCGTGACAGACTATTCCAATAAAACCTCCAACCCTGAAATGCTACAAGTCATCATTAAAGAGGCAGGAGGACTTGGGAGCTTAGAGCAAGAAAAAAAGAAAAACTGACTCCTCAAGGTAAGTTAACACACTTATTCTGCAGCCCATAATAATGGGCACTTGAGGAATACCCAGGGAGCTCATCAGCTGCCTGATTTAAAGCAACTTTTAAGCACTCACAGCACAAGAGGAGGGCTGTGGGTCTCCTGTGCTGCCAGAACAAAGGTTAATTAGACATTAACTCATCAGCAGATTTATTTCATCTCAGTTAGGCATTTCCTATGGCTGAGGAATGTGTGATCACAGGGGCAGCTGAGCCCCAGGAGCCACTCACCCCAGAAGAACAGGAAGACGTTGGTGATGGCCGTGACCACGGCCCGGCGGAAGCGGCAGCCCAGCCCCATCTGGGGGTGAGCAGATTCCAGGCAGAACACCTCCTCCACACTGGAAACTGGCTCTGACATGTCCCTGCCTTTCAACCTGAGGGGAAGGGGCAGAAAATCTCACTGAAGAGAACAGGCTGCAACTGCAGTCTTTAATCAAGGTTGGGAGAACACGCAGACGGCAGATGCAGCAGGAAATGTCCCCACAGCCAGCACAGCCTCCTGCCACATTTGGGGACTGGCTTAGCTGGGACTGGCTTAGCTGGGACTGGCTTAGCCAGGGATGGCTGTAGCTTCAGGAAGGCAGCAGGGCTGCAGCTCCCACTGGCACACTGAGAATCCCTGCCCTGCCTCTCTGACAGCCCCTCTCAGCGTGCACAAGATTAAACTCAGAATTGGATTCCCACCTCCCAGCACGGAGATGGAAATGCTCCCCGAGCCAGAGGCACTGCTGAGCCCCAGCACTGGGAGCTGGGGGAGCAGGCTGGGAGCAGGAGCAGCTCAAAGAGTGACAGAGCACCAGCAGAGAGCCCTCAGCCCCCCCTGCAGCACTGCTGCTCCCAAAGCCAGGCTCACTCCACATGAGCCATTCCCAGAGCTCACAGGCATCAGGGGATCCTCAGATCCAGGGGAGCTGGACCAAAGGGGACTGTAGTTTTTAAGCTCCTAATTATGAACAACCCATTAGACAAAGGTTTGCTCAATTTACAGCTCACAAGTTAGAGAGAGCTCAGCCCAGTCCTGGATTCTGCAGGAGTTTCCCACCCCTTTGGCTTATTTACAACCCAAATTCCATGGAAATATATAAAACATGTATAGCAGAATCACCCAGTGCAAAGCTCATTTTCAGTCCTGCCTCTCAGACTAGCAACTAAAAAATAATCTCATGTAGCTAAAAATGCCAGGGGCAGGGTTTTGGGGATGCTGCCACACCAGCTCTGGGGAAGCAGAGCTGTCTGGGGACCAGCCAGCAGAGCTGCTAATTAACAAAATAAAAAGTGGGAGGATATTGTATCCCACGGCTTCTGACTGGAAATGTGCTGGAGTATAAAAATACAAGATTTAAAAACTCTGCAACCCAGCCCACCTACAAATCCAACCCTGCCCCTGAGGAAGCTGAGCCCTGTCCTGGGAATTTGCACACCCCAGGAATCAAAGCAGCAGATGCTGTCTGATCCGTGGATCACAGCAGCAGCTGCAGAAATATTTAAGAGCAAATGGAGCAGTGGGAATTCCTACAAGCCTGGCCCACCAACCCCAGCACCACGACTGCTGCAATTCACTTAATCAGAGACACATTTAGCAACGTGAAAATGCAAACAACTGTTAAGGCTTTAGAGTCTGAGCAGACTGGAGGCAGCCCACACTTCCCAGAGGAAGGTGATGATGGCTGCTGACTCTGGGTAACACTCTTTCTGTAGGTTATGGGCTGGATATCATGGTTTTGCTCTCAAAACTCAGTATTGCTGTTCCTTCTCAAGGATGGAGCCTGAGAAATGCCCCCTCAGTGACCCAGCAGCACCCACATCAGTCAGACCATCCAATTCAGGAGGAATTACTCCATGGAAAGGGTGGTCAGCACTGCCAGGGACTGCCCAGGGAAGTGGTGGAATTGCCATCTCTGGAAGTGTTCATTTGGACATGACACTCAGTGCTCTGGTGGGGTTGTCCAGGGGGGGATCAGCACAGCTTGGTGATCCCAGAAGGATTTTCCAGCCTCAGTAATTCTGGGATTCACTGTGCTCTGCCAGACACAACCAGCACTGCATGTATCACTCAACATCCCTTTCCCTCTCCTGCTCCTCAGGACTTGCTCCAGAGGACCCCAAAGTGTGGCTGACAGCCCCCACTGCACACAGGGCTTTGCTGGCCAATAACCCCCTGGTCCAAAGACACAGCTCCACAAATGCACAAACACTCTGGAGAGAGGTTATCCTGGGAAAAGTGACCAGGTGGGCAAGTTAAGGAAGAGCTGTAGGCACAGGACCGTGGGCAGGACACCAGGATCACCCCACAGGAGGCACGAACAGCCCTGAGCTCCCACTCCCATCTCACCTGCAACACATCCCTGGACACAGAGCCACAGCCTGGGCTGGGAATGAGGAGGGAGCTCAGCTCCCCTCCTGCTGCAGGGCTGTGCTTCTCCTTTGGAAGTGTGCCCAGCAAGCTCTGCCACAGCCAAACCCAGCCTGTCTGCTGAAGCTTAATGAGCTCTGGGAGCTAAAGGGCACCACTGACCCTGGCAAATTCCACCCCAGCCAACACCCAGATCCCCAACTTTGACACAGTGGGCTCCTGCCCACCCAACTCCCAAATCCTTGTGGCTGCTCAGTTCCAGCAGATCCCCAACTTTGACACAGTGGGCTCCTGCTCACCCAATTCCCAAATCCTTGTTGCTGCTCAGTTCCAGCAGATCCCCAACTTTGACACAGTGGGCTCCTGCTCACCCAATTCCAAAATCCTTGTGGGTGCTCAGTATCAGCAGATCCCTGACTTTGACACAGGGGGTTTCTGCTCACCCAATTCCCAAATCCTTGTTGCTGCTCAGTATCAGCAGATCCCTGACTTTGACACAGGGGGTTTCTGCTCACCAAATTCCCAAATCCTTGTGGCTGCTCAGTTCCAGCAGATCCCTGACTTTGACACAGTGGGTTCCTGCTCACCCAATTCCCAAATCCCTGTTGCTGCTCAGTATCAGCAGATCCCTGACTTTGACACAGGGGGTTTCTGCTCACCGAATTCCCAAGTCCTTGTTGCTGTTCAGGATCCAGTCCAGGGCAGCTTTAAACTTCTGTGTGGAACTGCCAGTTACATTCTGTGCAAAGGAAGCCATAAGAAGATTAGCCCTCCATTCATTTCAAATACTGACCAACATGATTTCATTACAGCAGTGGGAGAATTCACTCCACAGGGGCTGTCCCCAGGTTAATTCTTATCAGGATTCTGCAAACTGGAGGGAGGAGAACTAAGCCTGAAGGTCTGCCTGGCCTAAAGTCTTCTGACTGGGGAGATGATGCATGAAGAACTCTGTGAAGTAACACCATCCCAGACTGTTAGGGCTAACCACTAAATACAACATAATCTTACTGACAGGTTACCAGGAAAGAAATGGAATGCTGGATCAGAGCAGTCTGTCTCCTGACACTCTGCAGCAGAGAAAAATCCTTCTTCTGCCCAGCCCTCAATCCAGGGAAATTTCTGGTTGCACAAGACTGATGGCTCCAGTGAAACAACAAACCATTAAGATTTACAGGGGGTGAATCAGAGATGGAGGAGAAAATGATTTTCAGAAGAACTGCTGAGAACAGGACTGGCCAAAGGGGAAGCAAGAGATAGGGGGGGAATCAAAGCAGGATGAGGAAGCAAAATGGATGGTGAATTGTTTTAGTGTCTATTATTTATTGCTTTATAAGAGACTAAGCACTGGGTTATAACAAAGCTGCTCAGAGCCCACTCACCAGCACGTGATCCTTCGCCTCACTAACCCAAATGCATTTGCTTTTTAGGTTCTCAGGGTTTCCACATTCAAAATTACCTGGTAAGAAAAGTCAAACAGAAAAATTATGTTTGTAAAAAAGCCCTTGAACATTTTAGAACCAGGCTCTGAATGTACACCAAGAAATGCTCTCCTTTCCAATCAGCCCCAGCCCTGAGCAAAATGATTCCAGGGTGAGATTTATATTGCAGGCAGATCAGATTATGACTATTAATAAAATGCTCAGCCACTGCATGGAGGTTGGATAAAGGCAATCAAACCTCTCACTTCAGAGCTGCTGCTGCTGGATAAGGGCAATCAAAGCTGACACTTCAGAGCTGCTGAACACACAATGATGGGGAAAAGTATTGCTCCTGCCCCGTGCAGAGCACACAACCACAGCTGCCACCAGGTATCAGGTGTGGAGCTAATGATCAGTGTTCAAAATGCCTCCAAGGAGCTGAAATCACAGCTCTGCCTCTAACCCAGGCAGAGAAATGCTGGCAAGGCACTAAATCCTCTAAATCTTGCCTCGCCAAGTTGACTAAACAAATGTGCTAAGTAAATCTGGTGGAAATCCGGAGTCAGATTTGAAAAGATTTACGAATTCTGTGCAGCTTCAGTATCCAAAGGCTTCAGCCTTGAGGTCTGAAATGCAGAAAATGGAACTGAAACCCTTTTAGTGATCAGCATTGCTGTGAATCTTGCTGAACAAGTCCCTGCTCAGACAGTGGATTTCTAGCAGCATACTCCACCCAAAATACCAGCATGGGCTGGATTTACTTCTGGAGTAGGGACTGTGCTGGGTCAGCTCCTCATCTCAGAGAACCTGTCCCACTCTGTGGTGAGGAAAAGGAGAGGCACTCACACATCTGCCACCACATTTCAGCAGAAATTACAATTTCTTAGGTCACTTCATGTGTAAGAACACATCAGTTTACACTCCTGGCTCTATCTTGAAGACAATTTCAAGCTGTTGGTAGAAAAGAATAACAAACCCAACCAATCCTACCTGAAACTCCCAACACTTCAAGTACAAACAAGGCTCACTCACCCAGGCAGGGTGACAAAACTGCATTAGCCAAGCAGCACTCAGAATAAAAATAAACCCATCTTTCCTTGTTTTCCTATTCCCTGGAGCTGCCTGTTCCACAAACCCCTCCAGGGTGGGGCAGAAGGGAGCAGGGGCTGGGAGAGGCAGCCCCTGCAGGTCAGCAGGGCTGGGGGGTGCTGGCACTCACCTGCCTGCACAGACAGGTAATTGTAGAGCTCGTGCAGCACAGCCATGGTCACGTCCTTGTGCTTGGCCTGGCAGAACTGCAGGGCACAGACAGGGACACACATCAACATGGGGACATGGGGACAGTGGGAGTGCAGCTCCAGACACCCACAGCACCACCAGCTCCAACCACATCTCCTCAGCAGAGAACATCCCACACACAGGTGACCCAGAGCATCTTCTGAAGTCACTGCCCAGAGGAACTGGGTGAGTTTTAAGGTCCCTTCCCACCCAAACCAGTTTGGGATTCTGGGATTCTATAAAGTGCCACCAACCCACAGCCCAGGCTGCAGCACCAGCCTCAGACCCACCACAGATGGATGCATCACCTCCAGAACCTCCCAGCACAGCAGAACCCAGAATCCAAGAGGAAACCTGCTCCCTCCTCCTCATGGGATTTTTGGGTTGGAAGGGACCTTTAAAGCTCACCCAGCTCCACTCCTGACACCTTCTCCTGTCCCAGGCTGCCCCAAGCCCTGTCCAACCTGGCCCTGGGCACTTCCAGGGATGGGGCAGCCACAGCTTCCCTGGGAATTCCATCCCAGCCCCTCCCCACACTCACAGAGAAGGAATTATTCCCAATATCCCATCCAAACCAGCACATGGAATCCTGGAATGGTTTGGGTTGGAAGGGATCATCCAATCCCATTATCTCAGGCTGCATTTTATCCACATCCAACCCAGCCTTGGGAACTTCCAGGGATGGGGCAGCCCCAGCTTTTCCAAAAATCCATCCTGACAGGGAGCAGGGCTGTGCAGGCACTCCAGAGTGGAGCTCAGGGAATTAGCTGGATTACATCTTGTACTGTTAAAGCTGAAAACAGCTTTATTGCAAACCAATACCACTGCTGGTACAACTGTTAAAAAGAAATTGATTCACATAACTGGGAATTTAAATTTTTATCTTTTAGAGTCTCAGACACACTCCTAACTTAATCTGACCCATTAATTCCAACTCATCAAGTCCCAATTTTTCTGTAAAACGATAGAATTAATCATTTTACAGTGATTCTGTTATGGGTGGAATTGAATACCTGGAATAATCACTGTTCTGTGAGAGCTCACAAGATTGAGGATAAATAAATAAATGCTTACATCATCCGTGCTTTTCTCACAATCCACAGGCAAGAGATTAACTAGGAAAGAGAAGAAGGTGAGTTAGCTGGCTGCAAACAAGAGCTCTGATCAAGAAAATAATTATCTTTTTAAAAGCAGGCTCAACTTAAAGCCTGGTTCTGCTGTTGTTCATCTCCCCCTGGCAGCACCTTGAGATGCAAACAGCCCCTCCAGGAGCTGCTCTGGGAGCAGCCCTGAGGAAAAACACACCGAGGATGGAGCTGATCAATGTCCTCAGCTGGGGAGTGAAAACTGTTCCAGCAGCTCCTGTTTGAGGAGAAGCTTCAGGCTGATCTTTACACTCCAGTGCTGCCTCAGGTCACCTGAAATATCCCAGCACAGCCAGGGAGGGAAATGAACCCTCCTGGAGGGGGGACTGCAGGGCTGGAACAGCTCCTGCAGCACGTCCCAGTGCCCTGTGCTGCCCCAGGGCAACATTCCTGCCTCCACAACTCCTGTCACAGCTGAACAGGACAATCCAGTGACAATGGGCAGTTTTACCCTGGCCTTGGGAATGCAGCAGCTTTCCCAGCCCACACAAAGGGCTCAGTGTGCCCAGGCTCAGGAGCAGCACCTTCCCAAAACAGCCCCCAAACCCTTCTTTGCTCAGCTCAAAGCCTGAAACATCCCCATTTCCAAGTGTTCCAGCTGGGGAACTCTGCTTTAAAAACCAGCTGTTGGGGAAACCCCTTTTCATTTCTCACTGAAAAAGAAACTGCCACACCTTAAGTGCTGAATTGATCTGCTGCACTTCCCCCTTGGACAGAATAAAGGCTGGGAAGGGCCGTGCTGGCAGAGGGAACATCAAAAACACATCCCAGGTACTACACAGACATCGTGTCACACCGTAAAATCCATCCTTGGCCCAGCAGGAATGGCACTCCACATAAACCCCGTGGCTCTGAGGGAGTGAAGGCCAAACTCGTTTGGAAAATGCAAACTTTTGATTTGCCTCCCATGACTAACAAAGTTTCCCATAGGAAAGGGGAGATGGGAAGAGGGACAGAAACAGAGATGTCAGGTAATGGCAGTGAGGATGATAAATGTGAAAGGGAAAGCAGGACAACAGGTGAGGAGTGAAGTTTAAATGAGAATTAAACCAGTGCACGTACATCTCTCCTCTGTCCCGTCCAGCCAGCCTGATCCAACCATCTTCACCACGAGGATGCCCAGAAAGATCAGGAGCAGCACCAGGCTGGCGAGGCACAGGAACTGGGACAGGTAATACTCCAACCCTTTCCTCCTTCCCTCCTGCTGCTGCCTGGGCGCCGAGCGCAGCAGGGCCGAGCGCGGGGTCACCCCCTGCCCCCCATCGCTGGCCGCTCGCCACGGGAAGCGCCGGATCAGCCCCCCAGCCCGGCTGCCCGCCTCCTGCTCTGCCTCCCTCCCAATGCTGGTAGCCAGCTCCTCCTTCCCTCTCCTGAAAAAGCTGCTGAACCTCCCTGGGGCCGCTGAGGAGCCCCACTGGGTGCTGGGGGTCACCTCGCTCTCCCGTCTCCACCAGGTGTTGGAGGAGAGTCCCTTCCTCTCAGCGGCTGCACCCCGGTAGCTCTGCACCCCAATTCCCCCTCCCGATGTCCCCCAATGGCTCCTGGGCTTCTCCTCGCTGGGAAGGGGTTTGGAGGCTGCCGAGGAGCCCCAGTAGGGTGTGGAGCTCAGCCCCCCCAGCCCATCCAAGCCCGAGGCAGCCCGGCTGCCGAGCCCCCCGCTCCTCTCTGCTGAGGGGCTCCACTGCGATGCGGAGTTTGAGCCCCGAAACCTGTCCAGGGTCGGTCTCAGGCCACTGCTGAGCCCCCCGCTCCTCTCTGAGGCGCCCCACTGCAGTGAGGAGCCCCGAAAGCCATCCAGGGTCGCCCCCAGCCCCTGGCTGAGCCCCCGGCCGTGCTCTGCGACATCTCTGGACGTGTCCCAGTGGAACGCAGAGCTCAGCTCCCCGGGCCTGTCCGCCCCCAGGCCCCCGCTCCTCTCTATGGACGTGTCCCACTGCGAGGGGGAACTGAACCCCTCGTGCCCAGCCAGGGACGCCCCCAGCCCACCGCCCCCTCTCTCCACAGTCGTCCCCCACTGCTCGGAAGGGCTCAGCCTCCCGAGGCTGTCCCGGGACAGGCCGCCCTCAGCCCTGACGCCCCCGCCGCGGCCCGGCGGGGATCCCCGCGGGTCCCCCCAGGCTTGCCCGCCGCTCTCTCCCGATGGCCCCCAGCGGGACGCGGGCGGCCGCCCCACTTCCTCCTCCTCTTCCTCCTCCTCATCCTCCTCCTCACTCTCACGGGCGGCCCCGCTGGTGAAGCCGGAGCGCTGCCGCGAGGGCGAGGCCTGCGGCCGCCCTGCGGAAGAGCGGCCCGGGCTGGGCGGCGCGGTGCGACCGCTGCGCCGGGCCGCCGCCACCTCGGCCCGCAGGCAGCCCAGCTTCTTGATGTAGACCTTGCGGGTGGTGGCGGTGATGGGCCCCGGGCGGTAGCCGAGCGCCAGCAGCTCCTTGCGGAGCTCCGCGTCCGTCAGCTCCGCCATGGCCACGCCAGGCCCCGCCGGAAGCGCCCCGCGGGCGGGAAGCGGCGCCGCCATCTTGGGAGGGGCCCCGCGCGCCCCTGGCGCCGCCATCTTGGGGAGGGCACGGGGCGTGTGGGGAAAGGGCGCGGGGCGGGCGCCATGTTGGGAAGGTCAGGGACGGTGTGGGCTCCCGCCGTGCCCTGAGGGAGCGGCAGCTCTGCTCCCTCCGGCCCGGGGAAAAGGGGAAATCAAAAGGCAGAAACTGCCTCATCTGCGGCATCTGAGCCCATCTCCATGATGGGTTGCCCCCATCGTTGTGTGGGGATGCTCCTGGAGCAGCTCCCGCCTCACTCACCCCCAGTGAGTTCTGACTCTTTTAGGGCCATTCTCCCAAGAAAAGCCCCTTTCCCGCCCACCTGCCACCCCCACAGGCATTTCCGTCATCGCTGCTCGGTTGCTGAGCTCTGCCAGAACCTCAGGCAGGACCAGGATCCAGATCCATGAAATATTTCCCGAAAAGGGGGGTCCCTCCACCCCCCACACCTAAAACAGCAAACCCAAGCAGCGACTTGTAAATTTATTTTGGCACGGCTGTGATGAACAGTAATTGCTTTTTCCTGCCGCCGCCGCTAAAGAAAGCGATGAAAGCGGCTGAAATACGGTGGTGTAATGTCGGAATTTAATTAAAGGAAATGGAACAGCGGTGCTGAAGGTGCTGAGGGCGGGTGTGTGCTGCGGGTTGGGTGATGGATGTGTGACACTGCAGTGATGGATGTGTGACACTGCAGTGAGGGACACGCCGTGGTCCCTCGGGAATGGCACCTGTGGGGAGAGGGAGCCTTCCCGACATAAATCACAGAATCCCAGAGACAAAGAGTGTGGAAAATCCCTCCAACACCATCGAGTCCAGCCTGTGACTGATGCCCACTTGAGTGCCATGTCCAGTCTTCCTTGGACACCTCAGGGATGGGGGCTCCAAACCTCTCTGAGCAGCCCCTTGCAATGCTTAACAATGTTTAACAACCCTTTCCATGGAGAAATTCCTCCTGATGTCCAACCTGATATATCCTCTTGTCCTGTCACTAATCCTTCTTTCAGGAACCCTCTTCCTTAGCAAGTCCCCAAAGCTCACCTCACTTTTCCCAATTTATCCAAGGAAGCAGCAACAAGATGCTGAGATTTGTTTGTCAGGTTGGCAGCAGCAAATACATCCTCAGCAGAGGCCAGGGAGCCCATTAAAAGAGCAAACTCAGCCGTGCTGGGAAGTGTGAACGTGCTAAGCTGAGCCTCCTCTGTGCTCCACTGCCAGCTCATGATGTGGAGAGGGGTCTAATGTAAATAAAAAATTCCAATTTGCTCCTCTCACACAGATCCTGTGAGCTCACAGCTCTCACTTTGCAGAAGCTCTGCCTGGACATGCAGATACGTGCTGGCTGAGCTGATGCAAGCCTGGGAATTATACGAACACACCTTGTTCTGGAGAAAACAGCAAAAAAAGCCCAAACCCATCCTTTCAACTTGTAATTCTGTCCATCAGCAGAATTACCCCAGGCCCAGCAGCCTCATTGTACAATCTTTGGAGGGAAAGACATGGGATTGATGTTGGACAACTGGAGGATGGGGGGAAAGCTGTGATTCCTCCTCAGGAGGAGCTTGGCAGCACCAAAGCTCAGCAGGATCAGGTTATTCTGTTCTTTGTGGAGAGAAATCCGCGACCCCTTTCCCTTCCTCCCCGTGGGAGAATCCCTGCCTTCCCTGGAAGGGAAAGCAGCAGGAACAGACGTGTCAGACCCTCTATCCCCACAGGCAATCATCGTTCCCATCCCCTGCCCACAGTCCCAATGCTGAATTTGACTGTGGATTTTCTATTTTTGCAGCCCCTTCATCATCCTGGTGGCTCTGGGAGCACCGAGCGGTGCCGAGGCTGCAGATGGGCTCGGCAAAAAGCGTTTTTTGGCTGGAAACAGCCAGAACTGGCTGTGGGAAGCTGGGACAGCGTGGAGGGACAGCCTCCACCTTCCCTGCGAGCCCAGAAGCTGCCTCAGAGCTGCTGGCAGCAGCGCCGATGCCAGAGGAGCAGAAGCTGCTCTGGTTCTGGCAGCCTGGGGACAGGGCTGGTGTGAGCAGAGCCTGGGAATGGATCTGGGAATGGAGCACCCAAACCCTGCAGCTGAACCCTCCCTGTGCTGAAACCCCACATCCCCACCCACCTCCTCATCCGTGGGGTTTGGGTGTCAGCCCTGCACATGGCACCTGAGTGTGCCCGTGTGTCACCCTGTCACTCACAGCCACGGCACTGCTGTGGCCCAAGAGCCCTCATCCTGCCTGTCCTGGGCCTGCTCAGCACCTTGGGAAGTCAGAGGTGACTCCATTCCCTTCCCTCCTCTTTCCCTGCCTCTGTCCCCCAGACACTGGGCTGCGCATCCCACCATGGAATTCTTGTTTGGTTTCTGGAGCAGCAGATTCTTCCTGCCTGCCTGCTGGGTGCTGCTGGCTGCCAAAGCACCTTCGAGGGCAGGGGGAAAATGGATCTATCCTGAAACCTGGAGACCACTTCCTTCCTACTCAGAGCCAGAGCCCTGACAGCCTGGAGGGGGCTGGTTGGGGTCCCTCCATCTTTTTCCAGTGGAAACATTTCTGCTTCTCCTGCTCAGGCTGCTGAGGGTGGAAGGAATTTACTCCCAAAAGTTGAAGGTGTACTTTGGTGCATGTTTGGACATCACAGTTGGTGCTGCAGGACAGGACAGGGCTTCCTGTGGTCTCTGTTACAACCAGCCATTACATCCTGAGCTCATTTATAACTGGGACAACTGGGAAGAGCCACTGGCAGAATCCATGGCTGGGGTCAAAGCTGGCCCTTGCTGATGCAGCTTGTCTGGGTCCAAGGGTAAGAGCAGAGTCCTGCTTGTGGATTTCCCTCTGGAATTTTCCACAGCGTCAGCCCCACCATCACCCTGGTGGGAAATGGCCCAGGAAGCAAATCCAAGAGGTTCATGTTCACTTTCTTTCTTTCCATCACTGGAAAACTTTCCTTCCTGGATGGCACAGGGGAGGTGTTAGCCTGGAAAACGATGGGAGTGAAGGAGCTGGGGAAGGGGCACACGGGAGGGACAGCTCTGACCCACAGTGGAGCTTATGGAGGGGGTTTGGGAGCACTTTGTCCCTCGAGGGGGAATTCTTTGTTTTCATGTGGCAGAATCAAACCTGGAGAAAAGGTTTGGGTGTCTCTGAAATAACAAAGCAAGAGGTGCCCTCTGAAGCGAACAGGGCTCTGACCTTGCTGCACACTGGTGTAAATGTGGCACAGCTCCCATGCCAGCTCTTCCATGGGCATCACCCTCTGCAGATGGAGCTCCTGCAGCCCAGACTGCTCTCACTCCCAGCCTAATGGAATGTGCAATTTCCCATCTCACTCCCACTCAGAGTCATTACAGAGCTTCCACACTGCCTCAGCAAGGCTGGGAGAGCTTCCTGGAGCTGATCAGTCCCTGGACAAGGAGTGTGCCTTTGGATCAAACATTAGAGCTGTAATCCACTGCACGCTGCCTGTTCCATTATCCACTGGGAGCTCTCTCCTCTCCCGAGGGCTGCTTGTGGCAGAGTGCTCTGAGGGGTGTTGTTCCAGCACAAACAGAGCTCTTGGAATGAGCTCAGTGAGAACAGAACTCCTGTTAGTTCGGGAGGATAAAATTGGATTGGAATTGGATATATTCACGTACATACCATTGATCTCATCCATCCGTACTTTACATATGTTGGATTTCCTGCTGCCAGCAGAGAGGAGTAGCTCTCAGATAAGCCAAAGGTATGGAAATGGAGAGCAGGATGTTCAAGTGGAATTAGGATTTCACCTCGGGGTGTGTTGGAGAGGCAGGAGAAAGGGCAGAGTGCTGTTCCCTCACACTGTGCCTGGCACAGCTGTTCCTCACCGTGCTGGTGGATTTACAGCACCAGGCTGAGAGGAAGGGTTTGGGCACAGGGAGGGGCTGCCCATCGGGGCTCCTGCATTCTCCAGCAGTGTGGGAATGTGCCAGAGCATCCTTCTGGAGCAGGTAGCTGGGTTAGGGACACCCAGGTCCCGCCCTCATGTCACCAGTTTGGCCAGCAGGTCTGGTAAAGGTTTGCCTCAGTTTCCCTCATTGCCAAAGGGGAGGGCTACGACTTAGTACTCCTCAAAGATTGATTCCTCAGGCTTTGCCACACACTTTCACCAAATCCCGGAATCCCTGAGGCTGGAAAAGCCCTTCAGGATCATTGACTCCAAGCTGTGCCAAATCCCCACCTTGTGCCCAGCCCAGAGCACCGAGTGCCACATCCAGGTGACACCTCCAGGGATGGGCGCTCCAAACCTCCCTGGGCAGCCCCTGCCCATCCCTGAGCACCCTTTCCATGGAGAAATTCCTGCTGGTGTCCACCCAGACCCTCCCCTGGCCCAGCCTGAGGCTGTTCCCTCTTCTCTGTCCCTGTTCTCTGGGATGAGATCCCAAATCCCCCCGGCTGCCCCCTCCTGTCAGGGAGTTGTGCAGAGCCAGAAATTCCCCTGAGCCTCCTTTTCTCCAGGCTGAGTCCCTTTCCCAGCTCCTTCAGCTCCTCACAGGACCCTCCAGAGCAGTGCTCAGAAAAAAGGGATGTTCTCCAGAACCTGGAGCCTTCCCCCTCTCTTCTTTCCCACATTGGGCACTCCCCATCTGTTTGAGAGGCTCGTGGGACAGAAGACACAAATCCTCCTTTTAATTACGCTGCACATTTATTATCTCACCTCAAATTTTGTTAATCTCTCTCACAGATTTCGTTTACATAAGTGGAGGCTTTCAGCTTGAGCAGCTCCAGCGCCTTCTCTTCTGATCCTGCAGATATCAGTCAGCTAAATAGAAAAGAGAGAAAAGCACAAGTGTCCTTAAATCTGGCATTCAGTCTTTCCAGAGCTTTATGTGTTGCTGCCTCCTCCTCAGCTCCCCAGCTGAAAGCTCAGAGGCAAACTGGGATTGGCAGAGCAGAGAATCCCACAGGGACAGCAGGACCCCTTTTCCTGTCCTTAATCATCCCAGAAAAGGCAAAGGTGCAGGGACAGCCCCACCCCACCATCCCTCAACCTGCAGGCACAACAGCCTGCCCCTGGATATTTGCTGCTGCAATTCCCACACACCATTTCCCAAAGGAGAAGGAGGATTTGCAGCAAATTGGAGTGTAATTAAGTGTCAGTGTTAAGCCCCCGTGCAGGCAGCGAGGTGTTCCGAGCTGGCTGCACGTGCTGAGCTGCCTCGCAGGTACAGCTGCTGTTATAAGCTCTGCTGGAAATTGTTCCCTGGAGACTGAGGACTTTTTGGGAGGAGGAGGAGGAGGAGGAGGGAAGTGGCAAACAGAGCTGCTGGGAAGGGTTGTGCTGCTGCTGCCACTCAATATCAGCTCTGAGGCACAGGCAGCACCTCTAGGAGGGTGCAGGCAGGAGAGGCTGGGGTCTGAGGGCTCCACGAAGTGAGCAAGCATGGCACAAAAACCCTGCTGGGGAATATAAATATCTCCATGCTGATGAGCTGGTGAGAAGAAGGAAAGGCAGAATTCCCAAGGCAGAAACCAACCCTCTGACAGTACCGTCTGGGGTGTCCTGTAACAGCTCTGCCAGCAGTTTCTCCAGGACATCTTGGTATTTTTCCAGCTGCCTTGGGGTGAGCCAAGCTCTGACAGGAAGGGCCTGCTGTGGAGGAAACCAGAGAAGTCAGAATGAAAAGGTGAGGGAAGCTGGGGTGCTTTGATCCCACTTGGATCGAGCTGGTGGAGGGTTTAGGGTGGATTGGAGGGAAGAGAATGATCCTCATATAGGGAAAAGCAACATTTTGAAGGCAACACACTCTTGAGTTGTTCAGAGTGCTGTTGCATAACGCGTGGGCTGGCTCAGAAATCCAGATAAAGGCACCTCCTGGCAGCAGGGACTGCGAAGAAAATAATTTCTGAACCTTCTAATCCTCCACTGTGTGGCACATCAACCCTTCCAGCCTGAGCCTGCAGAGCTCCTGCCCCAGCAAGAGCTGAGGACGAGCTGTGGTCCTGCTCCAGCCTGCTGGGCTTGGAGCCAGCTGTCCCCGAAGCAAAGAGCTCTGTTCTGGTGCTGGTCAGCTGTAGGCATGTGCTGGCTATTTCACACTGAACTGGGCTTTTTTGCTGTTTAAATCCTGTTTAAACTGAGTGTTGGTGCATCACGAGTGCAGGAGGAAGTTGCACATTAAGCTGTGCCTTGGCCAAATTCCAGCCTGGTTGGTCCTGCTGCCTGTCCCACTGGGTCTGTCCCTGTCTGGGGGGACCTGCACCCTCCTTTTGCTGGCAGAGAACAGCCAAGATCCCTGCAGGAGGGAAAAGTTCCCTGTGCTTAAGTGGAAAAGCACAGTTTTCAGACTTAGCTCACCAGGTAAGTCTGCCTTTGAGGGCTTAGCCTGGCACTTCAATCCCTAAAATTGCCCATTTTCTGCTCTGTATACAGACTTTAGGCCCAGGTTTTTAGATAAGGCCTCGCCAGTGCAGAGAACTGTGGGCTCAGAGGTGACACTGAGCAGGAGCTGAGCAGAACTGGGAGTTCCTGCCTTGCACCTGGCTGGGCTTCACTGCCTGGCAAAGGCACCTTGAGCTGTTCCCATCTTCCTCAGGGAGAAGCAGTTGGGTCTCAGGGGTGACCTGGCTGCTGAACAACCAAGATAATTTGTGAGGTGGAGCTAAAACCTGTCACTGATGTAAGCAGGCAGGCTGGCAGAGGACATCTCTTGGACTCCTTGTCCCCTGCATGTCCTCATGGGCTTCTCAGAGGCTCCACATACCTGGAGGGTCTTGGCTGTGTTGACATCCACGCCAGACTGCTCAGAGAAACCTTCCTCCTCCAGCTGCTGCAGCGAGCTCAGGGATTTCTTCTGCCCTCCCTTGTTCCTCTCCTTTTCCTGCAGCTTCGGGGCAGAGAGGGCAGCTGGTGATGCTGGGATCAGCAGCAAACCCACTCTGTGCTGTCTCTGCAGCCAGGAACCCACAGAGATGGGCACAGGACCAGGGGATGGGGAATCCTGGAATCAGCTGTGCCCTGAGTGGTTTCTGGGGACTGAGGAATGGGGGAATCCTCCTGGAATCAGCTGTGCCTTGAGTGGTTTCTGGGGGCTGAGGGATGGGGGAATCCTCCTGGAATCAGCTGTGCTTTGAGTGGCTTTTAGGAACTGAGGGATGGTGGAATCCTCCTGGAATCAGCTGTGCCTTGAGTGGTTTCTGGGGACTGAGGGATGGGGGAAACCTCCTGGAATCAGCTGTGCCCTGAGTGGCTTCTGAGGACTGAGGAATGGTGGAATCCTCCTGGGAAAGGCTGATCAGCTGTGCCCTGAGTGGCCTTTGGGGACTGAGGGATGGGGAAATCCTCCTGGGAAAGGTCCATCAGCTGTGCCCTGAGTGGCCTTTGGGGACTGCAATCCAGCAGTGCAAGGTCAGGTTACGGGGTAGGGTGTGAAGATCTGCAGTAAACAAGACCCACGTGTGGTGGGGAAACCCTGTCACAGGCCATGGGAGCTGGCAGCACTGGGACCTCACCCAGCTGTCCCACAGAACTTGGCCTGGCTCTGTTCTGGAGCACTGTGAGGAAATAAAACCGAGCCCAGCACGTGCAGAGCCCTGCACACAGCCCCGTGCAGAGGTCACATTTTCTCAGCCTTTCTGCTGCTCTGTAATGTCAGCCCGTTCCCATTTATGGGGCTAAAGTTGCCTTCAGAACTCTCTGGAAAAAGCCAGAGGTGCTTTGGAATATGACAGATGCAGCAGGACATGTCAAATGTGGCACAGGCCACGCTCAGTGTCCAGAGTCTGAGCACAGGAGGAGCTGGGACTCCTTTGGGGGACAGATTTCCCCTTTGTCCATCCAAAAAAACCCAATCCCTGGCAGATACAGAGCTACAAGAACTGTGGGGTACAAACACAGCCCGTGTGGGTCCCCATCCTCCTCAAGAGCATGGAAGGATGCCCGTGCTCCCCACAACGAGCAGTTGTTACCCAGGGATGGTGCTGGAAATGGGATTTCTGCCGGCAGTGCGGGGGGAGCTCACCGGGGCTGCGTTTCTGAAGCTGCCGTCTCTGAGCCTGCCTGACACCTTTCAGCGGTATTTGTTTCACTTCAAAAGCAAAAACGTTCTCTCAGCACGTCCCAGAGGTGACAACCAGCCGGGGGATGGTTAATTATTTGTTACAACAAAAGAGCCATCACTGAGCTGATGGGAGGCTGCAGCTGCTCTGGAAGAATTCTAGCACCGAGGAAAGGGAAAGGACCCGCAGGGACTGCAGGTGACACCCCCACAGGTGTGGCAGAGGGGTCCAGGCTCTTCCTTTCTATCTCACACCTTAAAAATTCCCTCTGCTTCCCCCCCAAAGCCGTGGATTTGGGGAGAAGGATATCACAGTGTCTCCTGTTGATGGCGTGCAGTTTGGGGGATGCTTTGCTGGTTTATTCATTCCAGAGGGGTTACCTGCATTTTCTGGAAGTCACTCTGGGTGAAAAAGGGCATGAAGCCTTGGGTCTGCTCAGCCAGCACGGACAGCAGGGACACCAGCAGCAAACTGGCCACCACCTTCCTCGAAACCATCCTGAGAGCCGGGAGAACCCTGAAAGGAGAACCCAGGGCAGGAGAGGGGAGGGAGGTTTGACAAAAAACGCCTTTGGCTCTGCACCAGCTGCAATCCAGCCCAGCCCCAGCCCACCAGAGGGATATTTACTCTTCCAGTTGCTCCTGAGCTGAGAATAGAAGTGCCTTGCCTGACAATTCTCTTCTCAAAGCTGTTTGTGTAAACAGATTTGTTCTTGAGCAGCACCTCCAGAGATTTCAAGCCCAGCCCTCCAGGACTGCTGGAGCCTCCCTGAGTTCTCACAGCCCTGCAGCTGTGTTGGTTTAAGACCTGAACACATCCAGAGCAAACCCATCAATGCCAGCACCAGCACGGGAGACAGAGATGCTGCAAAGAGAAAAACCTGCACAGGTTTTGTTAACTTTTGTTTTGATTTCCTCACCACTGGAAACCTTTCTGGATGGACTGGATCTTTTAAGAAGCCTCATTGAGTCCAAGGGAGATGGGAAAGGCATTTTCCAGCCTGGCTCTGTCTGAGCCTGGAATAAAGGGCTTTAAAAACCACCTCTAAAGTGATCTAACTGCGACTTCACATCAGGAAAGGACTTATGTAAACACTGAATGTTCTCTTTAAATATTAAAATATTCTCTCTGGACAGGCTTAATGGAGTCTAGTCCTACAGCTTAACTTCTCCACCTGATTGGAGCCTGATCCTTAATTAGTTTCAGCAACCTCTTGGTTTGGACATTATTGAGAAGACATTGTTAGGTCAGATTTGACTCCTGAATTAGATTTCCCATAAGTATCAGCTGGGATTGAACTGAGGGCCGGTGGAGGTTAATAAATATTCCCTTTCCATAGTACCTGTCAGTCACATCTCTGCTCTCCCTTCTCTGGGCACTGCACTGCTGCCATTTCCCCTGGGCCACCAGAGCCTCCTCCTGCCCTGGGACATCCCAGGGTGTCCCAGCCCTGTTTCCTGCAGGGATCCAGGCAGGAATTCTCAGGCTCTCCCCTTGCAATGCAACCTCAGCAGCATCAATCTTTGGTGCTTTTTCATTTGTTCTATCACTGCAGTAAATATATAAATAAATAAAATACTGCTGAATACAAAGAAAATAAACTCAGTCACCTCCTTCATCTCTTCTTGACTCATCCCTTTGGGAATTGATTCTCTCCCTCTTCTCCCAGAAAAACACCCACACAAGCTTCTCCACTCAGAAATCTCCCTGCTGAAAGCCCTGCCCTGCTTGGGCAGGACCTGTATTCCAGCTCAGCACCTCTCCAGGCAGAGAGCACTTGGTGGATTTGCTTCCCAGCTCCAAAGGGAAAAGAAAAAAGTAGGAGGACCAAGTTCAGCATCAGCACTGTGGGCACATGGAGCTGGGACAGCTCTGCTCACACCCCAAAATCCAGTCAAGTGCCATGTGGGGGCAGGAGGGGTGGGCAGCTAGCACAGTGACAGCACAGGACATTCACCTGCCGAGCTGTCTCCCAAAAAATCCAACCTTTCCTGGCACTAGGACCTGTCTGAGAGTGATTTTCGGCCTGCTCAGAGCAGCTCCCCGAGCTCAGAGGGCTCCCACAGCTCTGCTGGGTGCCCACAGGAGGCAGGAGCTGCTGGAATCGATGCTCCCAAGACGGGGATGAGCCAAAAGCACCTTCCCCCTTGTCTCAGCATCGATTTTGTTCCCTCCTCCTGCTCCTCTGAGCTGGCTCTGCTGTGGGCAAGAGGTGCCAAGACTTACCTGGGGGTGCAGCCACAGGACACTGGAGCTCAGAGCTCTTCTCCCTCCTGTCACACCTGGGTGCTCCTGCTGGGTCCCCTCCCTTTATAAACCCATCCAGGCACTGCATCACTCACCTGTGGCCCTCTCCAGCTGCCTGGCCTGCATGGAAACAGCTTTCCCGGGTGGGGAATGTTGTTATCTGCCCTGGAGTGTTCTGAATTTCTCGTTTCCAGGCAGAGCCCCTCTGCTCCCTGTTCCCTGTGTCCCACAGCTGAGATCTGCTGCTGCCTCAGTTTCTCCATCTCTAAGATAGATAAATTCCTCTCTCCTGGTTTGTTTTACATCCCAAGCCTGCAGGATAAGGTTTTTAGGATGTGAATGCCCCAGCACTAAAGTGACACCTGTGTCAGTTATATTTCTACTGTAATTGCAAATCACAATAATATCAAAATTGCCACTTGGAGTCTTCAAGTGGCCCCTTCTCCCATCCTGACTGATCCTGGCTGGCACACTGATCCCCCTCGGGAGCACAAACCCTGCACTGTCATCCCTCTCCAGACAAACGAGGTGCTGAGAGAGGGAGGGGATTGTGCAAGAACTCATCTGTGCTCATCAGCCGGGAGCTGATGCCAGCGGGTTTGGGATCAGGCCAGGCACATCCCGGGGCTGGGAGCAGCCAGGCGAGGGGCAGGAGGGAAAAACGAGCCGGGAAACCATGAAATCCTCCTGCATCCAACGGGATCTGTGTGCTGGGAGAGCGGGAGCAGCAGCGTTCTGCCTGGCGGGGGAGGGATATCGGGAACAGCCATTGCCCAGCCCGGGAATGGCACTGTCACCGGGAATGGCATTGTCACCTGGGAATGGCACTGTCACCGGGAATGGCATTTGTCACTTGGGAATGGCACTGTCACCAGGAATGGCATTGTCACCGGGAATGGCATTGTCACCCTGGAATAGCATTTGTCACCTGGGAATGGCACTGTCACCGGGAATGGCATTGTCAGTTGGGAATGGCACTGTCACCGGGAATGGCATTTGTCACCTGGGAATGGCATTTGTCACCTGGGAATGGCATTGTCACTTGAGAATGGCACTGTCACCTGGGAATGGCATTGTCACCGGGAATGGCATTGTCACTGGGTAATGGCATTGTCACCGGGAATGGCATTGTCACTCGGGAATGGCATTGTCACCGGGAATGCCATTTGTCACTTGGGAATGGCATTGTCACTTGAGAATGGCACTGTCACCTGGGAATGGCATTGTCACCGGGAATGGCATTGTCACCTGGGAATGGCATTGTCACCGGGAATGGCATTGTCACCGGGAATGCCATTTGTCACTTGGGAATGGCAACCTCATCTGGGAATGCCATTTGTCACCCTGGAATGCCATTTGTCCCCTGGCCCCATGGCAGCCAGTCAATAGGACACGGGCACCCAGGTGTCACCTGGCCCCGCTGCTGTCCCAGCCCGTCAATAACGCTCGATTTGGGACAGAGCCCTCCTGAAAACCTCGTGTCCAGCACTCAGGTGCTTCCCGGATCCCTGGGCATCCTCCCCACTTATCACCCTGGGCAAGCTCCCAGAGACTCCAGCACGGCTTTGCTCCCTGGAAACCTCCCTGGGAATGTGGCTGGAGGTGATGGAAAGGATGTCACCCACACCATGTGGGGTTGTCCCCTCCCTTCCCTAAACAATTTGCACAAACCCCACCCGATTCCCATTTGAATTGACTTTTCCAGTTCTTTTCTTCGCATGCTTATGATGGATGCAGCTGACGAGTCAGCAGATGGTGCTGGGAAGTGACAAATTAGTTACCAAGAAAGGTCACTTTTCCAAAGCACTCAACTTCCCCGTGTCTTGTCCCTCTGTCCCTCCAAGACGTGTCTGGCTGGCAGCTCTCCATCCATCTGGGATGGAGCCTTCTGCCTCGGGAAGGACAACCTTCCAAATCAAACAGAGGGGTGAAAATTAATCATATCTGTATTAGCTGCATGCAGCCTGCCAGCTTCACCTCTTCATTATGCAAGAGTGCTCCGACAGGAAGGAATGGTGCAGCTGAGAATAAAGGATCTGCAAGTGCCAGGGCAGGTGGGAGCAACAGGCACCTCCTGGCTCTGGCTCGGCCCAGTCCATAAACTCAGCTTTTGGCACATCCTGGCTGCAAAACAAGGATAAATGAAAATTAAAAAAAAATCCCAGCTGGAGGTCTCGCTGCCAGCACTGTAATTCCAAAATTCCATCCTGCTGCATCCCTGGCACAGCTTGCAACCTGCAGCCCCCCAAACCCCCACTTGGGCTCCGGTGCCAAATGGCAGCAGAGGTTAGAGGCTCAACAGAAACATGATGTGCAGGATGGGTTTGGGTGCAGTTCTGCTTGGTCTGAAAGCTGAACGTTTGGCACGGCTGGGAGTCGTTTTCCCAGGAAACTGGCAGTGGAAGTGCAGCCACTGGGCCTGGGAGCAGCTGCAGTGTCAAGGAACAAGGGGCAGAACGAGCTGCCCATGCCAGCAGCACGGAGCTTTCCTCTCTGTGCTCCCCCCTCCAAGCTGCTCCAAACTGAGGGTGTTTGGCAGAGGGATGCAGGAGGGCAGGAGATCAGAGCCTGATGTGGAATTTGTGGAATTTTGAGGACTAAAATCCCACCCAGGCAGGCACTGGGGGTTCCCAGCAAAGCTTCCAGTTTGGGGCTGAGCATCACCAAGGGCCACATCCCCTTTCCCCCATATCCAACAGCTGCTTGGGCAGAGCTGGGAATGGGGGACAGGATTTTGTGCAGCACCAGTTGCTCCCACAGCCCTGCCAGACCCACCATTAGGAAACTGGGATTGGAAAAATCCCACCCCCTACCTCTGGTTCCCTTCCTGGAGCCCCCAGGAATCCATTCTCACCCCATTCCCACGGAATTATTTTGGCTTGGGGTCAGATGGGTCCAGAACCCAGCAGGGGGTTGAAGGGTGAGGTCACACAGTGAGGTCAGTGTGGGTCACTTTGGGCTCCTGCTCAGGAAATCTTCTCCCAGCCCAGGCAGATCCTCCAGCTGCTGCCCCTGCATGGATGTGGCACGGATTTCACAGGCTCCTGAGGCAGATTTTAATGCAGTTTTCCAAATATTAATACCAGATACTCATTTGCAGAATCACAGGCTTAAAGCACTTCTTCATTTGCAGCGGGAATATTTTAAGGGTCTGGATTTGCCCCTTCCTGTTCCCATCCCACTCCTACTCCAGTGTAATTCCAGATCATTCCTGGCAATTCCTGGCTGGGTGAGGAGCAATAGGGAGGATTCACCTCCTGCTGCCTCCCCAGCCCAGTTCAGCTCCTGGATATGACAGTAAAGATTCATGGGGTCTCAGATTAATGGGGAATTTGTCTCATGGAGTTTCTGCCTCTCCCACTCTGGAGGTTCCAGGGGCTGTGGGCACAGGGAAGGTTTGGGGGAGCAGCAGAGGCTCAGGAGCCTGTCAGGGGCAGTGATCTCACTTTTATCTCACTTTTACCTCCTCTTGTGGCCCCACCTGCAGCTCCCAGAGCTCCCTGAGGAGCAGCTCCATTGCAGCAGCTCTGGGATTGGGATTCAGCCCAAAATTCACACCAAAGCCTCTCTGGAAACCAGCCCTGAGGTGACCTGGATACCCCAAAACTGGGGAAATTCTGCCTGTTGCCTCAGTTTTTCCATTAAAGAATAAAAAAGAGAGGAAATGGTTTTCTGGACAGAGCCTGGCTTCTCTGCAAGGGAATGCAAAATGTCCTATCCCATAAAAATCCTCTTTCACTGGGATTAAAAAAAAAAAAAAACCCAAAACATTTTTTAAATTCCTTTTTCTAATAAAATAAATGTCTGTGCTTATAAAAACTTTCTCTTCTCTCAAATAAGGAAAGAAATAAACAGGAGAAAAATGTTTCCTTGCCTCGTTTCTCTACATTTCTTGGTCACTCCTTTGCCACCCTCTCCCCGATCTGGGAGAAGTGAAGAGAGAAAGGAGAGGAGGTGAGAAAACACGACGGGATTCAGCTCAGCTGTTCCCATTTTGGTTTTCAAATCTGAGCCACCCGGTTTTCACTTGAGGGATCAGGAATATTTTTAGGAATGGAACAAAATGCAGCCTCACACCCAGGGAGGGGCTGGGGCTGGGTGATGTCCCTGGGCACCCCGCTGTGCTTTTGGGGTGCTGTGACCCCAGCAGGTGATGGGAGAGCCCAGCCAAGCCCTGGGCTGAGCTCAGAGGCAGGGAAGTCACTCAGATTTCAGCCCAAGAGACCCCTGCCCTGCTCACAGGGGATATTTATTCGCTTTGATGAGCAGGAATTCAGCTTTTCCTCACTCCAGGCACCCTCTGACCTTTCACTGCCTCTTTCCCTCCCTGCCCTGCTCCTGTATCAAACACCGGTGCATCAGGTTGAGCACTGCAAGACAGCACCACCAAGGCAACAGAAAAAGCCCCAAATTCTTTTGGGAGGGCTGCTCACACCATCCCATCAGCAGGAGGAGGATGGAGGAGATTCCTTTGCTCCCCTGCAAAGTCCAGCCCCGTGCAGGTGAAGGGTTCAGGGAAGCTCAGGTGGGAAGGGGAAGGTGGGAGCAGAATCCAAACACTGGGATCTGCCTCTGCTCACCATGGACAGAGACACTGCTGGGACCATCGAGGGAGAAAGGGGGGCAAGGAAAACAACTGGGGGGAGGAAAAGGAAAGGAAAAGGGAAAGGAAAGGAAAGGAAAGGAAAGGAAAGGACCGGAAAGGAAAGGAAAGGAAAGGACAG